>CM043700.1:3832500-4165000 GCA_023935145.1 Bretschneidera sinensis | reverse complement strand
TATTACTCTTTTCGTAGGGATGTGATTGGTTCTTCAGTCACTATAGTGGTTCTATCATTCCTAAATTCGGGATTTCTGGTGAAAGATGTGAATTTTACGCAAATAGTTCTTATTTTCTATTAGACTGTTTGATATGTTGTATCTTATCATCTCTAAAGTGATAGTAAACAGGCTCAAATAAGTTTTGGGGTCGTTGATCTCTCAGTTTCATAATGCTTTGTTTTGGAAATATTGATTTCAGACAATATCATTCTGGCTTAGGAGATTGTTCATAAAATTAAACATTCTACTAATGGAAGAAGTTTTGGAGTCGTTGATCTCTCAGTTTCATGCTGCTTTGCTCCGGAGAGATTGATTTCAGACAATATCATTTTGGCTCAGGAGATTGTTCATAAAATTAAACAATCTACTAATGGAAGAAGTTTCAGGCTTATGATAAGGTGGAGTGGCGATTTCTACAACAGATCTTAATTCATTTTGGTTTTCCGAACCATTGGATTCAGTTGTTGATGCAATGTGTGACCTGTATTATTCCATCTTTATTAATGGTGTGCATTCTTCATCTTTTTTCCCTTCTAGTGGTCTTCGCCAAGGACACCCTCTCTCTCCCTGTATTTTTATTATGTGTGCTGGAATTTTATTTGCTACTTTATTTGTAGTTAATTTCCATGGAGGGGTTAAGGGAATTCAACTATCTAAGGTGATCCATCGATTAATCATCTTTTTTTTTCATAGATGATAGTTTTATCTTAGCCAAATCTGAATTATTGTCTCTGAATTTATATTTGGGACTTCCTTTTAATATAGCAGGCAGAAGGAAGAAGGCGTATGACTTTATTAAACATAAGGTTCTCTCTAAAATTCAGGGTTGGCAATTTAATTTACTTTCACCTACAGGCAAGCTTGTTTTGTTGAAAATTGTCATTTATTCTATTCTTGTATACGCTTTATCTGTGTTTAAATTTCCAGCGTCTTTATCTCATATGTTGAATCAAGCTCTGGCTCGGTTTTGAGATAAGCGCGCTTTACACTGGAAACCTTAGGTTGAGCGAGCGAAGCCTTAAAAAGAGGGAAGTTTGGGTCTTCGAAATTTAGAGGGTATAATCAAGAGTTGTTGGCAAAGCAAACTTGGAGAATTGCCGCAAAACCTGAGGCGTTGATTAGCAGGGTGTTGAGAGCTAAATATTGTTCTGCTCGGGATATTTTTTTTTTTTCAGTAAGAAAAAAGTGGTATGATTCCTAGGTTTGGAAAAGTATTCTATATGGGAGGGATTTGTTATATTCAGGGCTACAGTAGAGGGTAGGGGAGGGATAAAAATCAATATTTGGACTGATAGTTGGATATCGGGGTCGAGCCGGGATCTCAAATAATTCAGTGGAGGGTTCCTCGAAGGGTTTCTAGGGTTGTTGATTTTATTGATGGGTCACATACATCTTGGAATGCTAATCTTGTTAAATCTTTATTTGTAAACTACATTTTTAGTCTTATGAGTATACTCGATTTCCTATTTTAGTCCCGAAACTAAAAATTTTCCTAATTAACATCATTAACTATTAATTTCGTTCTATTTTCGTCCACTTATTAACTTTTCGTTGAATCTATGCCGTCAAATGTCAAATCAGCATATTGATATGGTCAAGATTTGCTTAGGTGGCCTCAATTTGAGTGGGAGAGAACACCAGAAACAACTACTTCTTACTCCTACCACCTTTGTTCCTCTTGGCAGTCATCTTGTATCTTTTTGCAACAAGAGGTTTTGTTTGTGCAACAGAGTCATTGAACGAGGGCAAGTCTCTTGTAGAAAACTATTTTTTTTCCTTGGCCACTGCTTACAGCTAATGGTGTTACTAGCTGAGTTGGAGCTCCTTCAGTTCTATTGTATGTTGATCATGTACTGCTTGTTTGACTGAGCTTGGGTGGCACAAGTGTCTGAGAGTATGAGTAGCTAGTACCCTACAATGCCAAATCAATACCAATGAATATATCAAAACATGCCATCCATAATTTAATAAATTAATGCACATATATCTATGCACACACTGATATCTAATGTCCATTTGACTATTGCAACTGTGTTTTTAGTGACTAAGTCATTGGCAACACTGTTTGCATGCCCACTGACATTATCTGTTGTGGGTATTTGTGTAGGTCTATGTAACTGTGTTTTTGGTGATTGAGTCATTGGCAACACTATTTGCATGCCCACTGACATTATTTGTTGTTGTAACTGTGTTTTTGGTGATTGAGTCATTGGCAACACTATTTGCATGCCCACTGCCATTATCTGTTGTTGTAATTGTGTTTTTGGTGACCGAGTCATTTGCAACACTATTTGCATGCTACTTCTTATTCCTTCCACCTTTGTTCCTCTTAGCAGTCATCTTGTATCTTTTTGCAGCAGGAGGTTTTGTTTGTGCAACAATCATTGACCTAGGGCATGTCTCTTGCAGAAACCATATTTTTTCCTTGGCTATTGCTTACAGCTAATGGTGTTATTGGCTGAGTTGGAGCTCCCTTAGTTTTATTGTATGTTGGTCATGTACTGCTTGTCTGACAGAGCTTGGGTGGCACAAGTGTTTGAGAGTATAGCTAGCTAGTACCCTACAATGCCAAATCAATACCAATGAATAAATCAAAACATGCAATCCATAAGTTAATAAATTAATGCATATATATATATATATATATATATATGCACACACTGACATCTAACATCCATTTGACTATTGTAACTATCTTTTTAGTGACCGAGTCATTGGTAACACTGTTTGCATGCCCACTGACATTATTTGTGGTAGGTATTGGTATAGGTCTTCACAATCAAATCAGGATAGTTACCCTTATAACTTGTATATAGGCACGAAAGGGTAACCCTTCTTGCATACTACACTAACCCTTTCCTTATCATTCTTCAACTTCACATTCTTCATATTCATTAGTCCATATTGCTTAACAGCTTTTTTAAACACATCTTGATTAAGAAAGACCATTCCAACCTTAAAACTTGGGTTCAACATGTTTGCCTTTACATTAAATTCAATTAGTCTACACAACTTTCTAACTTTTTCCCCAACAGATGATCCATCCTGGCTCACTAGCTCATCTGAATCACAATAATCTTATTCTACATTTTCCTCAGTATCACCTCTTCTACTCCTACTCATGTCACTAACAATGCCAACATCTACATATTGATCAAATAGTTCATCATCATAACTAAGATTATAGTCAGGATCATTGAAATCACAATCGTCATCATCATCATCATCCACTCCACCATGCCCAGCACTTGTATCTTCTACTCAGAACTAACATTAATAATTTCTACATCACTACTATCTCCACTCCACCAGAACCACATTCAGTTACTCCAACACCACCAAAATAGTATGAAATAATTAGTTGGTGATACCAATTAGGAAAGTTTTTAATTGAGAGATTAAAATAAGAAACCAGGTATATTAGAAAGACTAAAAATGTAGCTTACCCAATCTTTATTTATTTCTTATGTGGCTATTTGTATTATGTCTATTCTCTTCTCCCCTTTAAGTAGTGATAATTCTATTTTTTGGCGTTTTACGAAAGGTGGCAATTATTATGTTAGATCTGGTTATTGGCTATCAAGTCAGTTGGGGAGCGGGCACTGCTCGGGGGTGGTGCCTTCTCCTTTTGTTATGGACACTTCTAGATTCCCCTAGGTGACTTCTTCGTTATGGTCTCTATGTGGGCTTTATATATTCCTCCTAAATTACATGTGTTTTTATGGAAATGTTTACATAGTATCTTTCCTACTGTTGTGGTTTTATCAAAGAAATTAAGTAGTGTATTGTAGATATAAAAAGAAGAAAAAAGAAAAAAGAAGACAAAAAAGAGAATAGTGATGAATAGTAAATAAAAACGTGAGGTAAGAACGAGATAAGGAAATGAGTCGGCCAAGAAAGGAAAAAATTAAATGTTTACACAGAATTAACAACTTAAACAGGTTTGGCATCTTCCTAAAAATATGTGTGATAGGACAAAATTATTAAACTGTTAGATGTAAAATCAGTAAATAAATGTTTGATTGTTTCCTGTATGACGAAAAACATAATGAAGCAACAGAGACACCATGAAATATATCTTGTCAGCAAAAATGAATGTTGCATGTAGTCAGAAAACTAGAAAACCCAGTTTGTTTGGTCTTCTGCTCTTGAACCATCCAACCAAGTCTGATGCATGTGCACCCATGTGAACCCATCTGGTACTTTGGCCTGCCCAAACACATTAGTAAGATAATTGAACAGATTCAGATATTTCTCGTACTGCTATTAGCTAGTAATCAATGAGAGGAATGATATTTAAAGGAACAAAAAGCACCAATCGTACCATCGAACTGAGTAAGACTGTTGTCAGACAGCATTGCCGCTCTTCCCCTACAAGAATAATTCAGTAGTGGTCATAGTGGAGGAAACTACAAGGATTCTCAATTAAAGAATGATAAGATTAACAACATTAATAAGCAACACAAGTAAACCAAAAAATCTCACCACATGACTCCCACTTATCAAACTTCACAAGCCATATGTCTGAACCAACTTGTGCTGAGGAAACTCTATCGACCCAAATGGAATATTGCTTTCCTCGTTTATCCCCATAAAATGTTTCCATCACATCTATGCACTGGTGCATAGGTCGCTCTACTCCCGAGGGATGGACAAAAGTACCAGATAAATACTGGGAGAGAAAACAAAGCAGCAAACTAAGCTGTTACATTCCGGCACATGCCCAAAATAGAAACAAGCTGTAAAGCCTATGAAGCATATAGAATACAGAAGACGAGGAAAAAGATTTGTTTATAAGTTAATTGAAAAAATGAAAAGAAAAAACAAATCACACTTACAAACAGAGATTTTAAGATTTGCATATACTGCTCAGACTTCTCAACTTCTGCACGTCGCCATCTCTCATAAAACAAATAAAACTTCACCACCTCATGACTAGGATTTAAAATTTCTACTTCAAATTTTTGGATGTCTCTAATATCTCTTGGGGATGCATTTGGACCGAGAATAAATTTACCAATGGCTTGTATGATCCCAGCAGCACATCTCTCCGTTGCATGAATTATATTCGGATTGTTCTTTGCATTTTCTTCATGCCACTGCAACAATTCTTCCTGTGCATTGCTTACCTGCAATTTTTTAAAGTTACATTAGATATCAAATCTGTTAAGTCTATAGTCATGATGATGCAAAACAAGAACAGGGTTAAGAAAAGCATATAAAAATATAAAACACTAACCATTACACCGTATACTTCAGGAACACTGAATAGTTCGGCATCATTTCCAGAGTCACCACAAACAAGATTATTAACAGGCGCCTTGCCATCAGCTTTAAATTTCTCAAGCAAATATGCTAGAGCTTGTCCTTTGCCAGCACCTTTCGGTAATACATCCAAAGCAGTCCCACTACTATAAATCAATTTCACATCTAACTGGTCAAGAATAAATCAAGATTAAAAAAAATAGTTATGGAAACAACAAGGAAGCTTTATGGTAATACAAGCACAAAACATAAGAAGCAATCATATATACACACATATAACACTTTGAAATGAATACAAACTTACCCCACGTTTCTTTAGACGTTCTGAGAGAGCCTTCATTACTTCCATGGCCTTAGCCTTTTCCACAAAAAAGCTGACCTTGTGAGGCCGTTGCTCCGTTTCTGACTGCAATAAACCCAAAAATATTCACAGTATTAATACCCAATATTAATAGAAGCCTGTTACATTGGATCAGAGTGGATGAAAAATTCAAATTCTTTCACCTGTGATACTAGGATATTCAAATATGTTAAGAACACAGTTGCTTATTTACACTAAACTAGCTATCAAGTACCAACAACGCAATGTCAGTTAGCTAGAAAACATACTTGAGGAGAAAGCTCAGGAAACTTGGCTGTTTCCTCTGTAACCATGTCCCTGTTCCACTTCTGGTTCAAATATTCTTCCCAGCTATTATCTCGCACCATTGATTCACCATACACAATCTCAGTGCCCACAGACATTATGGTTATATCTGGGGTCAACAATGGCTTCTCTTTCCTCAATTGTTTGTAGCTTGTAGGTGACCTTCCAGTGGAGAAAACAAGCAGAGAATCATGACGGTAATAGGCTTCCCATAGTGCATTGAACCTAAGAAGAGAGAGGTTTTCTGGATCATCATGATCCACCTGCAATAATAAACCCCTATTTCAATTAGAACACTGAAAGATACCACCAAGGTCATGAGACTATTAACAAATCATGAAAAAAGATGTCTACCATCGTCGAATCAAGATCTGAAACTATCATGAGGCGTGCAGAACCATCAAGCCGGTCCATAATTGTTCTTTACTGTAAACTCAGCGAACCTAAAATTGTCAAATTCGGCTGATAAGTGATAACCATACAGAAGATGACACTATTATCTGATAAATTTTTATGGTCAAGCTACAAGATGGTATAAAGGTAATGACAATAATGATGTAATGATGGTGATAAGTGATTACCATGGTGATATTTGCAGTAATGTTGTCTATTATTGTGATTATCATGTGGCAACAGCAATCACACTGACATATCTATTATTCAATGATCAACAGGCTAATGATGATGGTAGAGGTCATGACTAAGAGTTGTCCCAACGGATATGAATAACAGTGATAGCACAAGGGCAATGCCCGCATGTGATGCATGACAGTCTAGCTTTACCAGTGAAATTAAGCCATCCAAATTGGTAGTAATTGTTATTGCGGAGCTCATTCGTCTATCAACAATATCAACACAAGTGAAAACAAAAATCTAACCCGGCACTAAGTAAGAAATCATTATAAGTATCATAAATTAAAGAAACAAAACCAGAAATATACAGACTCAGAACTGACATTCTATGCCTTATAAGATCCTTACAAATTAAATCAAAAAATTTTAGGAAAATGTAAAAAGGCAAATTGGGTAGGAAGACACATGCCTATTAATCGGGGTCGACTCAGAGCGACACAAGAAACAAAGCAAACACAAAACGAAGACCCAAAAAGCATCTTCAATTTCAGAAATCCAAGTTCTTCCATTCAAAGTAATGTCTCTATCAGTTAAATCAATTTTAGCAGCGTTTCATGCACCATAATTCACACATCAAAACAAAGAGAGGAACAATGTCTTCTCGTTAAGTAATGTATAGCAGGACTTGATTTGTTTATAATTCAAAACAAATTGTTCCTATAAAAAAAAAAATTCCCGAAAGTAATCACCATACTACCATAGCTAATTAAGTAACAGAATATATGCTATCGAGAACAAAGTCTTTTCTTGTGAAAAAAAAAAAAGAAAAAAAAAAAGAAGAAACAATCTGAGGAAAAGAATTACCGCGCAATCAGCAATCAGCAATCAGCGACCGGTTTTTTCCTTGGGAATTCAACTCCAAAATTCACTAGCAGCTTTAGACGAATTGATTGAAACTCAGGGAATTGGACTTGAAAAATGCGAAGAGAAATCTTGCGTAGAACTTACAACTAAGGAAAAGCAAGATACTGTTACCTCATTCTCTCGATACTGTTAATTGCATGAATTTCACCGAACCGGTTCGTCGGAGTTGCTAAATAAGGAGAATTACGGTAGTAATGGGTTAAAAATAAAATATTTAAATATTTAATTATTATTGTAATTTTTTTGTAATTATTAATAAAAATTTTTGATTCTATACTCTATTAAAAATAAAAAATGGAATAAAATGTGCAGTCTTTGTGAATTGTGATGCTACAAATTTGGGTATCCGAACCGGCCAAACAATAAAATTCGAGGTAAATTATTTTGCAACGATGGAGTGTGAATTTTTTTTAAAAGTAATCTTTTAAAAATAAAATTCAAAATCGAATTTTACAATTCAATAAAGTTAATGTTATGTATCACGTATACAAAATCTTAACAAAAAAAATTTCGTTACTTGGTATTGGACTTAGTAGATTTAAAGTAAAAAACTTAAATCCAATATAACTTTGTTTTGTTTTAGCCGCTTTATGTTTTCTTCTTTAAATTCAATATCAAACAAGGTTATTATCACTTTATGTGGAGTTCTTTACAATAAGTTCATGAAGTTTTTTAGAAAAAAATATAAATTAAAGATCAGACATTACAATTCAATAAAACTAATGTAATACATTAAATACATAAAATTTCAATAAAAAAAATGATTTTAGTGTATGATTTAATCCATATTTCGTCAATGATTTAAAACTTATCAAATTTTGTATGAAAAATTAAAGATTAGATCATAATTTAAAATTTATCAAAACATGTTGATTTTTTTTTGTAAATGTAAAATTCTCGTGAATATATTTTAAATGATAAGTCACGATCATTAATTTTATTATTATAGACATGAAAATTTTAAAATGAACCTTATGAATTTCACGTAAGGTACTTATAATAATAAATGTGCTTAAAAATATAATGGTAATAATTATTTAATTATCTAGAGTGTATAAAAAAAATACGTTTAATTTGAGTGTCTAAATAGCACGATTGTTAACCAAATTGGGGAAAAAGCTTTTCGCTTACGGAGCCTCATATTCCTTATTGGCCATTTAATTGCTTTTAATTGAAAATAAGTTTATATTTTTAGAATTTATTCAAAAAACACACGAATAAAAAAAATAAAAATAATTGTTACATATAAAATTAATTGCATACGTCAATTTCATATGTAAATCAATATAAATTAATTGTACACGCCAGTTTTCTCTCTTAAATTTCTCTCCTCAAAATTATTCCCTTGCGATTTTCAATGTCTTTAATTCTTTTTTTTGTTTTGTTTTTGGATCAGCTCTCTATCTCTTTTCGTTTTCTCCTCCATCTTTCTCTCATATGCATTCGCCATCATCGTTGCATGTTCTTCGGTGTCTTCAACAATTTCACATAGAAGCTTTTTTCTCTTCTACAATAATTTTTTATCCCTTCCTCTTTCTTTCTACAAAATATTCTTAGCTCTTACTCGCACTCGTTTGTCTTGGAGCCATCTCGCACTCTTATGTGCTTGAGTTTTCTTATTACGTCGCACCCACTCTGTCCTGCCTACGCTTTTATTTTGCACTCACATCTTATTGGTGGACTTGACATGCATTGACGAGTCTTTTATTATGATGATTCAGGTGAGTTGAAGCAATAATTCATTGAAGATTATGCAAATTGGTGGTGGTTTTAGGGGTTCTATCTCGCTTGGGTTAATTTTTGTAATCAAATTAATGACAATTTCATTAAAATTACCATGTGTTTGAGGTTATTATCATTTTATGTGGAGTTCTTTACAATAAGTTCATGAAGGTTTTTAAAAAAATATAAATTCGAGATCAGACATTACATTTCAATAAAACTAATGTAATATATCAAATACATAAAATTTCAACAAAAAAATATCATATAATTTAATCCATATTTCGTCAATGGTTTAAAACTTATCAAATTTTGTATGAAAAACTAAAGATTAGTTTATAATTTAAAATTTATCAAAACATGTTGATTTTTTGTAAATGTAAAATTTTCATGAATATATTTTAAATAATAAGTCATGACCATTAATTTTATTGTTGTAGACATGAAAATTTTAAAAAAAACTTTATGAATTTCATGTAAGGTACTTATAATAATAAATGTGCTTAAAAATATAATGGTAATAATTATTTAATTATCTAGAGTGTATGAAAAAAACATGTTTAATTTGAGTGTCTAAATAGCACGATTGTTGACCAAATGGGGGAAAAAGATTTTGGCTTACGGAGCCTTATATTCTTTGTTGGCCATTTAATTGTTTTTAATTGAAAATAAGTTTATATTTTTAGAATTTATTTAAAAAAACACATTGATAAAAAAAATAAAAAATTATTATATATAAAACTGATTGTACACGTCATTTTCATATGTAAATTAATTGTACGGACCGGTTTTCTCTTTTAAATCTGTCTCCTTAAAATTATTCCCTTGCGATTTTCAATGTCTTCAATTCTTTTTCTTCCTTTTTTTTTGGTTTTTGGATCAACTCTCTCTCTTTTCTTTTTCTCTTCCATCTTTCTCTCATCTGCATTCGCCATCATCGTTGCATGTTCTTCTGTCTCTTCAACAATTTCACATAGAAGCCTTTTTTTCTTCAGCAATAATTTTTTATCTCTTCCTTTTTCTTTTTACAAAATATTCTTACCTCATACTCGCATTTTTTTGTGCTTGAGCCATCTCGCACTCTTATGTGCTCGAGTTTTCTTATTGTGTCGCACTCACTCTGTCGTGCCTACACTTTTATTTTGCACTCACATCTTATTGGTGAACTTGACATGCATTAACGAGTCTTTTATTATGATGATTCAGACGGAGATGAAACTATAATTCATTGAAGATTATGCAAATTGGTGGGGTTCTATCTCGCTTGGGTTAATTTTTGTAATCAAATTAATGATAATTTCATTAAAATTACCATGAGTTTGAGGGGATTTGAGAGACTATTATAGAATATTTTAGAGTATATTGTGGTGTGATTAGGTTAGGGTTTTTAAGTGATATAGTTTTCTTATAATGCTACCTAACTTATTCTATAAACCCTACCAATGGTTTTTATAGAATCACTTAACCATTATCAATAAAATTCTAGCAATATTTTTACTCTGGATGTAAGGGAAAATTACACAGTTCTTTTTTTACATTACCGAGTATTCAGAATCATCGTGGGTTGGGTTAGGTGGTGGGAGGAAGTTGACTACTTAAAATTTTTCATCACGACACTAAATAATCAGACCTTTATTTAAAATAAAAATTAACACTACATTATACAACAAACAACTTCACAATTAACAATGAGAAAAAAAAAATTGTTTTAATGAAAGTGTTGATTTTTAACCCAAAAATAAATATTTTTGAATAAGACTTCAAAAATAGTTTTCAAATTTTTTTTAACATTAGGAGTAGCATTTCTTTAATCTTTAATGGGTTGAGGGATCACCTATTAAATAATAGGAATTTTTTATAGTCTATACATATATGGGATTTTTTTTCCTAAATCTTTAAAGGGTTAGTGCCTCCTAATTACCTTTTTCTTTTTTGTTGTCATCATTGTTGAAGAGTTGTATAATTTGGACTCCAATTTAAAATTGTTACATGTTGATTCTTCAACACTTAGACCTTTATCACATGCCTTATTTAAGAGAGTGATTGAAATGATTACATCACAAGGTGAACATAATTTAAGAAAAGGCTCATACAATTTTCCAAAATACAAAGTAATTTAACTTCTTTTTTTTTTCATCTAGAATACATAGGGAATTAGAGACTTGACATGCTTAGGGAAATTTTCAAATTTCAAAAGGTACCATCTCCTTGTGGCAAAATTCCTACCCATCAAGTGAAGAGTTGTGCCTAGAGTGTGAAGGAGAAAGCATACAAGGTTTGAGAAATGAAAGAAATCCCAAAGAAACCTAAAATCTCAAATAGATAGTGTTAATGTGGGACTAAGCCCATATAATACAATGGGTGTTTAAGATCAAGACACTTTCTGATGGCTCTATTGAACGATATAAAGCCCGACTTGTTGCCAAAGGATTTGCTCAGGAATATGGCATTGACTATGAAGAGACATTTGCTCCAGTGGCGAGGCTCACATCTGTCCGTACACTCCTTGCTGTCGCCGCCATTCGAAGATGGACTCTATTTCAAATGGATGTCAAAAATGCATTTCTCAATGGGGATCTTCTTGAGGAAGTCTATTTGCATACACCTCCCGGCTTGGATGCCCCTCGAAACAAAGTTTGTCACCTTCGCCGTGCCCTATATGGTTTGAAACAAGCTCCACGTGCCTGGTTTGCCAAATTCAGCACTACCATTCATCAGTTTGGGTTCACACCGAGTGCTCATGATTCAGCTCTGTTTATCCGCCATACTATCAACGGTATTATCATTCTTTTACTATACGTGGATGATATGGTTATTACTGGAGATGATCTACATGGTATTTCTGAACTCAAAAAGTTTCTCAGTGGTCAATTCGAGATGAAAGATCTTGGCGTGCTCACCTATTTTCTTGGCCTCGAAGTCTCATCTAATTCTGATGGATTTTTTCTCTCTCAGGCCAAATATGGCTCGGACCTCCTTTCCAAGGCTGGGATCACTGACTCAACCACTGCCACTACTCCTCTCGAACCGAATGTCAGACTTACCCCACTCGATGGTTCACCTCTTCAGGATGCCACTCTATATCGTCAACTGGTTGGAAGTCTTGTATATCTTACTGTCACTCGCCCTGACATTGCCTATGCCGTTCATCAGGTCAGTCGGTTCTTGTCCGCTCCTCGGACCACCCATTACTCGGCTGTTCTTCGCATTCTTCGGTACGTCAAGGGTACTTTATTTCATGGGCTTCATTTCTCAGCACAGTCTGTTCCTGTTTTACAAGCCTATTCTGATGCCGATTGGGCCGGAGACCCCACCGACAGACGTTCAACCACTGGTTACTGTTTCTTTTTGGGCAATTCTCTCATTTCCTGGCGTAGTAAGAAACAAACTGTGGTTGCTCGCTCCAGTACTGAAGCTGAATATCGTGCCATGGCTGATGCAACTCAAGAACTTCTTTGGCTTCGATGGCTACTCGCTGACATGGGTATCTCTTCTCCTGCTGCCACTATCCTACACTGTGACAACAGGAGTGCTATTCAGATCGCTCACAATGATGTCTTCCACGAGCGTACAAAACACATCGAGAATGATATCCACTTCATCCGTGATCACATTCTCCAGAATACGGTTCGTCTACAATCCGTCAGTTCAGCCGATCAGACAGCTGACATTTTCACTAAGGCTCATCCACCCGGACGCTTTCACTCTCTGGTTTCCAAACTCAAGTTCACCTCCCACTTACCGCCTTGAGTTTGAGGGGGGATGTTAATGTATTATATGGGCTTAGTCCCACATTGGTTGTGTATAGCTTTGCTTCTCCTATTAGCTTGTATAAATAGGATAATCCCACATTGGTTGTGTATAGCTTTACTTCTCCTATTAGCTTATATAAATAGGATAGCTCCCTTTGTAAGTAAATCACACCATTCAATACAATTCTTCTTTTTGTATTGTCTCACTTCCTCTCTTAAATTCAACAGATAGTGTGGGCATATCACTAGGTCAAACAACCCACCCTTTGGAATCCTGTATTCTTTGTCGCTTTTACCTCTAAGCTTGGAGAGGACGTAGTGGTGATAGAAGTTTCCAGATATTCCTATTAGAAACAACACAATTCCAAGGGTTCTTCAAATCAACTGGAGGCTCAGGGAATCCTTGGGTAAGATGTTGTGCATAGATCATGCTTACAGTAGATATCAGATAACTAGAAGAAATAATAATTGCTGCTTCAAGATCCATCCCCCCACTGTATTTGTGAATAAATAGAACCAACATTCCACCAAATTAATATTTTAAAAACTGGCAATAAAGAAAGAAAAAAGGCAAAAAGTTTAAAAAGTATGATTGCGAAATGTGTTTGGACCAAAGAATTTTATAGATTTTATCGAATTCATTTATAATTATAGGCTCGTTATGTTTTCGTTTGGATTGTTTGATCTAATTTTTTTTTATAAACAAAAAATCTTATAATTTATGATAAATTACAGAGAGCTTTCTTGAGGTAAGTATAATTGTAGGAAAGTTTAATTACATAAAATTAAATTTAATCTTTTCTATTAGGGGTGACAACACTTACACTCATGGTAGAAAAGTTTAATATCATGAAATCACATTAAATTAAATTTAAACTTTTCTATCAAGAGTGTAAGCGAAGGATTAGAAGATGTAAAAGTTTAGAAAATGTAAACGACGTGTTTATAATTATACATTACTTCTGAGATCTGTATAATTTACCTTGTAATTTATACCAAAAAAGGGAATAAATTTTAAAGAAATGAAGAAAAAAAAAAGAGAATTTACTAGTTATGAGTCTTAAGAACTCAGCAATTTAACTTCTAAACTCAGTTATAGTTAAATAAAAAATAAAAACAGAAAAGAAGGGTCAATTACCTCAAAGATCCTCTTAAAGAAATGAATGGTTAAAGCAGATCTGAGCAGCAAAAACCTGAAACCCTCATCGGGAAAGAGCCCAAAGGAAGCAAGACCAGCGAGAAATGCCGGTGTATACAGCAGAAGCATTCCATTTTTACTTGACAGTTTAATCTGTTTTTGATTTTGATTTTGGGAACCAACCTTCCAGAATTTAGAGTAATGGAGGTGTTTCCCTCTTACTTCTGAAAACCCTGCATTCGCTAATGATGCGAAACTGACAACAGACATAACTGTGATTATCAAAGATGGAGGTGGAGGGAACACAAATTTCAGCACTGACATCAACATGATTGGCCTCTAGAGTAATGGAGGTGTTTCCCTCTTACTTCTGAAAACCCTGCATTCGCTAATGATGCGAAACTGACAACAGACATAACTGTGATTATCAAAGATGGAGGTGGAGGGAACACAAATTTCAGCACTGACATCAACATGATTGGCCTCTTTCTCTCTTCTTTGTGTGTGCGTGTGTAAGTGAGTATTGATGTGGGTATATATTGATGGTTTAAGCAGTGAGTATCATTAGGTAATTTTAATGATTATATAATTATTATTCATGTTACTTAATAATTACTAATGAAGTTTTCACCCGATGCAAAAATAATATTTTGTTCAGGAGAAATTCTTACTTGCATTCAGTGCAAAACACCATTTTTTGCATTGGACGAAAATTTCATTGGTATTGTTAGGTAATTCTACTAGTAACATCCGTACAGCTACAATTCATGTTATCAATGAAGTTAGCTAACAATTACAAGTGAAGTTTTCATCCGGTGAAAAGTTGTGTTTTGCACCGAAAGAAATTTTTACCAAGAATAATACTATGTTTCACACTAATGTAAAGAAACTTCCTCCTATCCACTGGCGTGGTAACTTTACATTGAGTCATGTATTAAAAATTTATGTACAAATCAGATAATCTTCTTATTAAAATATTAAATAAATAAACCAAATGTGAAGCCAATTGTTATTTAAAATTGATCGCGTAAGTCACTAAAAAAAAAGGTGAACACAGTGGCCACTAGTGTTTTCAGAGGTGAAAGTATTGGGCGAGGCATTTTGCCTCGAGGCGTTGGGGTGTAAGTGTAACGACCCATCCCTGGTTGGCCACCCCCCGAGATGATGTCGTCACTTTTTGAAATCCTAGCACAACGCATATATGCAACAATATAAAAACAACAAATGAATTATTTACATAAATAAATCTTCAACCCTCAACAGGGAGTTACATAATTCAAATTTCAACTGAACAGTATATACAACATATTATGCATAAATATTTACAAATATTTTTTTTTCTTTCTCATTAGTCTGAGGATGTGAACCACGTGGTTTACAGATAATGACTTCGTCTGGATCTCAACTCACCAAACTATTTGTTATATCTACTACCTTAAATCATTGTACAATGATGAGTGAGCTTCACAAGCTCATTGAATTGAACTTACTAGAAGTATTCAATTTGTATAATTAGTCTTCCAATATTCATTCATCTATATCTCATATATTTTGATAATAACATTCTATTATCACTACTCATATCAAATCTTTATCCTTTATAAATCTCTTCTTCTCATATAGTTAATTATCATATTGAGATTATCAATTATATCTCATTATTAACTCAATATGAGGTTCACAGCATATAATCAGTCACCTAAATAATTATCATCATTTCATATTTTTATATTTCTTCTCAGTATAATTATTTCTTTGTGTGACTTATTCATCGATCAATAAATTTACAATCATAAATAGCACTCTAGCATCTCTAGTAATAACAATCAATATTTAAGCAAATGCAATTGATGAATTTAAATGTTATTATTATTGAGAACGTCTTCACACATGCCGACATGTTTATATTAAACCGGCTGTCTTCTCGGTTCTTTTATTCTCATTCCGACCGGCTGCCTTCCCGGTTCTTTTATTTTTATTTAGACCGACTGCCTTCCTGATTCTTTTATTTCCTTATATATGCATATAAATAATCACATGAAATATGCATATGAACAATAATATAGAAATATATTCAAACATTTAAATTAGCTATCCTGATTATTCTCAAATTATTATTTGAAAAATTCCACTAAATTCTTCTCCTCATAAATCATATCAAATCATCAACTATAACTCATCAAAAATTTCATTTATCATTTTTATTATTAAATCGACTCATTATTCTAATAATATTACTTCTCATATAATAATTTTCTGCACATCCATTATTTCTATCATACCTATCAACCAATTTTTTTCATCTACCACCAAAGCATAAGTTAATAATTTATTCTAATATTATCGCTATATATTTTATATTTATCTTGAGTACTTAAAGTAAATCTAACTCACCACGTAACACTTAGAGCTACCCGTGGACTACCTCATTGCTTTTCCTGCTCCTCTCAATAATTTTCGCCTGTTGCTGATCGTCAACACCTGACATAATATTTATATTAAAATTTTAATTTATTCTTCAATTCTTCCATAATTCACACCCTTTGAAAATTCTCACATTAAATTATGAGAATTTCATGTATGCTAAATTTTAAAAATAAACTTTACGTTATTACCTTATGTTTTTCTTAGAGCTTTCCGTAACTCTTTATAAAATTCTTCCATAAACTCCTTCCAAATTTTACTCTTTCAATCTTCCTTTCGGTCCCCAAGTGTTTAGAAAAATAGAGTAGTTTGAATTATAAAAGGAAGAAAACAAAACAGAATTTAATAAATAATAAATAAAATAAACTCAAATTATATATATATATATATATATATATATATATATATATATATATAGACACACACATGAAAACTTAATTAGTCAGCAACTTCCTCCCCCTCAATTTTGCCACGAAATGCGGTGTGTTGTCTAACATGCAAAATATGCATGTTAGACAGCCAACAGGTGTTGGCTTCTTTTGTTTTTCCCATCCTTCGCATCCAGTTTTTTCTTTTTTTATTTTCTCTCTTTTTTCTTTTAAAACTAAAACATTTTTTCTTTTTATTTTTCTTTTTCTTTACACCACTATTTATCTGTTTTTTTTAAAAGAATTATTTTATTCAATAATAAATCTTTCACATATATTTTATTTTAATTTCATGTCATATTTTTTTAAATTACTTCTTCACACTTACTCTACGAATACGAGTATTACAGTAAGCCCCGAAGTATTGGGACATAAGTCTTTTGAATACGTTGAAACGTTTCAAAATTTTAATAAAATAATAATAATTAATTAATTAAAATAATAAAAATAATAAAAATTTAAATTTAAATTTAAATTAATTAATTAATTAATTTATTATTTTCAAAATTTAATACTTTACTAACTCTCTATACCATAATAATTATAATTTTTATAATTATATAAATTATATGGAGTACAACTTATATTTTTATATTGTTGTAACTTGTAAGTGATTAATTAAATAGTTTGTAATTATTACTAAACTAGATAACATGTAATATATATTTATGACGTGTAATAATATCACAACAAGAATATTGACTTGGTGATTAAGATCTATGACCCGTAGATCATGAATTTAAGTTTTTAACTTATATTTTTTTAAAAATTTTAAGTTTTTTTAAAAAAATTTCACAAAACGTACGTCCGAGATATAACTTTTGTGCTCGAACAAACGCCCAATTAAAGGTCTAGAGATATTTTTGATCTGCTTCACCCCAAAACTCACCCCAAAGCCTTTTGTTACATTGGTGGCCACTCCCTACAATTCATAACACGTTAATTTCAACTCATAAGAAAACCATCGTCGTTGTTCATGTATTTTTTTTATATATATTTTGGTGACTTAAACGTTCAATTTTCCCATCACAATTCACACGTGCCAATGCTATTTTTTTCTAAATAAGACAGGACAGTACGATGTATGTATCTTTCAGTGGAGAATCTCTCTTATTTAAAAAAAAACAATTTGTTTTCATTGAAGATAAACTAGTAGGAAATTCATATGGATCCCACTGCCAACTATATCTTTTACTAAACAAAACAGGACAAAAGAAAGTCGGTGGGATATTGACACTACAATTATTTTATGTTCCGACACATTTGACTACATCATTGGCCATTGACCCTGCAAAATACAAAAAAACTTATTGCATTGATTTGTACGGATGAAAACGTAATTTATAATTTTTAAAAATTTTAATAATAATAATAATAATTATGTATATTAAATATTATTAATAAAATTTTAAAAAATTATTAATCAAGTTTTCATTCGTTACAAATTAACTATAAAAATGTGTAAAACGTAACTACGTAAGATCTTGTAAACAAAGAGGTTATATGACGAGGTACATAATAAATGAATCACATAAAACCGTTGATATATTTACCGTTGAAATTAAGAATCGAAGAGAATTTTATTTTATTAATTAATAATATGAATACAATTCAATAGTATAAGATAGATATAAATAAAGTCGGATTAATAAAATAAAAAAACCTAATTAAAACTTTCAACATAAACCTAATTAGGACTTTCAACGCTTTTCCTCAAGTTGAAACATATACACATGCATCAACTTATTACAAAAAAAAAAACTCATACCAACAACAAACATCATCCAATCTGAAATTTATAAACTTAAACTCATAAATTACAATAACCCATGAGAATAAGTTAAGGCTCCACACCCACGACAAACATATAGCTCGAATCAACAAGACTTTGGCTTTTTTCCATCTTTTTTTTTACTCACACTGACTTTGACTTGAATGGGTTGCAATCATTGATTCAAGAGGAAACAATATCAATACAGGTTTGATCGGGTTAACAACGTCAATATGTATGGAGTTTATCTCAGATCAGATCCAAGAAATAAAATATGAGTCTTTCTGCTCTTAAAAATGGTTTTTGAAAATGAAAATAAAAAGTTATTTTTTTAATTAAAAAAACATGCTTGGATAACTATAATTAGAAAACAATTTTCAAAAATAGAAAATAATGAAAATTTCTTCGGATAATTAGATTAGATAGAGGTGGGTCACTCGAGACTCGGATCGCACGAGTTTTCAGTCGTTCAGGTGATACTTGGGACCCGAATCACTTGGGATCAAAGTCGCTCTAGACCCCGATTGCTCCGGTCTCAAGACACTCAATTCTCGGGGCACTTGGATCCCGAGACTTGAGTTGCTTAAGAACCATGGCACTCAAGTCTTGAGAAGCTTGAGATTTAGGTCGCTCAAGAACCGTGTCGTAGGGTCCTACGACGCTCGAGATCTGGGTTGCTAGGGTCTCGAGACTCTCGGGTCCTATGACGCTCGAGACCCGTGACGCTTGTGTCCCGGGACTTTCAGGTATAAGGATGCGTGTGACCCAAGATGCACGGGTCTTGGGATGCTCAGGACTCTTAAGCTTGGGTCTCGAATCGCTCAAGAATTGAGTTGCATGGGTCTTCGGTCGCTTGGGTCCTAGGATGCTCGAGACTTTGGTCAATCGGGATCTGGGTCAATCGTGTTTCAAATCACTCAAGTCACAGTTCGTTCAAGTTTCGGAAATAAAAAACAATTACTCCGTCTTTTTCCAAAGTTTTGAAAAATAATTTTTTTTTTAAAAAAAAAAACCATAGTAGTTTTCTAAAAATACAATTTAAAACACACTTTTTAAAATAGCTTTTGAAAATAGCTTTTAAATAACAACCCGCAATTTTTTGAAATTTAAAAATTATTTTTAGTTTTTAAAAACAAGAAACAGTTTTTAAAATGAGTTCCTAAACATACCTTATACTTTGCATTTTGTGCTTTTATGGTTTGAGCTTTATCATGTAAACAAGATGGTTTTCCACATCCTAGGTGATGGAGGATTTTATCCCAGATAACTTTATTAGAGATGATCATTTTTGGAGAATCAAATATAACTTAAAATCCAGTGCCAGGTCAATTTTTTCACTTGATAATACTTTTTCTCTAAGCTCAAGAATAGAGAACTTATTGTCTAGCACATGTTCATGAAAAATATATGACACAAATATTCATTTTATCATTAAATGGTATGAGAAAAGAAAAAAAAATATTTTTTTTCTTTTTATCTAATGGGAAAATGAATTCTTATGTCATGTATCTTTCATAGACCCATATTAAGCAAGAATTTTTTATCAAAAATGTGATACACTCCTTGTAAAGGTAAAGCACTTTTCTAGAACTGAGAGAAAGTTGCATGGTTCCTTTGTCCAGAACCAAACATGTAGAGGAGTTACCCATGAAAATGTATTTTTCTCCATTCAAAGCTTCATTGGTCTTGAGTGCAACCTCATGTGGAGTCACCTTTATTATCCATTTTAACCATGAGTATTTCATTGAGCATTGCAACCATATCACTTTCCGTTACCATACAACCTACAGTAAAGGAAAACACATGCAATGTTTGAGAAATGAAAGAGATCCCAAAGAAACCTAAAATCTCAAATAGATAGCGTGGGCATATAACTAGCTCAAATAAACCACCCTTTAGAATTACTTTGTATTCTTAAATTATGGACACCTTGCAACTCCAATTTGTTTTACGATAAACCATTTCTATTGTTAAGCCGAATGCAAATCATCATTATGAGTGGCTTGGGTTACTGGTCCTTTATATCTCGCTTGAATTCAACTTCTATTAGATTGATAATGAACTTCTTAGTCAGCCCATCCCCTTCCTCCACCCCAACAAAAGAAAAACAAAAAACAAGAAGTGAGGAACTTGTAACTAAGTTGAACTGCAGGGTAAAAGAGTAGTTTCTACAACAGAGATCGTGGAAGGTCCAGTTACCAAATGAGACATTATACAGATCCCTCTCCCCCATATTCTAATACATCAAAGCGAAAAAAACCACTGGGAGAAGGGGACAGACAAAAAGGACATATTTCAATACTCTCTATACCCTCTATACAACACCGCCACAAAATCTTATGTACTAAAATTACAATGGAATTAAACATGAAATGCCAACTAGCCCACCCTAGAAACCGGTGCAAGAGAAAGGTGTCAAAACCATTGGGGAAGCATGGTTCCAACTCGATAGCTTCCCAGCTCATTTCGCAAAAAGCTGATATACAGTATTTGTCCAATGCGCTAGTGGTAACTCATCTGATTTTTCCTAATTGTAGATTTTTACTGGCTTCTCAAATGTATGACGATTCTGCAAAATTGAGTTACGATCACCAAAGAGCATTCAAAAACCAATATATAAGAAACCATCAAAATCATTCTCATCATCCTTACTAATATTAATTGTTTACTAACCTAACCCATAATATAGTTCATTGGCTAAACTCTATTATCATTAAACGTGTAGGGGCCACTGAAAGACTCTTTTAAGAGTCGTTTCCGAAACATTCTAACAATCCAGTTGCATCTACTACCAAAGGAAATCAAGGTCTGGTCACTAGTGTCAATACTATTAGTTCCTTCAAGTACCATCATTTGGCGGCTTGGGCCTCCTTTTACTTCTTTTTTTTTAATCTATGTATTTGAATTTAATTTACTTTGGTAGTTTCCCATAACTATTGTTTTTACCATCATCATCGTCACCACAGCCAAATCAGTCAATAGTCCGGCACAGCAAAGTGATACAGGTGAGCACAAGGAATATATAAATGACCATGAGGCATGTTCAGCATAGAAAATTTTACAAAGATCAATCATCATAAATTCCCGACCAGAACTGCTATAAGTTGGGATATAATATGAAACCTTGGTACCTGATTTGCCACATGTGACCTCTTAGGAGCACTGTCAGAATGTTCCAGTCCAAGATACTGCTCCCAAGCACCATACACATCCCTTCTCTAAAAACAAGAAGTAGAAGATCAAAGTGAAAAAGTGAGCAATCGACCATCACAATAGAACTGAAATGTGTATACATTTGCGTTTTTGTGAGAGAGAAGAAGAGAGAGAATAGGGGGTAGGGAAGAAGAGGGAGAGAGAGCAGACACACCTGAAATCGACTGGACACAACATCGAGATCCTGAAGGTATTCGGGACGACCCAATGACAAAAATGCAAACTTCCACTGAGCAGGAAAAAATATGTACCAACCAAAATAAATCCACATTCCAGTTTTGGGAAACATGACAACATATATAGAGTCTCGATAATTGCAAATAAATGGAAAAAGTACCTTTGAAAATTCATCATCTGGAACCTGCAGTTTTTTCTGAATGCGCACTTTAACCTCTGCTAAGGTCTCACCCTCATGAATCACTAGGAAAAATGGTTCGCCAAAATTCTGTACCTGCTGTTAAATTAAATAATAACAAAAACAAAGCAAATATTAGTAATCCTCACCACCTGGTTTCACAAAATAAAAAATAAGCATGTCAAACTGACTGCAATACGACCAAAAAAAAGGAACGAAAAAGTTTGTCCACTTACCACCTGGTTCTGAGCAGTGTCTTTCATAAAATGATAAACATGAATCAAGCGATCATGAAGACCAAGGTTTTTCTCCTCCTCTGGAATCTGAGGCAACAAGGAATAAAGATTGAAACTGTCAAAGAGGAAAAAGAATGGGAAGAAAATAGTAAAAAGAAACCACTATCTATTCAGATACTTTATCAGGACAATAATGCTAAATGCTACATGTGGTTAGCGGAATGAAATCAAGGTTGGAAAGAAAACAAGGTTGTAATAAAATCAAGTTGCAATGGGATTGACGTAAGAATACAATTACGTTGTTTGGCTGAAAAATGGAAGGAAATAAAAACTTGAATTGAATCAAATACTGATGATAGTGACTAAAATTCCACTAAACACAAAAATCCATTTAAATACTTATTTTAAATGGTAATGCATTTAAACCATGTTATGTTTCATAACTTTTTTTTCCTAAACATTATAAAAGTCCAGGTCATATTAATTTTTTTTCTTCTTCTCGGTTTTTATTTTTTGGAAAGACCAATCTAAGTAATTAGATCTTGTACAGTGTATATGGAAATTAACAATTCCAGTTCTTTCAATAGAAAAAAAAATGTCTCATAAGAAGCATAACAGTTTTTATTGAAAATTTAGGAGAAAAAAGTTGAATAAAAAATCCAATCACTGTTCATCCAATGCTCCTCACATACAAGCACTCAATTTTTCAATCACCCAAATAACCAACACATATCCACACTAACACAGTAACACTCAAATCAATCGATTTTTCAATTATAATCTGATTTGATTATCAGCCAAAACCAGATCTGGGCATACAAAAGGAATTAATCGAAAAAAGAGAAACAAGTGGAAGAAGAAGAACAGAAACAAAATATGGCTTAGAACAAAGGGGGTTGTGGTGGAGAGAGATGGCTGTAATGGGGAGAACAGAGTAGAAAGTGAAAAGAGCGAGACAGAGAGGAAAGAGAGAATGGGCAGTGGAGAAAGAGAAGAGGAGGAGAGTGGCCATGGAGGTTGTCGGCTACCAATAGAGAGAGAAAAAGAGAATGGCTAGGAAAAATCTAGAGAGACATGGGTTTTTTTTTTTGCTTTCCAATGCTTGTTCTTTTAACATGGGTATGGAATGGGCATTCCACACCCTCTGGTCCGTAATGCCCAATCCCCCTTTTTCGTCGAATGGTCATTAACGATACATTTTTTTCAAAACAAATAATGTAATGGAACTAGGGTGAATGCCCATTTCATTCCGGGATCAATGTGGTTTACCAAACCTAGCCTAAAATCAAATCCATTGGTTAAACTGATCATAGAGTCATAAGATTGTAAGACACATATAGAGGTGGGCAAGGGGACAAAAGAGGAAAAAAGAAAGAGAAAAAGTATCAAGAAATAGAGAAGGAAAAAAAATTACATCATCAAACTTACACGTTCCCTGCCAAATTCAAGGGCTAGTTCTTTTGACATCAACCATGGAGTACCTTCCCAATGCCTTAAACCCCAAAATCTCCAATGAGGGTCCCTTAGAACCTAAGTTTAAGGAAAAAAGTGTTTGGAACCCTATTGTTGAGAGATTTGAAAAGAACTTGGCAGGCTATAAGAATCATTACCTACCAAAGGGGGCAAGGTCTCACTAGCAACACTCTATCATAGTCTACCAATATATTTCAGGTCTTCTTTTTCCTATTCCTAGGGGCATTGAAAGGCTATTGGAAGGTATTCAAACGAGATTCCTTTGAGGCAATATGAGGAAGGAATATACAAGTACCACTTGGTTAAAAAGTGGCAAAACAACCATCAGGCAGAAGATGGGTTATATCAATGGTGTTGGTAGTTCCTATTCTTATATTAAGCTGACTGCCAAGTCCAACAACGTGATTCCAATAATAAATCAAGCCAGCACTTTAACCCCAATTTGTAAAAGATCTTAAATTTCAGAATTGATGCATAAAAATCTCATCTAGAGACCTGCCTAACAATGTTTAAAACTTCTTAAAAAATAAAAACCTTACCTCCTCTGCACGTAGAGTCCAGTATTGATCATTAATATTCTCAATCTTTTCATTGAGTGGGAAAATCTGCAAATGTATAAACACAAAATTACATATAAGATAACAAAAGCAAACATGAAGAATGTTTAAAATATTTCTTATAGAACGTTTTGACACCACAATGGTTGCACCAGAGCAATGACCAAACTAGTAGATGCATTTTCAAAATTTATTCAGCAGGCAGATGTATTTTAAAGTATTTCTCATAAAATGTTTCAGAAAAACTATCCAAAAAAAAATTCCAAAACTGTAATAAAGAGATCTATCAAAAAATAATTGAAATTTGCTATAGAAAAACCTGATTACATAAAAATCCACTATGACAAACATCAAGAGAAGGTTTGAACATTTCAAGTTAGTGACATCTTTGTTAGTCTTAAACTTGATTTGTCTACAACAATTCATACAACATAGAAGTTTCAGAACATGATAAAACGGAAATTTTGTTCTCCATGTGGCATGACCTACATATGAGGAGTAACCAAGCTACTGTTCAGACATGCAGCAAACCAATCATTGGTTACTGGACACACCAATCCTTTCCACAATGCATCTTCAGGTGAAAACATCCAAATCATTCCTAAGATTATGGAGTCATTATTGATATTTTAAAACTACAACAAATAACTGTTAAGAATAATGATAAAATACCCTTAAGAATCACAAATTTCTTTCCTGTAGTAAACTAAACTAAGAGGCCACTTGAAGTAACCAAAGCTAGCATGCAGGCATGCAGCAAACCAATCATAATTTCTGGAGACACCAATCCTTCCTAAACATATCTTCAAGTGAAAATATGCAAATCATTTTTCATATGTTAAAGATCACTAATAGGGCACCAAGGGGGTGCCAACCGATGTACAAAATCATTTACAGGATAGGAACTCTATGAACTCTTCTTCATTTACAAAAAAAAATGGCCATTAAACCAAATCATTTCCACAACATGTCTTCAAGTAAAAACATCCAAATCATTTCTAAAGTTCCGGAATCATTCTGAATTTTTTTAAATCTACAGCATATGACTTTGTTAGGAAGAATGATCACATACCCTTAGTACCACAAATTTCTTTCCTGTACTCAAATTTAACTAAATGGCCACTCGAGTCACTCGACTATTACAAACAATCATCAAGACATTTGAATGTTTATCTGAAATAATACTGGGAAGATAACACTATTTATAAAAGATTCTTGCATCACAGCTGTAACAAAATGAAACAAGTGTTAATTACAGAAAATCCAACATATTACCCATTTGGTTAATTAGCACAGTTAATGAAGTCAATTTTGCTACTACCAATTACTACCACAGAAGAATAAAAAAATATCTATTGAAAAAATATTTGATACCTTGTAGATCTTGTGATAGAAAACTTCTAGCAGTCTCAGTTCAGCACTGGGGTGAGACAACTCAACCTGTTCAAGATTAAGGTACAATATTTGATTAATTTCTTTCCAAATCAGACAGACAAAATGTTTGTGCACTCACATAAACTAACCAAAAGCACAGATAAGACAAATTAACAAACTTGCAATATCCCAAAAAACTCTCAAGCAGGATGTAAAATACACCATAAGTAATACATATCAATCATGGTGAGTTTCCAAATTATTTGGAGAAGTTTTCCAGAACCAAAACAATGAAGTTGGAATGGTTACCTTTGTCTTCAGGTCATTAAGAACATCCCCTACGGTGCTTTGTTTTGGTAATCTAATGGTATGAATCATTACCTGAGAACATAACCAAGATTTTATGAGAGGCAAGAAACTTTATAGCATACTTTAAAACAACAATCAAAACATCTAAATTTCATTATCTTCACTCACTTCATCCTTGGTAGCATGATGAAAAGCAACTTTCAATGTTTTTAGGCCTTGGAGTTCAGGCAGAGGGATGTCTAATACTTCATAATATAAAATATCGGAAGTCTATACAAAAGAGAAAGATTATATTTTCTGGTCAGCAACCTGGACACTTTCAGTGACTGAAACATTGAGGCACCATAACTATTATCAAACAAAATCATACTCGGCTGATAAATAACCTGATTGTAGTGGACCAGCATGTCAGACAAATGGTCCACTCCTCGATACTTAATAGGTTGAGGTTTAGGTTGCTGGGAATAACAGTTATGAGAGGTAAGCCTAATTTTGGATGGATCAACCAAGCCAAGATGTCGAGCTACTTTTTCCACAACATCATCATAATTGTGAAGCTTTGACCTGAACAGATTACAAAAAACAGAAAATAATGAAAAACATTGAAATATAGAATTCAATTGACTGTATTGCAAATTGTTAATTGGAAGACAGACTTACAACTCAAGAAAAAATTCATCCTCCTTTGGTTTCTCCAAAGATCGAAAGCGAACAACCTATGGATTATCAAGAGATAACAGAACTTAATTGAACATAAAAGTCATCAATTAAAATTTGAAATCGTCAACCTATGACTTGATCACATTGCCTCTCAAATCTCACCAACTCGGACATTCAAAATTTAATGTCGAACGTGAAAAAAAACCCAACTAGGTAGTTCATTTTATTTTAATTTTAAGCGAAGTTGCATATGAAAAGGGCACAAGACAGTGCCAACCCATGAACAAAATATTATCTACAGGAAAAAAAAAATCAATAACTCCAATAGCTCATCTTCATTTACACAAAAGCACCTACTAAACCAAAAGGTAAGGGTGAGTACCACCTATCCCTTGTCACCTTGATAGATTTCTCCTCCCCATCAAAAGCCCTCCCCTTTCTCATGGAGAGGAAAATCAAAGCTATTACTTTCCTTTTTCTCTTTTAAGTGCTTGAATCCCTTGCCAAACCCATAACTCCTCATCAATAGAACCAGCTCCAAACCAAGAAAGACAGAGCACCATTGCCTAAACCAAGGACGTCACAATATAAGACAATGGACGAATTCAGCCTTCCCTTGTAAAGACAGAACCGTTTAGTAAAACATTACGTCTTATTTATGGTTATCAATTGTCGAGATCTTACCCCACATTGCGTCCAAAGCAAAGAAAGCAACCTTTTTAAGAGCACCTGTTTTCCAAATAGCTCCCCAAGTGAAATTAGAACTACCTTCCATAGGTAAGTTCTCCAACGGGGCACTGAAGTAGGACTTCATATCAAAGACACCTCCCTTCTTTAGCAACCACTTCACTTTATCCTCCCCGTAGATATGTATACTCTATGAATCTACTCAAAAAAATTCTAAGCCTTGAATCTTCCAATGTAGAACATATTAATGGTATATCCGTGCAAAATCCCACCCTCTGATAAGGATACACATGAGCTAACTCAGGCATCCTTCTCCCTAGCCATAGAGAAGATATCCAGGAACTGGACCTCCAAAGGGGTATCTCTGCACCAAAGTCGTGTCGAAATCGAACGTAATCCCCATTACCCACCACAAGACAAGTAAATTGACTAAAATCATCCCACCCCGTTCTGATCCACCTCCACACTCACACCCCATATGGTTCCCTATCTACTTTGGAAATGCAACTGTTAGTATCCAAACAATACCATAGCCACTACTATTTTCCTCCACAAGTGGCCACTTTCAACCATAAGCCTCCAAATCCATTTAGCTACTAAGGCTTCATATAGAAGGTGAAAGTTTTCAAGCCCAACCCTCCAAATGTATTAGGAAGTTTCAGCTAATTTATAACTCGTTTTCCCATTTTTTGTGCCATTGCTAAAGGTCAGAAGACATACAAAGAAGGTTTCTATGGAAGGATGAGAGGTTTGATGCCCAACCCTCCTATCTCCATTGGTTGTTTGACCATCTTCCATTTCATGAAGTGATACTTCTACTCCTCTCCCATATTTTCCCATAGAAACCTTCTTTGTATGCCTTCCAACCTTTAGCAATGGCACCAGGAATGGAAAAAAGACATAAAATGGTTGTAAAACTTCTTAAGACATCTGACAACAACTGACAAAGACTAGGGAAATATCAAAAACATCTAAAACTAATTGTAAAGGAATTCCTAAATAATCTATGTTGCAAGATATAACCCTCTCTACGTCATCTAGAAACATCCAACGACATCCTCAACCCGAAACAGAGAGAACATTAAAAAAAAAGCATAAAATAATTAGAAGAATTGGCATTCTAAAACTACTGTAATCAAAATATTGAGACTGCAACAGGTAGCATAACAGTAATCTCCCTATCAAAAAAGATCACAGTATACACCTGACGATTATGTACATATTCCATAAATGAAGGCACATCGGGATAGCGGCATTGATCATCGTTTCCTACCGGAGAGGACTTCTGAAAGCAAATGATGTCCCCATCTTCAAGCTGCAAAAGAAAAAATGAATAAAAACAAAATCTTTTGAAACAGTCACAAATAAAATATACCTTAAAAGAAAAAAGATATAGCAAGTAGGAGAGCATTTTACTCTAAAGGACATCAATTTATGAAAGAAAAATTATGCACTTAAGCCCCGACTTTGCAGACCTGACAAGAGTGAAATGTACGTTTCTTGTCAATGTGTTCACACATGATAGTAGGTTCAAATTTTATTTCCTGAAAATAGAAGAGAATGAGTATAATTACTATTCAAACAAGATTCATTTAGTAACAATATGATTCAGCTAGAACATAATGGCCGAATCAGGATAACTAACCTCAAAAAGTTCAATTTCGTCATCAGGAGCAAAGCCAGCCATTTCATTCAGTTTGGTCAATATTTCCATTGGCTTACCAGTAGCCTTCACAAACAGCTTTCCAACATACCTGACAATATAGAAGAAGAACCTAAGTAGTAACATTTAGTTCTGACCCATGGAAAAGCAGTAAATAAGTATTACCTTAGCTCCTCTTTCAAAGGATCATAAAGTTTGAAGAAAAGAAAAATATCCTCTTTAGTCTTCTGTGATGAAGGCAAAGGCCGCAAATCCTGGATAATTGTAAAGATCAGTCACAGCAAGCAACAAAGAATCAACAAGAGATTAAAATTTCACTCGGACAATCATCAAAAGGAAACAATCAAATAATATAGAGAACATTACCGGCCCAAATTCTACTTCCAAAAACAACTTCAACTCCGCATTATTTGCCTTATTGGAAACCTCTCTCAGTTGTCCAACCTACATTGTGTTGAAGTGTTACTACAAGCAGGAAATGTACAGAACAAATTCAACCAGCTGAGACCACAATGCTCAAAACATGCATGGACCCATGTAGTCATAAAAGTACTACATAGACATCTATCACAGCCAAGTAAAGTATTAGTTACTTTTTAAGATTCAAGTCAAACACTAACTCACATTGTAATGCACAGCGATTCTTCAACATTTTATTCAGAAACATATATAGAAAACTTAACAAGAAAAATCACTTGACTACATGGAAGAGCATAACAACTATGAATATATTTCGAAATGTCAAGCACATCAACCATGCCTATTATGATTAAACTTTCCAAGGTTTGATCAACTCAGACGGGTCCAATTGATCACGAAGCATTGATTTTAAGCCACCTTCAAAGACGTACGGTGATGCACATTCCATTTAGGAGCAAAGTACTGTTGTGATGTACAGTGATGCACATTCCATTTAGGAGCAAAGTGCTGATATGGTACAGGTCAAGGAACCTTGTTGTGGTTAAGATCCAGTAACAAATAACAGACAAATTAATGTGCAAAGATAACCAAAAACAAACCAATCAAACAAGAATATACAAAAGATTTACGTGGTTCAACAAGGCCTATGTTCATGGCAACAAGATATTTTTTTACTAGTAACAAGATGGCAGAATGTTTCACCATCAAACTAAAGTACCATCAACGGACAACCATACACCAAAGAACCCACATAGTACAACCCACCATACTGCTCCTATAATTCATACAGAATCCTAAATATGCTCAACAAGCCATGAGGTCAATTCAAAAGTGCATCCTGCCATCATTCCATGTTCTCATCCTGGACTGGAATGAGAACTGCAAACCCTTCACTTTTTCAAGTAATGTGAACTGTAAACCTTAGATATGCTCTCAAGTTACTATGCCAAGAGCATGCATAGAGATGAGGTCACTTCTTAGTTTACCCCAAAATGTTATGCAGCATTGTGGCTTCACGCTCTCCCAAGCTCTTAAAGCTTTCTCCAGCTTTATATACTTCAGGTAGATTGCAAATATATAATAATCTTCAATGTTCTGTTCATAACTGAGCCACTGCCCATCATACCACAACAAAGAATCAATGCTTATGGCTAAATCTATCACCAAACCCATGTTGTTTAACAGATCTGGGGGCCCAAGACCAGGTTCCAGGGGCTTACATCTTTGAGCTGTCACGAATAAAATCTTTGTTCTCTAGAATATCTTCAACAACAAATCAATACTAGCCTCCAAGATAAACTAGGCACCAAGTTCAGGACCGTCACTGAAATGTTTGTGCCAATAGAATAGCCAATTTACTTCTTGAAGGGGTGGAACTATCACTACTTGAAGTTGCTGAGGATATTCAATTCTTTGGTTGTTGGCTCTTCATCCCTTCCCCAACTCTTGCTCCTTTCAGGAGCTTTTAAATTCTTTGAGCTTTAATTCCACCTTCTTTATTTTTCATTTCTCTTTTGGTGTATAATACCCACACAGCATTTCAACCCCTTTTTCCCCTTTTTTTAGGAACAGAGTTTATTTTTTAATAAAACTCTATTTAATAAAGGAGAAAAATAAGAAGCGGTGGGGCGAGGATAAGTACAGCTATAAACACAAATTTAAGGTCTGATCAAGAAGTTAGTCAATCAGCTATTTTTGGAACAATGGCATATACAAGCTGCACTTTCACTCGTAAAACCTGAGAAAGTTAAATTTGCAACAGATAAATGGATGACTACGTCAAAAATTACTTACTGATTGTGCTTCCTCTACAGCTGTCAACGGCCGATTTGGACGGTAGGTATGGTTTTGGCGCTTTGCCCAGAGCCAGAAACGTTGAAATTGCACTGGTATACCAAGTTCCTTAGCAACTTCTTCCTGGGAAGAACTTAATAATTAGGATGCCACTAATCATAAATATCCAATGAAACAGATCTTAAATTTCATAATGATACTCCGAAAAGAGTTTCTTTGAGATTGAAAATACAAGAACATGACAAGCAAAGTAGAACAGGAAGACCAAGTAGCAGAAGCAAATTGTTAATATCAGAAATCTAATGCAACACAGGATTTATTTATAAAGAATAAAGAGAACAAGCCATATAGATATATATAAGCAAATTGTTAATATCGATGCAACATAGGTTTTATTTATAGAGAATAAAGAGAACGACCCATATATATTCTGTGCATGTGTATATAAGTTTTGTTAATACTATAGAGCACCACACATCAGTAATCTTAAGTAATAATGAGACCTTTAGCAAAAATATATATAAAAAAAAGTAACAATGAGACAAAGGCAAAGCCTTTTCCAAAAGCTGATAATGATCCTGCTAATCAGAACCTGATGTGAGTCAAAGTAAATTGTCAGTGAAAATAAGAGTACCTTAAAAAGGTTAAACGGCATCTGTTTCTGAATACGGAAACTACGAACTTTGTCATGATCCACTAGATCGAAATATATATTCTTCCCAATCTGTTCAAGTAGATCCTCAGCACGTGCAACCTAAAGGAACAAAAATAATTCACTTCAATAATTGATTTCATACAAGTGGCAAAATTTCCCATACCACACCAAGAATATATGACAGAGAGAAACATAGAGATAGATGAAAAGATTTAGAAGGTTGAAACCTTTATTATAGTATACAGGTGTGCCTCTGCTTTTTCCTTCCTCTTTAGCTCCTTTTCTTCTTGTTCTTTCTTCAACCTTATCTGAAAAGTAAAATTCAAAGAATACAAGACACTGTTAAGAACACAACATAAAAAAATTAAAATAATTACTAAGAATCAACAGACATCTTTTTTGATAAGTATCAACAGACATCTTACCCTTAGGTGTTCAGCAATGTCCTTCTCATCCACATTACAGATTATTTTGTCCTTATCACTTTCACGTATATACACTAGCATATATGCATTAGAATATTTCGTAAATTTAAATGGAGAATTGTTGAACCCAGGATTTGTCTGCGGCAACTGTTTGACATAAGAAGTGAATACAAAAAAGTATTAATTAAAAAGGAGAAGATACAAAAGTAGATCAAAAACAAACAACGCTTGGGAAACAGTTACCTCTTCCTCACCACCATACTGCTCCTCTAGTGCTCTCTTCACGTCTTCTTTTGTTACTCGCTCATCATCAAATTTAAACCTAGGCCAGGCCCAACCAATTCCAATGCATGTTAGAACATAAGAAGAGAAAGACAACCATGGCATACAAGGAACCACAAGAATAGATTGGGAATGAATACTCGAGAAAAAAGAAAAGATATCTGATCATGTCTTTCAAAACGGAAAAGGCATATGATTACATTTGTTGGAAGTTCCTCCTTTATGTGAATAGGATGGGTCTTGGTGCTCGTTGGGTTAGGTGGATCAAGAAGTGCATTTCCTCAACTTCTTTCTATATATAATTAGATGGATGCCCATCCAAGTACTGCCAAACTTCTAGAGGTCTTTGTAAAGAAGACCCGTTACCCCCGCATCTTTTCATATTGGGCATGCATATGTTTAGTACAATGTTATCTAAGGTAGTCGATGATGGTCTCTTGGAGATGTTTAAAGTGGGTGTAATGATGGCAACCTATGATCTCTCATTTGCTTTTCGCAAATGACACCATCACTTTTAGTTGTGGGGGTGGAACAGATCATCAATCTACAATGCCTTTCAATATATTTTGAAGCGGTCTATGGATTTAAGGTGAACTTAAGAAAAAGTGAGTTGATTACTTTTGGCCAAGAGGTACTATCTCTCTAAGGAGAGTAGATTGACCCTTGTAAAGAGTACCTTTTCCAATCTCCCAATTTACTTCATGTCTTTGTTTCCAGATACTTGCACAGTTGCCAAGAGGTTAGAGAACATCCAAAAGAGAATCCTTTGGGCTATAACAGGGGAGGAGTTTATGTACAAATTAGAGAAGATTCTGTATAACGAACTACAGTTTATCAGACTTAAGAAACAAATTAGAACCAATTAGTTGATTAGAAATTTGAGGAAGACCATTTGAATGATGATGCATTTAATTAGAGGCCGGAATGCAATATAGATAAGAGCTTTTAATGGACTCAAACGGTAAAAGATTAAGATGGCCGAATGAATATCCAGGAAGCAAGTTCTTCGATGACTTTGTAATCAGCCCATCAAATCATGGAGATCATATACATGGTTGAAATGGAAAAGAATGCTAGGCCAGGGATGATAATAATAAAGTTTAAGAGAGACAAAGAAAAGGCTAGTGAATCTGAAATGCTTTGTTTCTATCTTTGTCGTGAACAAGGTATTCTCAATTTTCTCTATTTAAGTTTGTATATTGGCTTATAAGTCAGAAAAGTAGTTGCAGTTGGTATTAGTTTTAACCTTATAATCATTTTGAGTATAAGGTCCGTGAGGACTAGATTCAACTAATAATTGCAAAATGGTGGATATGTACTGGATGTATTTAGTTTCTTCGGTTCTATTGTCCAATATATGAATTAGGTGGAAACTCGAAAATCTATTGAGTGAAATTTCTTTTGTGTTGGATTATAAACATATCATCATGATATAGTGTATAAAACATGCAGATTGCTTGGGGGTGTAAAAATAAATATATTTTTTATTTTTACTTTGAGGGACATCCCTGACTGTAAAAGGTTATAGGCATATTTATAGAAGTTGCATCCATATGATCCCATTATGACTTTATTGTGTTTGTCACAAGTTCTAGCCAGAGGACTGTCGACATTCAAATTATAATGTAATTGTTACAAACACATAGTAGCTTTATCCTCTCTTTGCCAAAAGTTGTTGCACACAGTAAAGGTGACAGTTATTGATTGTAATTTTTTCCTAAAGTGTGGGGTTATGTTTTTTGGCAACCTGCGAGGAGGCATTGATCATTTGTGGTAGTAAAGTTTTTTTTTTTAGAAGACGGAGTTAATTACTGTGTGATGTTATTAACTATAACTATGTATCTGACTACTGGTTGAATTCTAGTCTTTATTGAGTGTAAAAACTCAAAACTCTAGTGATTGTTGTTAACGAGTAGTTTTGGTGAACCAATCTTATGATAAATGGAATTTACGAGATTTTATTTTCATTGAAATTAGTTCAAATGTGGGGGTTTGTTTCTTATAGATGATGGAAAAACTATGACGAAGTTTATTTCCTTTTGCCCTTTAAAAGTCTTAAAAAGAGTCTTCATGAAAGATTGTATTAACATTTTCTCTTGTTTTATGCAACATAATGTCTTAAAAAGTTGTATCAAAAGCAAGAGATGAAAAAAGCAAAAGAAGTTAGAAAGATACGTATTCCCGTACAAGCATTTAAGCTAGATCTATATTCATCGAGGGGAATGGGACTGAAGCCTATAAAATAGTCATCGCACTGGACACCCAACCATTGTGATTGGAGATCCTATGAAGAAGTTCAATGGGTAAAAACGAAGCTACAGAATGACTATAAGAGCACTAATTGATTTTGAGCGGAATCCCTAGTCCTATTCCTACAGTGAAAGTGCTCTAGACTATGACATTTTTAGGAGGAGTTTTAACTCTGAATGAGACTAAGACAAGATTATGCAAGGTGTTGGTCACAGATCACCTTAGAGGACTCACCTATATGAGTGTGGTAATGGGGTCCCTAATGTGGAAAGATGGACTACCCCTAAAGACACTCATGAAAAGATACGTGCATGACCATAAGGCGTAAATCCGACCAGAACTTGGTAATTGGTAATTTCCAGTACTGTGTGTGGTAGATTGAAATTTGGGTCAAACGACAAAGATCAAGACATAGTTCACTCACGTTCCTTCAAATGGAGATTTACTAACACTAAGTGTAGGTTCAAGTTTGAAAGACACCCACACCCATTTCACAGTAAAACGATCGCTTTGTTTAACAAAAAGTTTTAAAAGACCAATTTCCAAAAACTTTAAATATTGTGAGGAATAAAGATGCATTTATTAGCTCTTGTGCTTCATTCACTTTCGATGAGGTCATTTGGGATGCTCCACTCACTTGTAATGTCCATGATTGGGAATTTGGGGGATTGTAAGATTCTTTGAAACTTTATACAACATTAAGATTGATGCAAGTAGGGAAGACTTGGCTAGATGGGCCCTAATCCGGAAAAGGGTTTTGAGGTGAATTGTTTCTATAAAATTTTGACTAATGGGGATCATTCGGTTGGGCCTTTCAATTTTCCATGGAAAGCAATTTGGTGTTCCCATGCACCTAGGAAGTAAGTTTCTTTGTTTGGGAGGCTTCTTGTGAGAAATTCTTACCATTGATAACTTGCAAAGAAGGGGGGGAGTATTGTCAATAGGTGTTATATTTGCAAGAGATGCAATGAGCTCGTCTTTCATCTTTTGGCAAAGTGCCCGTTGGAGAGAAGCTTGTGGGAGATGGCCTATAAGATTTTGGAGATATCTTGGGTGGTAGCAGGCTCCGTGAAAGATGAAGTTTGGGCTATTCTACTTAGTTTTGGCATGATCCTTTATGTGGGAATTCCACCTTGAGATCCCGTTATACTGATCGCTATTCTGTTATAGGGAAAAAGATGCTTTGGTAAGATCTTTGGTGGTGGCGAGGGATGGAGGAGTGGTATGAAATGTTGCTTTCACTCCTAATGCTAGATATTGGAGTTGGAAACCTTAGGAGTTTTTGGTTTGGGTGTACGGTGTGAGGTTGGATTTGAACAAGGAGAATAGAGTGAAGATCACTCTTTCTACTAAAGGGAGGCTTAATAGGAAATTGTTTTTTATAAGTTAACTGGCATATCTTTCAATAAGGCCATCCCGAAGTGCTACCCAGTGGAAGGTAGGGAAAAATTTCCCTTGGAGGTTGATTTGGAAGACTTGTGATCCTACAAAGATTGCTTTTTTGCTAGGGAGGCTACTTGGGAAACGACTACAAAAGATGGGAAAATCATTCTCAATTGTATGAAGAACACCAAGACGATACACCATCTCTTATTGGATTGCTCTTGGACTAAAGGATTTGGACTAGGCGCTCTCGGTATTGGGCGTTAGTTAGACGTATGCTGGTTCGGTGGAAAAGGAGCTTTGGGCTTGGTCAAGCACTCAAAGTTGTTAGATTTGTTCCTCTCGCAATTTTTGTTGTTGTTTTGATGCGAAGAATAGAAGACCTTTTGATGGTGTCAACGAGTCTCTTTTTTTTTATATGTAGGCGTCGATCTATAAGAAAAAGAATATTATAAATCAAAAGGGCACCAAGAAGGTGCCACCCGTGTACAAAAGAACTATCTAAGAGATAGTATTTCTATGAAATCAAAAAGATGATTCTCATTTACAAGAAAATTCCCCTCTAGCCAACAAATAAGAGTGTTAAGCCACCAATCTTTAAGATCAACAATCGGCCTTTCAACCCCATCAAAAGCTCTCGTATTTCTCTCCAACCAAACCATCCACCAAATGAAGATCGGGATTAAGGTAATAATCTTCATCCTCTCTCTTGAAGCTCGAATTCCATTCCATGCCCACAACTCCTCTTTAACGGAACCGTTACTCACCCAACAAGGACCCAAGACCTGAAGAGCCATAATCCAAAGTTGTCTAGTCCAAGAACAACTTATAAGCAAATTATGCATGGACTCACAATCCTCTTTGCATAGGTAGCAACGATTCAATTGGAGATTATCAATGGTCAAAATCCCACCCCAAGAAGCTTCCCAAACAAAAAAAAAAAGGCACTTTAGTGGGAGCTTTAGTCTTCCAAATAGACTTCCAAGGGAAGTGGGAGCTCCGTTAAATTGTCAAAAGAGCCTTATAAAAGGAGCTAATCTCAAACTTTCCATTGCCATTATGCCTCCGTTTCAAACGATCCTCCCCAAGCAAGTCAATCTTTACTTCGTAAATTTCTCATAAAAGTCTCCAATACTTTTAAGTTCCCAATCATGGATGTTGCAAACAAGCAGAATATCCCACAATACATCGCCGTTCACCAAAGAAGCACAATCACTAATTAAGCAATCCGAATCTCGTACTAAAGAGAACAGTGTAGGAAATTGGTCTTCATCCAAATCTCGTACTAAAGAGAACAGTGTAGGAAATTGGTCTTTCAAAGGGGTATCCCCACCATAGTTACTAGGAGCTCGGTACGTCCTAGTTTGCAGTACGGGTACGGGAATGTGATACGTTACCCACCCAGTACATGGTACATTTGAGGTAGACTTAAATGATTTATATTATGCATAAATATATGTAAAAAATTAGGTTACTAGATATATTTTTTAGTACAATTTAAATAGAACTATAAGCATAATAATAGTTAAGAATATGTTATAGTTTTGACAAAATAGTAAAATCAACAATAATATTAGAAAACATAAATTTAAAATAAAGTATAGAGTATTCTTTTAAATTCTTTCTTGTCTAGAGATCTCTTTTTTTCAAATTTTTAGCTAATAATCTTAAGAAAAATTTGGAACGCCGATTTAAAGGATCCGATACGAGAATACACCACGAATCAGAATGTAGGATCCAGATCGTGGTTCCAAGGGGGTAAAAGGATCCTTGTAACTATAATCCCCACACCAAGTGTCATGCCAAAACAAAGTATCTCCTTTTCTCACCTCAAAAGACACCAATTGGAGAAAGTTATCCCAATCTTTTCTAAACCATTTCCAAACCCCAACCCTATAAGCACCTCTTCCTTCTTTTGCGGTCCAACCACAATGATCAAGACCAAACTTTGCACAAATAACTTTCTTGCACAAAAGGTTGTTTCCATTTGCAAATCTCCATAACCACTTACCAAGTAAAGCTCTATTCAAGGAAGTAAGAGATTTAAGACCCAAACCACCTCTCTCAATTGATGAAGTGATGATGCCCTAATTCACCAAGTGAAATTTAAAATCATCCCCAAAACTTCCCCAAAGAAACCTCCTTTGAATGTCTTTCAACCTCTTAGCAACCGAACAAGGGATGGGGAAAAAGGACATGAAATAGATATGAAGACTCGAAAGGGTGTTTTTAATAAAGTCGATCTCCCTATAGAGATAATACTTCTTCCAACCGGCCAACTTCTTTTCAAACCGCTCAACAATGGGGCCCCACAGACTTCTTTCTTTGAATCTCTCCCCAAAGGAAGCCCTAAGTAGGTGATGGAAAGAGCCTCAACAGCACACCCCAACAAGCTTGCCAAATAATTATCGTCAATAGCCTCCCCTATAGAAATCAAAGAGTTTTGCGGGTCTCAAGAATAGATGAATAAATACTTAGAATTTTCGGTTCAATACATGGGTTGGCCCCTCCTTGGTGCCTCTTAGAAGTTTTTTTGCCTTTTATTGATCAAAAAAGAAAATAGGGCACCGCAACCTTTTAAAACCAATGTAGCAAAACATTAGTAACCTCATTGCCTTCATAAGCATTTTTTAGAGTATATTAGCCAAATAAATGCATTAGATATACGCTAAGTAAAATTTTGGTTGATATGGAATTTTAAGGCGGGTGGAGAGGAGAACATCCATGCTTGGCAGCCAAAACATTATGGAAAAGGATGCATACCATTGATCTGAGAGGGTTGGTCTGATATAAGCATAGTAGTGTCCACCATGCACCCCACCACTGTGAACCAAAACACTGCAAACAAACAATAGTGTAATTATTATCTCCTTGCACATGAAGTATGAATGAACAATTCAAGCCTGTTAAACTGGAATAACAAATACCTGTGAAGAGTGTAAAGGTTGCGAACAGTTCTATCTGCCTCGGGAGATAAATATTTTCCATTAACTCTATCGAGATCAAGTTGCAGTGGGAACTCATAGCGGTCATTTATCTGTTGGATACAAAAAAAATATATTCTAAACATAAATGCGCTGCTAAGCTATGAGCCTTCAAAGACTAAAAAAACACAGATATGAGAACCAAAAAAGAAACTAATGATTAACAAGAAAAAGAAATAATCTTGTACCATATATGAAAAGCAACAATAGAGAATCCTAAATGACATTGGATGCTTCTTACTTCAAATAAATCTTTATAAGATCTGCTTCCCACCATTAATGTCCTACTTTCCTAACATTCCAAAAATTATCCTTTTACGCTTAACCCCATATAGGCATATGACATACAAACACACCTAATACACATGGTGGTCATTTATCTGTTGAATAAATCTTTATAAGATCTACCTCCTGCCATTCATTTCCTATTTTCTTAACGATTCAACATTGTCTTTTTACACTCTGAGTCTAGTGGTTTTATTTCATGGGATGTCCCATTAATCCGAAATGCCCATGATTGGGAGAAGATTTTGGGTCAAAGGGAATTCTTTTGTAAATGAGATAGATACACTAGATTTTGTGGAATATCTCTCATGTAGAGAGTTTTTATTCATGGGTTGCACCCCTTGTTGCGTTTTTCTTTTAATACAATTTACTTATCAAAAATAAATATTGTCCTTTTACACTAAATCCCATATACCCTGCGAATAATATATAAAAAGACCTAATACACCTAAGTATGTGCCATATAAATTAAACATCTACTATTTACATACTAAAATATATCCTTTGTATTATAATTATATCAGACCCCTTTTCATAAGTAACAATTATATTATACTGTTAAATAACACATTTCTGAAGTTCCCCTTCTTTATGTTATATGTCGTTTACTCTGTATAACATTATGGTTATTTGTAATCAAGTTGAAATGTTGAATAAATGAAAGAGCATTGTGGGATTTTAGATCCTTATATTGGTTAGGTTATATATAGAAATGCAACTGGCAGTTTCTTCTTCAACACCTAACACGTAAGGCACAAACTAAGCAATTACGTGGTGAGACAACTAGTTGTCAACCCAATAGCATCATCGAAACATGACATCAAAACAACACCTTCACTCAAGAAAAAATAAAGTTAGCTAGAACTTCATTAACAGAGAACTACTATCACAAATTGGACTCAGTCAGAACTTTCAATTCTAGTTTCCAGAATCACAAATAACTAGAATCTTAAAATCAAGGTTGTACCCTTAGAAACAAAATGCCCAAATCAAGCGGAATGTTGGAGTGGAGACACAAAAAGGAAACATTTAGCAACCGAAGAATATCTTGCTTTCTTTCTTAAGTTTGTATTGGGTAATAATCATTACCAAATTAACTGAAACCGAACATGCAAAGAATTCCTGATAGTCATACAAATAAATTAAGAAAGTAAAGAGGTATCTAATCTATTACTGACCTTCACCATAGTATCCCGCATAAAATCATACTCAAAGCGTTTTAACTGAAGCTGAAGAACAGGAGGAAAGTCAATGAAGAGAACACCCTTCCTAGCATCCTGGATAAGGATCAAATACATACTTTCTTCAGGTAAAATATTCAAATGAAATCAGTTAACAAAAGCCAAAAACAGATGCACAGAGCATTCATTCAGTAATCCATTTTAGAATGAAATACTAACTAAAGCAATCCTAAAACCAGAAAACATTAAAAAATTGTAAAGGCAAGAGGGCTAAGTGGGTAGCTCTTGAAAGAGAGTGACAAAACAAACCACCCAAAAGCACAGCGACTACAAATCAACTTAATGAAATCCTTTACTATCAGCTTAAGGTGCAAAACTAATCAGTTTAAATTTTCTGAGAAACAAGTAAGAACTGACAAAAACATCAGCCCTTAGATTTAAAAGGCATCTCACCTGCAACCCATGTTGTTCAGCATGATACTTGTTATCACCCTCAAGACGCTCCACTTCCACATATTTGTCAAAAGAAGCATAAACATCTTTACAGCCTTTGACATCAAGCTGAAGATCTACAAGTAATTATATCAAATTCCATAAGGCCAACAAAATCAATCTTCGATAACTTAGTCATCCGTTGTAACCTTAAAAATGTACCATAAAATGATTCCTTTCTTGTCGATTTAAAGTCCACATTGATGCATTCAATATAGTTCATATGATGCCCTTCAAACAACTGTTGTATTGTACCCTCCACCACTGTTCCCTGAGACAGCAAAAAGTGTGTGAGAGGGAGAGAGATAATTTCACTAACCCTTTAAGCATACTTTTATATATATATATATACACAGATGTCTGGTACCATGAAAATTATATACCTTCATTTTATCTTCAAGTTTTTCACAGAGAACTCTATTAAGTTCTTGAACATCATGCTGCATGAAAGAATCATACGTATCCCATCCAAAAGACTTAGTCAACTCTTTTGTTGCTACACTAGTGTCACTATACTGGAGCTTATAGAATAGACTCTGCAAAGCCAGAGGAATGCTCCCAGATGGCATGTCATTCTCAGTTGTTGGCATATGATACACAGCCTAAAATATAAACAGATTTTATTAGGAGGAAAATAAAAATTAACAGCCAGCAATAAGAAGTTCCAGATATGAAGCTTTCTTGTGAGTCTATCAATAAGACAAATTATGAAGGGTGTATGGACCAACCTTTCTAAAGTAAGGAATGTGGTACAGTGTTTGAAGGAGAGAATTCATGTAGCAAGTAGCTCCTTGGTTCTTAAGTCCAACATAACCAGTCTCCTTCTTTGAGTCATGTGACCAGTAATCAACAACCCTACGGACAGCAACATCAGCTTCAACTATGCATGTGTCATTCACAAGATAACCTCTACCAGGGTCATATAGTTCACTAAGAGGCATGAACGGAGTGAAGCCCCAATCACTCTCACGAGCATTGAATTGATGCTGCGTGTCTGCAGAACACAAAAGTCTTAATCATAACCAGTCATTCAGTTTTCTCGTGTCTAATAAACAAAACAATAGTACTCCCAAGAGCGGGGTGGCCACTGACTCAAAGGCAGCAGTGGTTTGCCTATATTTTCTTGCATTTAAAAATAAACATATTTATGGATATCTAATTTTTGTTTTCAGCTGCATTTGTATTGTAAAACATATATATCTTTCCTCTTCGCCTAACCCAAACCCGGCCTCACTCCCTCTTTCCTAAAACCTGTGACTACCTGAGCCAGGTCTCAACAGCATGAACAAAGTACATATTTACTTTCTTATAAAGGAACACTAATCCTTATTTCCAAAATAAATTATATTGTTTTTTAAAGACACAACCATGAAAAACATGCATGCCCATACACGTGCTCACACAAAAAGAAAACCCTACAATGCAATATTTAGCCTAATTAATTATATAATCACCCATTAAACATTACACTAAAAATTAGAAAATTATGAATATAGCCGGAAAAAAAAGCCCAATTCACCACTATCTCAAGGACCTTGAAGTAGAATGAGACCTTTATGAAAAGCTAAAGATTAAAGAGAACCCAACACATAAAAGAATAGCAATGATGATCCTTAGATACATTGAAATTGGCACGCAAAGGGAGAGAGAGAGAGGTCAAAAGTGGCCCAAGTGGCTGATGCCAATGTCTTAAAAGATGATTGGAATCGTAACAAAAAAATCTGAAAAACATATACATAATTATATATAAATTTACTAATAGAGGATCTCTATCACCTAGAAATAAGTGAATAATATTTACTACACGGTCCTTAAATTCTCTAATAAAATAGTGTACACGTAGAGACCATGTTATGGATCATGTGACATACACCTTATTTGCCTATTGTTTCAAAATATCAAACGTAACAAACTTTATACTCTGTGTATTTAACACATCCACTAATTCTATATTAGTATATAGAAGGGAGCAGACTATCTGATCTGTCTGTTTCCACATGTTATGAGAATCCTTCCTCTGTTTCTACATGTAATGGGAAATCCTTTTCTACTTCTTTTTTTATAAGTCAAGGTGAAATCCCTTCCTACTTGATCCAATCAAGCAAAAAGAAATCAATCCACAGGCACCCATATGTATATACACATGACACAACAATACATAAAATACACAAAACATAATATACATATACAATAGTAACAATATCATTGTTTTAGGATATTTTAAGAAAAAATCATTTTAATTTGTATTTTTGTTGCTTCCAGAAAATTAAATAAATAAAAAGATTTCCTTTTACTGCATCCTTTACTGAGAATTCTTATTTCTAAGAATCTCTCAACAATAATTTATGCACCCTTCTGCACTAAAGGTTGCCTAATTGCAATACCTCTTTGAAATATTTTGAATGTATGCATAGAACATAGTTAACAAAGGTGTAAAGGGTTCTCGGAGAGTAGTTTTAAGGAACAAAGCTAAGGTTCATGCCTATGGAAGACTAGATGAAAGTTTGCTAAAAAAAGGTTACATTAAATATTAATAATTCATATGAAATAAACAATACAACTATATAAGTATTATCATAGATTGCTCACTTTAAAAAAAATCTCTTAACATTAATTTCCAAAAAGTTACTATTGATGTTTAGATCTTTTTTGATAAGTAATTTTAAATTATATTAATAGAACACCAAGAGGGTGCAACTCAAAGCCAAAAGCTATTTACAATAGAAGAAACCTACAAAATCTAAGATATCAACATTATTTACAAAGAATGTCCCTGTAAGCCAAAAATTTAGGATATTGAGCCAATTGTCTTTAATAGTTCCAAATAGGCTTTTCCACTCCTTCAAAAGCTCATTGGTTCTTTTCTTTCCAAACTAACCAAAAGATAGAATGTGGGATCAATAAATAGGCCTTCTTAACCTCCTTTTTTTATAAGTAAAGAAATATTATTAATATGTAGGCACCAAGAGGATGCATCTCAAAGGCAAAAAGCTAATTATAAGCTAGGAGATCTACAAATCCGAAAGTTCAAAATTATTTACAAAGAAATTCTCTTTAACCCAAAAATTAAGGATATTTAGCCAATTATCTCTAATAGTAACAAAACTTTTCTCCTTTCCTTCGAAAGCTCTACGATTTCTTTCGTTCCATACTAGCCAAAAAATCAAGTGTGGAATTAAGGAGTAAGCCCTTTTTATTTCCTTTGTCACTTTCAACCCACTCCACGCCTAAATTTCATCTTTCACGGAGCCCGCAACCACCCAAGAAATCCCTAAAATCTTATAAGCCACAAGCTTCTCACCAACAGGCACACCACCAAAAGATGAAAGACAAACTCATTGCATCTCTTGCAAATAAAACGCCTATTAACAAGTACTCTCCCCCATCTTTGCAAGTTGTCAATGGTACTCTCAAGAGGCTCCCAAACAAAAAATCTTACTTTCTTAGGGGCACGGGAACACCAAATTGCTTTCCAAGGGAACTCGACGTGCCCAATCGATTGCTCCTCGTTAGCCAAAATTTCATAGAAACAATTCACCTCAAAACCCTTTTTCCGGATTTGGGCCCCATCTAGACAAGTCTTCTCTAGTCCCATCCATCATAATGTTGTATAAAGTTTCAAAGAATCTAGCAATCTCCTCAACTTCCCAGTCATGGACACTACGAGTGAGCGAAACATCCCAAATAACTTTATCGAAAGTGAATGAAACACAAGAGCTAACTAGTGCATCTCTATCCCTCACAATATTAAAAGTTTTCGGGAATTGGTCATTTAGAGGGGTGTTCCCAAACCAAATATCATACCAAAGTCGCGTCCTCTCTCCATTTCCAACCAAGATCGAAAAAAAAAGGTGAAAGGCCTCCCACCCCATAAGCCCCTCTCACCTCCTTCGACCTCCATCCATTAGTATCTAACCCAAACTTTGCAACCACTACTTTCCTCCAAAGATGATCTCTCTCGACAATAAATCTCCATAACCGTTTCCCAAGAAGAGTATTGTTAAATAAGGAGAGATTTGATACCCAATCCCCCTTTTTCCAAAGGTTGTTTGACCATACCCCATCTTACCAAATGATACTTGTAATCCTCAACCAAGTTACCCCACATAAATCTTCGTTGAATCCTCTCCAATCTATTAGTCACTGAAGAGGGAATAGGGAAAAGGGACATGAAGTAAATACGAAGGCTAGAAAGAGTGCTTTTGATAAAGGTAAGCCTCTCTCCTTTAGAAAGATAATGGTTCTTCCATCCAGCCAATCTTTTCTCAAACTTTTCCACAATAGAATTCCAAACACTCTTATCTTTGAATTTAGCCCCTAGGAGGAGACCAAGGTAAGTGATAGGAAGTGACCCCACTCTGCATCCTAACAAGTTGACAAGATAACGACTGTCAATGTTCTCACCAAGCGTAACTAGGTCACTCTTGCTTAGATTGACCTTGAGCCCAGAAACTGCTTCAAAGCGAAGATGCAACAATTGTAAAGACTTTGTCCCACAGAAAACTAGGGTATCATTAGCTCAGGTGGGATATATTCACACTAGCACCATTGCTTCCTATTTTGAAATCACTCAGCAGGCCCCATCAACCGTTTTTGTCAATATCTAACTAAAAGCTTCCATAACCAAAGTGAATAAAATAGAGACAACGAATTCCCTTGTCTTAGACCCCTCGACGCTTTAAAGTAACCAACTGGACTTCCATTAACAAGGATAGAGAAAGACATCGAAGAGATGCATTTAAAGATCCACATACACCATTTCTCCCTGAATCCCATCCTTTTCAATGAAAGGATGACAAAAGTCCCGCACAAATAATCGTACACCTTTTCTATATCAAGCTTGCACAACACCCCTCTCCCCCAATCCTTTAAATGGGCATCAACCACTTCATTAGCTATCAACACGGCATCCAAAATTTGTCTTCCCTCAACAAAGGCATTTTGATGAGGGCTAACAAGTTTGTGCAAAACAGCTTTCAATCTAGAAATTTACACCTTAGAAAAAAGCTTGTACATACAGCTTGTGCAAAACAGTTTTCAACACGGCATCCAAAATTTGTCTTCCCTCAACAAAGGTATTTTGATTTGGGCTAACAAGTTTGTGCAAAATAGCTTTCAATCTAGAAATTTACACCTTAGAAAAAAGCTTGTACATACACCCCACAAAGCTAATAAGCCGAAAATCTTTCATATTGGAAGCCTCAACCTCCTTCGGAATAAACATGATAAAAGTGGTGTTGAAACTCCCTACAAACTCCCCATAAACATGATACTCTTCAAAGACCCGGAGGACATCCGTTTTGAGAACCTCCCAATTATGCACAAGAAGCCTTGACAATTTCCTCTTCATCAAACGAACATTCCAACCACCTAGCATTCCTCCCATCAATACACACAAAGTCTAAGCCATCCAAATTCGATCAAGCATTACAGGTCTCCATATAGAGATTCTTGCAGAAATCACAAATCACCTTTTTCATAACCTCCTCCTCCTCGATCACTCTGCCATCAACCTCTATGGATTTTTAAAAAGTGAACCTTCTATGAGCATTAGCCATACGATGAAAAAAGTTAGTGATTTTATCACCCTCCCTCAACCACAGTTCTCTAGACTTTTTGTGCCAAGAAATTTCCTCCATAGCAATAATTTTAGCAAGATCTTTCTTTGCACACTCCATGCAAAGCTTTTCTTCCCCCGAAAGCCCCTCTAAAACTTCCTTTTCATTAAGAACACTAATCTCACTAGTCAAAGCATTAATAGTAGACTTCACATCACCAAAGATCTCTCTATTCCAAACTTTCAACTCCTTTAAAAATTTTAGCTTAGAAGTCGCCATAAAACTAGCGTAACCTCCAACATTACAACTCTCCCACCAGCCTTTCACTAAATCACGGAACTCATCCCCTTTAAGCCACATATTCTAAAAACGAAACGGGTCAGCCCCAATGCAATCCCCCCAAATCTAAGACAATAGGATGATGGTTCGAAGAGGGCCTAGGTAGAAGTTTTTGAATCAAGCTAGGAAAAAGAGCTTCCCAACAACTCGAAACTAAGAACCGGTCAATCCTCGAAAAAGAAAGTGTCTTTCTAGAACTCGACCGCATAAAAGAGCCTCATGACAAAGGCAAATCAACAAGATCTTGACCTCTCACAAACTCCAGAAACTCTCACATCGAACTAGATTCATGAGAACCCCGTTCCTCTCATGAGGGTAAAGGACCTCATTGAAATCACCTCCAACTACCCACGGAAGGCTCCACCGACTCCTAATATCCGCTAATTCCTCCCAAAACAAACCTCTAATTCCAAAATCATTTGACCATACACTACAGTCATAACCCACTCTTCAGGAGTTGAAAGCCCCTTAAAGACACAAGAAACTGAGAACAAACCGACAAAAACATCGATCAAATCTAAAACCTTCGAATCCCACAACACTACGATATCCTTGAAGCTCCAAGAGCAGGTAAAGCTTTCCACCAACAAGATCTCAAACCCCAAATACTTCGAATAAGAGCATCATCGACTACCTCGATTTTAGTTTCCTGGAGGCAAACCACGTCTCCCTTCCACTCCTTAAGATACCTTTTAACCAAAGCCCTTTTCAAAATATCATTCAATCCCCTCACATTCCACGAAATTATTTTCCTCATCATTGCACAACAACACCCACCCTCTCCTCTTGCTCACCCTTTCCCCCACTACCACCACCTCCTTTCTCATAGTTAACGTCGAAAACCAACCTCTTTAGCTCCCTTCAGCCCGTCGGAATTCTTCTTACCTGCCCGCTGATTACGGCTTTTAGATTTACCCTCTTCAAACCTAAGCTTCTCAATTTCCTCAAACAGACCGATTGTTTGCTCTTCCGCTCCAACCAAGGAGACTCTGACCATTTTATGCAAATTCTTAGCCCAATTACGTACCCAAACGTTCTACGCCTCACTTCTTACTCGACCTCCAACTCCGTCTCCACCAATTGATCAAAATCCTCCGCCCTCTCTACTACATCCAGCCCCACCTCAACCGAACCACCTTTAACAATCACCAACTCTCCTTCCTTGGAAGATTCTACCCTCTTTTCCACCTCGCAGCCCTTACAAACATTCAAAGGAATCCCCACAGCATAAGAAAGGGTCATGGCAGAAGATGGATTAAGGCACCCTCCCCGATGCAACACAACATCAGTAAAAATAGCTTGAGTCCTTACCGCACAATCCTGCTCTGCCAAATCAACTCCACTCGGCAAACAACCATTTCCAGAATGATCCACCTCAAAGTCGTTCCTAATTTCATCCCTGACACACAAGCCCCCATCAAGATTCTCAAAAACCACCACCTCGTCATCACCCGAAACAACCCCAACACCAGAGGCCATCCCTATGAGCCTAGAGCAAGGCCTGCCAACCATCGATTTTAGAAGGAAAATACCTTAATAATATCATATTCAAGCGCCACCACAGGAGGATTGTCTTCCTCTTCAAAGTCTGGCCACCACAATCTCACAAAGCCTGATTTATTTAGGCCAAAACTGGTAAAGAAGAGGGAGAGGAGGAAAGAAAAGGCATCGGTAACAAAGAGCCAGAGCTAGAACTCACCGGAAAGGTTTCGCCGAAGACAACTGCATCTGTCGCCCGCATCAGCACGGTCCCATGATTGTTTCGGCTTTTTCATCAAACCAATATCAGGCCCATAAGCTTTGATACCTTGACTTTGGCTTGGCCCTGCGCCTTGGCCCGAAACCCGGTTAAAAGGAAGTTTGTACCCTCGACCCAAAGAAAATCTAGTACCCCTTTCCTCTTTGCCAGCCTTTTTCTTGTAGCATCAATTGGATCTGAACATAAAGTTGGCTTCAACTGACCTTGAAAGCCATTAGGTCCACTCCTTTGGCCCGAGACACAATTAAAAGGTGAAGTGGGCTTGCAACCAAAAGAAGTGCCAAAGCCCAGAATTCCTTTCCCATTTCTTTTGTTAAACGCATTGTCTGTTGAATTCAAATTTGAATTCTGCAAAGACTCCAATTGGCCACCACAAACAACCTTGGCCTTACCAGACCAACTCGCTTCCATGCGCGTAGCAGCACTGTCATCTTCCCCACTCCCTCTCTTCGAAACCAACACCCAGGAGTCTTCAATTCTAAAGGGTGGAGCTTGAGCGACCACAACAAAACCCGACAACTCAGCCCCACAACTTGGACAACACCCAAACAGCGAAAAAGGAGAAGATTGTTTGTTCATCACAAACCCCAAAGTAGCAGCCATGGCCAAACCCACCAGCTTCTTGCTCTCCTCCACCACAGATTTGCCGAAACAAGAATTCACCAAAAATTCTATCTCTGATAACGCTATAAAGACTCTCCACAGCCCCCACCCCTTTCTGGGAAAAGAAGAAAACTTGCCCTACCATTAGCAATCTTGGTCAAAGACACAAAACGGCCCAATTTTTTCCTGTGTAAACCATCACCAGAGACTTATTCGGCTTTCTTCATCTGCGAACCCAGCCTTTTTCCCCTCTCGAACAAGAGCTCTCTCCAGGATTTCACGAGCCAACCAAATTCAAGCAAGTCCAAGCAAAGGGGAGATCTTCTACTCGACACATACTCCACGATTCTAATCAAGTCCACAACTTTACCAACTAAGAGAAAATCAAACGATTTCTTATCAATAAAGGAGCGTCTGCACTCGTGTCATAACTATTGTTGACTAACAGGCCAAAAGTTGGGGTTGTTGGGCTAGAAAGAAGCAGAGAACAAAAAGAGGAAGAAGAGAAAGAGGAAGAGAGGCGAAGAAGAATAGAGGGAGCGAGGAAGGAGAGGTAGAAAGAGAAGAGAAGAGATGGGAGAAAGAGAGAAGTTGAGAGAAGAAAGAAGAATAGCAAAAGTCAGGGCTCTGGGAGCCATCGCTCACAAGAGGGAAGAGAGAGCACTGCAACTGCCATCGCTAAAAGATCCTTTCAAGACCCATCTTTTTTGCGATCTAAAAAAGCTGGAAAACACAAGTGGTCGGAAAACACTGCAGTCGTAGCCTGAAAAAGAGAGGATCGTCAGTCGACGATCACCAGACGAACAGGAAGCACGGCTGCAACAGCCAGCTAAAGTCAAGAAGGCACTCAGCACAAGTCAAAGCCAGTCAAACTCCTTACAATGAAACCACGACTTTTAGTTTACCTTTTTACTTGAAACTGTTCTTTAGATGCCCTTAACCCACACCAAACCCAAATTTCATCTTTCACGGACCCCACCGTCTGCCATGAAATCCCCAAGATTCTATAAGCCATCACCCACAAACATCTAGCTAATGAGCATTCCACCAAAAGATGATATACGAACTCAGCACACCTTTTGCAAATATAGCACCTATTAACAATCATTTTTCCCTTCATTGCAAATTATTAAGAGTTAGAATTTTCTCCCAAGAAGCTTGTCACACAAAAAAATAAAATAAAATAACTTTCTTGGGAGCATAAGAACACCAAATAGTTTTCCAAGTAAAGTTGGGATGACCATCCAATGGAAGTTTATGAAAGAGAATCTTGTAAAAATCTTTCACCTAGATGCTTTTTTTCCGGACAAGGTCCCCACCTCAAAATATCTTCTCTACCTTCCTTCAACCTAGAGTTGTAAAGGGTTTCTAGGAATCTCGCTACCATCCCTAATTCTCAATCATGAACATTTCAAATAAAAGGCACATCCCAAGATACCCTATCGTTAGACAAGAAGATACAAGAACTCACACTCACCTCTTTGTCTCTCACGATATCAAAATAAGCGAAAATTTGTCTTTCAAATGAATATTCCCACGCCAAGTGTCAAACCAAAGACCGCTTTTTTCCAATAGTTGCTTTACCACACCCCATTTTACCAAATGATACTTGTACTCCTCCCTCGTGTTACCCCAAAGGAATCCCCTTTGAATATTCTCCAATCTATTAGTCGTTGCGCTAGGGATAGGAAAAATAGACATAAAATAGATCGTGAGGGGCTAGAGAGAGTGCTCTTGATGAAAGTAAGTTTACCCTCTTTTTAAAGGTAATGATTTTTCCACCCAACCAATCGCTTCACAAACTATTGATATTTAGATCTGTTGATATATAATTTCCTAGTTACATTGGGTTTTCCTTATTTGTTTAGATTTTCCTATTCCTATTAGGTATTATATTCTTAGATCTATATATGGGTTTGTTCACATAATACAATAATATAACAATTCTACAATATTTCTATTCAATTCCTCTTGAAAATTTTGCAAAAATCTTCACCCTAGATCCTCCTTGCTACAGTACCCGTAAAACAGTGTCAATAGTCATTTTCTCAACCGGGATCAGGTCGATCCAACCCATATGTAGTTTTGTGTTGTTAAAGAAGACCCGATCCGATTCGTTTCGTAAATCCAACCCATGGATAGCAACCTGTTTCAGATTTGTTGTGTTGTGGGTCATGTTGATCCAGTGTTGATGGATCTTGTGGATCCAATGTTGTTGGGTCTTGTTGACCCAATGCTATTATGGATTTTTGTTGTCTTTGGGATTGTATTTATTTGTAACAAGTTGGATATTTGGAACAAGTTGGTGCAAGTATATGCTCCAACTTGAGAATGAGTGTTGAGATATAATTTCCTAGTTATATTAGGTTTTCCTTATTGGTTTAGATTTTCCTATTCTTATTAGGTTTTATAATCTTAGCTCCTTATGTAGGTTTGTTCACATCACACAATAATATAATAATTCTACAATATTTCTATTCAATCTCTTCATTCTACAACAAGAACCAATGAAGACTTTCAAGGACGTCACTTTATACACAATTCAAGCACAAAGAAAACAAGAAGCACATATGTAGACTCAATGCAAGTACATAACTAAGTGTCTATGAGAACAAGTGCAAGATTCAAGATATATCTTAAATAAGATTAAACACAAAGAAAACTAATACTTCATCCCATTCCCACATCCAATTTGGCATTCCAAAATGAATGTTGCCATACAAAAGTTAAAATAAAAGATGGCTTCTCAATTTCCTATATTACCCTTACTTTAATTCAATTTCAAATTTCCTATTTTATATTTAAGAGTATTTTATGGAAAGTTACTTTAAAAGATATGAGATGACATCATAAAACTCGCATCTTAAAATTTGTATTTCCCCAATGGTAACACACACATCAAGACAAAGGTAGTATTTGAAAGCTTGACTTGCCATTGACTACTGTGTTTGAGTGGAGCAATTTGGACTCTAAATAAAGATGTGAGGCACGCAAAAGTTGCTACTATATACATGCATTTTTTTGATAAGTTACTATATGCATGCAAATGCAATGGAAAAAGAAAATTTGATCTGATATTTAAAGAACACAAAAATTAATGAGAACGCATTTTATGAGCTTTGCTCCAAGAGCCTAAAAGGCACGTGCTTAAGGTCCAAGGCCCGTGTCTGATGCATGTGGCCTCATTGAGGCTAGCATAGGGAAATTGTAAAAGGAAAAATTGTAACAGCTCCACTTACTACAATGCTATCCAGATATTCTTTATGTTATAAGAACCAGCAATGACAATAAATACCTTTTCTAATTGAGTACTTGCTATGAATTTGGTTGACGACAGCTACGCTGAACTGTGCATGTCTACTCCACCCATATGGCAAAGTTGCTGAATCGGCAACATCTAGATACATCGATAAATGATCTATGTTGTTCCCTTTTGGAAAGATAAGTATCCTCCTGCTCAATGCAATTAATGCAGCTTTTAATGACTGATGAAAGTGAACAGAATAAAGCATCCATACGCATGAGAACTCTCACAATAGAAAAGAGATAAAAATACCACTTATAGCCTCCAACATAGAAAATATCAGAGTAAAGCTTCTTGGTATTCAGCCTAGTAAAATTCTCAATTGTCCATGTGAACCTTGCAGATGGGGGATCATCCACTGATTGGCCATCCACTGTGCTTGCTGATTCTGCTTGTGCCACTAAAAAGCAATTAACCATAAGAAATCAAAAACCATAACCAAACTGCAAATGCTCCAATTAATTCAAGAATTAAAATACATGACAAGAGGATATTTAAATATTCTATCTCAAAATTTAATTTCAGGATGAAAGAATCAACTTCGCCAACCAATAGGATAAGTTAAAAAAACTAGAACCGGTAGGATAAGTTTTACCACTGACTGAACAAAAATGTAAAATAGAATCAATGTGATCCCCAAAAATGAAAAATCTACTCTAACAACCAGTAGGGGACATTTAATAAAAACTAGAATTTTATATTTCACTACACTAGGTCCAATAAGGAAAATTGGGCAAGTAAAGGGGAAAACGTTTCACATTTTTTGTAAAGCAAAATCAAAATAGAACATAAATTTCAAAATTCTATTCTCTTCTATACTTTCAAAATTTTGCTGGATACCTAACATAGGAAAAAGAAGCAAAAGTAGAAATCTTAAACACAACAGACATTAAATGAAACACGAGAAAAAACAAAATAAGAACAAAAAAACATATAAAAGTAAAGTAGTCATTCAACTAAGCTCAATACAGCTTTAAAATGTCAAAGCATTCATCCAATAGGTAAAATAAGTGAAACGTTAGATATTTTTATTTTCTTTCACTTTACGGACGGAATTCTCAGGAAACAAAACAGAGTTAGAATTGAATTGAAATTGAAACTGAAGAAACCTTCCATGGGCCGAGAATCATCAGCCAAGTCGGTGTGTGGAACCAACATCTCATCGTCCTCTTGCTGCAAAAAAGAAAAACAAAGTCAATGTGAGAGATGGAGTTCCGATCTGCTGATCGAAACCCTAGCAGCTACTCGTGGCACCGCAGATACACTCCATTTATATAAACGCTGAGTGACATAAAAAGAATCGTTTTGAAATCGAAATTGAATTCAAGAGAGAATGGGAGAGAAAGAGAGAGGGGAGATTGGGTATTTACATCTAACAGTGGGGTCATCAGAGTCATTGGTGAAGAAGGGTGGCCGTCCGATCGAGTGAATCTAAGTCTGCTGTGGACCTAGTAGAAACGCTAAATAGGAAAGGAGATGAGCTCTGCAACATAAGACGGTGGTGCGAGAAAAAGCAGAAGTGGGCTTAGTACGAGAAAGGGACAAATTGGGGATTTTATAAAATGTTAGTGCAGCGAGACGGTGAGAAGAAATAACTTAGAAACAGCGATGGGAAACGTATGAAAGGGGATGAGAATTTATTTGGTGTTCCGGAACCACAGAACAGTAACCATGCTCTTTTAAGTAAATTTTAGAAACTTGGGCTAGTAATTTTAGGAAACTCAAATCTACTTATAGCGACAAAAAGAGAATTTATGAAAAGTTATAAAAATTACTACTCAAGCTTGCAAGAGTTATTAGCTGAGTTTTTAAGAATTATAAAAGAGTATAGTTATTGTTCCATGGGATCCGGATAGAGCTAGAATCGAGTCGAGCTTTTATCCAGCTATTCGAACTGGAGTTCGGTCAAAACTCGACTTGATTGAGCTCGAACCTAAAAACTAAGTCGAATAGCTTATTGACCGAGCTTGAATATCTTAAAGTTCAGTTTTAAAGACTCTCGAACAGTTCGATAAGTTATTATAAAGCTCGAACAAATATTTTTTAATATTTTATTTATTAAAATTATAATTTAAGCTCGAGGTCGAATGAGCAATCCAAAACTCAAACTCGAACTCGAACTCGAACTTGAACAAGCTTATTTGTTATCGAGTTCGAATCAAACCGAGCTTTAGCTATCATAAAATTTATCGAGCTGGAGCCTATTTATTGAAAGTCAAGCCAAGCTCGAGTCCAGCCCTAGATTCGGAACCCCAAGTATATTCTCGAGATAAAATGAGATGATTAAAAATGCATTTATACCATACAAGCCCTTGAGTTGAAAGATTAAGGTGTGATTAGACTATTTTAATTCTACATGAACAATTATCTCACATTTAATTGAGGGATTCACTCTTCATGTGAGATTAAAGTGAGATAAAATTATTCATGATCTCACATTTATTGTCCCACCTCCTCCCATGAGCAGTGACAAATCTTGAGAAGTTTTTTTTTAGGGGCCAAACTTAAGCACAAATTAATACTATCCTGTTTAGATATCTTTGGTTTGTCCCAAAGATCCTCTCTTTTGGAAACAGATTTTTTTTACCCTTTTTGTAGCTTATAGGTGATTTTACAGTTATTTTAATTCACTTGATCTAAATTCTTTTATAACACATAGGGTAACAATTAATTATCTGGACTCATCATTAATTCTACCAAATTCATTGCTCACAAATAACAAAATTCATTTTTTAACCAAATAAAAAACAAAAAATATTAAAAATGGATTCTTGAAAGTGAATTGTATGGAAAATGAAGATAATAACACTAATTAATGGTTACTGACCAACCCCTAAAAAAAATAGAAAGAAAAGATAAATTATGTTTCTTTTTACAAATGAATGTAAAATGTCTTATATATACTATGATAGACGAGTACAAGAATAACAAATTAATATTATAACTAGCTAACTATTAACCAACTATTAACTACTCTCTAATCCTTTATTAGTTTATTCTATTACAAGCTATCTGATATTAATTTTGTTTGTAGCAATTGTTCCTAGCAATTGGTTACGATTAATTATCTTATATTTCAAATTTTCAATCAATTTTTTTTAACGTTTTCAATTGTTTCAATATGGTCCTTTTGCCTAACACCTTAAAGAAAATAATTGAGAAACAATGTTGCACGATTATTGAGTTAATTAAAAAAATAACACAAAAAGTATTTTTCAATTTAATCATAATCTTGTCTTCTATCTCCTCCCTCTCTCGTCTCGGTTGCTCTCCTTCCATCGTCCTCTCCCTCGTATTTTCCTCAATCTCCCTCATTCTCTTTCTCTGGTCACGGCGGGTGCTACATGCGAACGAGCGCCACTAATGGTTATTACTACCCTGCAGCACCCCTATCCTCTCATTTGGTTTGGACAAATAGTAGAATATGATAATACTACGAAAGTTTAAAAACTTGTCATATTCACTTCAAAAAAAAAAAAGTTTGAAATTGTTGGTGTTGCGTGCAACAAAAGTAAGAGAGGGAAAAGAAAAGGACAATTTTTCTATGTAATGATATATTTTTTTTTTTTGATTGAAGTGATAGTTATATAATAATATAATAATTTAATCATGTAATATTATCACATATTCAAAATATTATCACGTAATCTTTATAAATTAAAATAAATAACAAATATTTAAGCTAAAAAACTAATCCGCACTTAAAAATCGATGAAAGTTAAACAAATAAACTTTCAATCTAAAAACTTTAACTTTGATCTTTATACCACTAAACCAAAACATCATTAACATGCTCAGCAAGTTTAGGGAGACAAAGAATAATTTTTTACAAAAATTCTATATTTCATGTAGTCTGTTTGACAATTGTCACATTAGAAGTAACGTGTAATATACTGAATCTTACCTTTGGGTATTTTTATCATTTCAGTTGAATAACAGAAAGTAATATATTGTTTTTTGTCATATAAAATTTGAGGGAAATGGGCCCATGAAAATATGTAATATTACTTTTCTCTTGCATAATTTATTTCAATTCATTCTAATGGGAGTCCAATTTAATTATTCTTAGCCCAAGGCCCATTAGAGAGAACTTTCAAAAAAAGCGCTTTGAAATCCAGAATAAAATGGTCTGATTTGAGCAAAGAAAAAAAAGAATAACAATGAGAATGTATAAATAAATGAATATATGGACTTAATGCATTTTCGGTATAAAATAATGAAAAAAAAGAGATTGATACAAAGATGAGGGCTAATTACATTAACCTGCCTCTAAACTTATTGAAATAATATTAATGTATCAAACTTTTTTAAGATTTATGATTCATTCCAAAATATCATTTTTCACCGTCGAGCAACCTCAAAATGAATTTCTTTGAAAAATCAGAATTTTAACTAGATATTATTTTTCATAATGATTAATGTACCCTAATAATCACATAAAAAATAAATAGTAATTGTTTCAAAATTTTAAATACTAAAATTATTACTCAATTTTTCTATAATCACTTGTAAACTTTCTTGATTTCGTGATAACTCTTACAAAACTGAATCAATAATACCACCTCTACTAAATTCCATTAATTTTTATCCGATTACACGTATCTACTACCAACTATAAGTTCACACCTTAAACTTTTGGTTACATTTTAGCATACGGAATATAAATTATGGAATTGTTTTAGAACTATTGATCATATCAATTATTTTCCAAGGCAAAATACAAATCAATTATAGTAAGGAACATGGTTTCAGCACACAGCTTCCTAAGAGCAGTAACTACAAACCAAAGCAGCAATTATTGTACACGCCATTTTCCAACAAACAAAACAAAACTAAAGACAACAATTGAAACAAAATCCACGATCCCTTGAGTGCAAATCTTCTCTCATCATATCCACTTAGACTCGTAACTCATCAATTGATGTTGACAAATCAGCAAATAAGCCCTTTTAACAAACACCTCCGAAGCACCCTTAATAGAACCGTTGCGTCTTGACATCATCAAATTGGCCAAAGAAAACATTAGCACCCACCAAGACGGTACTCCATCAAACAGACAAGCTACAAATCAAAGGGCGGAGAGAAAAAGGAAAATGATAGAGATAAGAAAATGGTAGAGATAGAGAAGCTCGCACTGTGTGTGTGAAGCTGAAGTGAAGATTGAAACCCCAAAATCAAGCAAATTGGGAGTTTCATATGAAATATCAGCAATTGAAAATGGTCGAGATAGAGTGAGCTCGCACCCGATATGAATTGATACTGACAAACCAGCAAACAAGCCCTTTTCACAAACACCTCCAAAGCACATTTAACAGAACCGTTGAGTCTTGAATTCACACATCACCAAATTGGCCAAAGAAAACACTAGCACCCAACAAGACAACAATTCTCAGCAACCATCCAAGGTAGTCCATCAAACAGACAAGCTATAAATCAGAGAGCAGAGAAAGGGAAATGATAGAGATAGGAAAATTGTAGAGACCTCGAGACCTCGCACTGTGTGTGAAGCAGAAGTAAAGATTGAACCCCAAATTGGGAGTTTCATACGAAATTACCAACATACCCTTAACTTATTGAAGGGATGAGGGGTAGAATTTCGGTAAAAAAATGTCACTAAGCAGTAAATGTGAAAAACCAGCCGGTTCCACTGGTTTACACAGTCTAAGCTGAACCAGTCGGTTCTGACCAGTTTTGACTGATCTAATTGCACGTCCAGTCTATATCATAACTGAACCGGTCTGACCGCTGATTCGCAGTCGGATAAGCCGGGTGGTCGGATCGGCCAGTCCGGTTCAGTTCTGATATCAATGCATCCCAAATGCCTAGATTTTTTCTGATAACTTTCTCAGCTAACAAGTTCTAGCGACGGAAGTGCAAAGTTCCAGCATTCATGAAAGGACTCTACCTTGAAATGGCAAAGGAATGACTTTGAATTTTTTTTCCTCTTAGTTCAGAGAAATTAGCTTGGAGAGTGCCGCTTGAAATTTATAAACAACTTTCCAGTAAGTTTTCAATCAAGGGATTTGAGGGAAAACAAATACTTGTGTAAGCCAATGGAAGAATTTCTAATAAGATTAAAACTTATATGAAGTTCGTGGATATACCAATTGATGGGTAACATACCAAATCGCATTGATAAACTATTAAAAATTAAGTATTAATTCCGTTTCTCCATGACAAAAAGTTCTCAGCTAATTTAAATACAGTGCAAACAACTAGATAACCTATTAATGAACAATCTATTGAACCTGACCTATGAACCATGTGTTGAAAAATTGATTTTACAATGTTATATAGGCAAACAGTAAAATATCCAACCTACGGCAGTACAAGTCTCCCAAGTCAAAATACGATAGAGGGCCCTATGCCTCTATCATCTATCGGGATGAGTAGTAAACTCCATTATGTTGGAAACAGTCTGAAGCTTGAATTCCAATATCAATTTTCTTTATTTTTTGACTTAAAAACAACATAGAAGAGTTTGCAGAGAGAGATGGAGAGTACCAATTACAAACATTCTGCAACTACGAGGCTGAGATTGCTTTATAGCCTTCCTTCTCAAGAACTTTTGCTAACGAGCTGTCCCCAGTTTTAATGATTCTCCCATCATCCTAAAAGACCACACACAAAAAATTACAATCACAATCCGATGGAATTGAAGACATTCATTTTATTATTTTGGGCTTTGGTGAGCGTTACCCCAAGGGAACGAGAAAAATACATCTTCAATGTCTTTAATAAAATGACAATCCAGGAGAGAGCACAATACAATATGGTAGAAAGACCCAATAAGAGGAGGGGGGGGGGGGGGGACAAAAAGGAAAACTAAATAATAAAAAACAAATGCAAATAGCTAAAAGAGACTAAGATGCAAAGAGAATGTTTTATTGGGAACCACCCTAACAATATCTCAATACAGTTACCTTCACACTGTTCTGAAACATGCCCATAACTTGGTTAAAGAAACCAAAGCTGTTTCAAAATGGTTTTGAAGCCTGGTTAAAGGAATCAAAGCCTATTTATGAATTGAGACCACAACTCTTCTTAGGACAGCTTCAAATGAAAATATGAAAATCTTAGTCAACTACTTATATAATGAAAAGGAACCTACTTGTACAGAAGCAGAACTATTTACTCCACTAGTCCTAAAATTGAATGCTTCAATGTCGTTTTTCATGGTAGTTGAAGACACAAATCTGAAACGACAGAATTTTCTGAAACCCTATGAGACATCACTAACATGCATAACTGACATGAAAACTTTAATTAACTAGAATTCTACAGGAAAAAAACAACATATGCATCTATTATATCAATCTTTCCGGTTTTTCAAACTTAACAAAAACATTGTCTTCCAGGTTTTCAGAATAGCTCACCATAATATGGATACATGTTGGTTTTATAAACTCCAATAGCCGTTGATAATGAGTTATCATTAAAACAGAATTCTTTGGCATCATAAGCCCGTTCACTGCTTTTGCTACATCTCGAAGTGCATCAACATCTAACCCAGAATCAATTTCGTCTAGTATAGCCAAATCTGCCCCCAGAACCTGTAATACACAGAATAAAATATATAAGAAATGGAAAAAAAGCTTAAAACAAATCTAATCAGATACAGGCCATGTACTGATCCGGTAGCTGATATATAACTAGAATCATATTAACTTTGCCCCCTCCCCCCAGAGCTCAATTATGACTCCAACTCATCCATTTCGGCATCCAAGAATCCTCCAAACTTCATAACCTATTCATAACAGCATGAGGACAAATATTTGGAATCATGCAAAATAATTCAGCACCTTGGAAAATCCAAACTAATTGTCAGTATAAGCACAAGAGTTTGAAATAGTACGGAACACCACCCCCCCCCTTCTCCCGGGCCAAAAGAAAAGAAAAGAAAACTCAGCAAAACTTTTTGTTCTAGTAACTAGTTTACCATAAATAATTGAACCACTGTAAAGATGAAATCCCAAATTAAGGTAACATTAAAAAGAAAATACCATACTCATTGAACTAAAAGTTATAAAAAATTCAAATGCTATGTCAACAATCCTGTCAACTTTTTCCCCTTCCCAGTGACTAGACTACAAAAGTATAAAATTTCATGGTGAAGTCTACGGGACGATGAAGGCTGTGAACAATAATCCTATAAAGAAAATCTAAACTGCAACAAGTAACAAGCATATGGAGGCAAAGACACTATTTCCCCGGCTTCTGATCACCATGCTGATATTCCATCATATACTCTGCACAAAATTATTAATACTAAAGAAAAAGGAAAAAATGCTGAACAACAAATAATCATAGTTATACCGCTAGTTGTAAAATCTCATTGCGCTTCCTTTCACCACCGCTAAATCCTTCATTGACATTTCTGTTAAGAAAGTCAGTCTTCATGTTCACAAGTTCAAGTTTAGAATATAAGTATGCATAGAACTGCATCAGCAAGATGATGTCTGTTAGAAAGCAAATAGAAGGGCACAACACTGAATTATTATGCAATACAAATCAGCTTAGTAATTGGAAACAGAAGATCATATTGGGTAGTAATATAAAAGATAATCTTTAATTATTACAATGACAAGAAAATCTCAGTGAAAGGTTTAAATAATTAAAAGCCAAATGAAACAGTCCAATCAATATTTCCAGCCCTCAACATGTCCTGCAAAAACAAAAAACAAAACTGAGAAAAAAAATCTCCCTCATTGTCCCATGTCTCACAACTCAGGTGAACCATTGATAACCAAAACTCTAGGCCTGAATAATGAGTTATTTAATGTAATGGCATGTCTTGTCAGTACATCAACATTTTTTTATCTACTATTAATTTCATTTTACATATGTCATGTTTTCTTCTCAAGTTTAATATATTATTAATTTCATTTTTTATTTACAATTAAATTCATTTACAAATGTCATTTTACACAGTTGAAAATTTCAGCCATTGTACTCCCAATCCAACAACAATTCCCCCCTCCCCTCCCCCTCCCCAAATGAATTACACTGACAGTTTTCAAGCTTATCCAGCTTTGTGTTAAAAGGAAATCCAGTTAACAGTTAATTGAAGTATAAGAATATTTTGATGTAAGCCTTAGGTCAATACAACGAGCATGTGCGCGCACACACACAAAAGAAATGAAATCCCTAGGTGAATGATGCATGTAACCAAATATAACATTGTCTAACCCACTATACTAAGATGGCACTGCAAAAGAAATATGTACCTCAATTGGACCAAGCTCTGGTTGACCAAGTTTTCTTCTTCGAGCATTGTATGCCATATTCAAGAAATCGATATTGCTAACACCTGGGATCGCAATTGGAGACTGGAAGCTCATAAAAAGACCAGCAAGAGATCTTTCCTCCGGTTCCATGTCAAGTAAGTCCTTCCCCTTAAAAACAACACTACCTTCTGTCACTTCATAATCTGGATGACCAACAAGAACCTACAAAGCATAAGACCCCACTTAGACTTTTGATTAACAGATAACGATAAGGACAAGTAACCAAAGGAGAAGAAATAAGGGGATTGAGGAGAAGAATAACAGATAAGAGGAAAAAATAAGAGGAAATAGGGGGTAAAGGTGAAGAACCACGGAGAGGTGAAATAATTAGAAAGAGATCAAACTCAATAGTTTATTCAATAATCAATGTCAATAATTTCAACATACTAAAGGTGCTTATATAGGCACCAATCATAAATGACCTAAACATAATAGGAAACCCTAAAACCCTAATAATATAAATACTAATAAAATCTTTAATTTCCTAAAGTAAAGTCCTACTATATTACTAATTGCTCCTAATAATAGTATATTTACAAAACATTCCCACAAATAACCCAAAAATATTTTTAAAAAAATACACATTTTCCTTCCCATTCTGCATCAGAAATCAGTCCAGTTTCCACTAACTTGATACATGAACATAAAAAAAAACATTTCATTTTCTTAAAATAAAAGAGGTTCACTCGGAAGATAATGTATACATACAGACACCTAAAAGAAGTAGAGAGAGAGAGAGAGAGAGATTTCAAGAGAAAATAAAATAATAAATTGACTGAACATAATAGTCAGACTCACTTCTTTCCATATAAACTGGAGCAGTGAGTAGTAACAGATAAGATAAGAAACATACACTTAAAAATTATGTACAGAAAGAGTACAGGATCTGAATGTCTTGAGACACATTGAATCGCATTTTTAATATTTAAAGAGGCTATATTTCAATTTTATCAATTGCTGGTTAAGTTCATATGTGCTGACATTTACATAACAACAACACGAAGAAGCAATACAATTAACAGTTTCCAACATTAAAATGAGATAAACCAACCTTTGAAAATGTGCTCTTCCCAGAACCATTCTTTCCCATTACTGCATGAACCTAATTGTAGGCAAAGGACTAACAACATCAGATATCATTAGAGCTTTACATGAATTGCCAAAGAACCCAAATTTAACATAAAATAGGCCACCTAATAATTCACATCCTTGGAAGAAAAGAAATTCATCAAATGTAAGAGAATAATAAATACTGGCAAAGGAGGAATGTAGGATAGTTTATTTTCAGAGAATAATATGTATATATTCTTTTCTCATAAGCTGCTTTATGAAAATTATATTTATCTATTAGACTATTACATGATAAAATCATCTCTTGAGACTTAGAAATATCATTTTCAAACCAATAAATCGCCACACTAAGAAAAGAAAATAAAAGAATGCATATTTCATCAAATTACTACACTCAATGGCTCTAAGATGTATAACTCGAATTTCCCAAAGTGAACTTTTGGACTCTCTTCTGACCGAGAAATATCACAAGTTAAAGAAAATTATGCAATTACTTCATGGGAATACATTCAAAAAATTTCAAACAATATTGAAGTAAAATTTTCGGAAACTTATAAATCAAATAAATATTATATAAAAAAACGATAAATATAAATTTTGGTTCCTCGAAGCTTTGAATTGTAAATTTATACTTAACATGTTAAACATGTTCATAATTTTAAATTTAAATGAACATATCCAAATATAGTACAATCCTCGTACCCTCTAATAACTTCACTGTTAAGTAGATAATCTCTCTTAACAACTATTCTATGAATGTAAATAATCAATCATTTACCTCAATATTACTAAATTATGAAGGAAAAAACACAAATATGAATCGAACTTGTATATTCTATTTCTTCACGAAATTAGTCAAAGCGAACACGTGACAATAAATTGGCGAATTCTTATCAGACGGCTCGCATCAAGGGTTAAAATTGATACGTACCTCTCCTTCGTAGATTATGAGGTTGACACCCTTGAGAATCTCCTGCTTCGATTCAGCAATCACAGCCTTCAAACCTTTGACTTCAAGCAGAGGCTTCTTGTCCGCAACCTGGCCGCCCGTGATGGAAGCGGAGGGAGATTCAACGGCGGAGAGGGTGGCGGTGAGAGACGGGCGGTGGTTGGAGCGAGAACGGAGAGGGCGAGTGACAGGGAGGGTAAATAAGAGGGCATTTGAGGGTAAGTATCTTAATCGAAATCGCAAAGAAGAACAGGAAGAGGAAGATGATAAAGCGAGTGGTGGTGAAGGAGGAGTACAACAGGTGTGACGGAGCTGTACGGCCATTTGGGATAAATTCACAGTGTGATCCGTGTTAGGAATTAGGATGACTTGACTTGAGGGTAAGATTGTAGAGTGCAATCCTCTCGAAACTGTGCGTTGCAATGTCTCCGTTGGATAAATTATCGCGTCTTTTTTAGTAAGCAAAGATATATAATTTTAATTTCTAATTAATAAAATTTAGGGCAAATTATTTGAATTACCTCCCTTGTTGTCACGTTTTTTGTCGGGTAACTGACGTTAGTAGAGAGGCAGAAGAAATACTAAAATACCCTTGCACAAAAGCAGAAAAGAAAAAAGGAAAATTGAAATAACAATGGAAGAGAAAACACAGAAAAGAAAAAAAGAGAGAAGAAAAAACGCACGGGGAGGAGAGAGATTGACGAACTGAGAAATACAGAAGGAGGAGAAGAAAAGCAAAAGAAAAGGAAAGAGGGGAGAGGAGAGGAGAGGTGTTCATTTCCATACTAGAATTGTTTGCCCCTTTCATTTCCACGACAAAAATGTCATTCCGGGTCTACGGCCTCGTTTTGGCTTCTCAAACATCATTTTTTCTTAACCATTTCCTACACTTTTCATGAAGCCAAATAAAACACAAAGAGGGAGAGGTGGCGAGGACACAAGTCGGTTCGGGTTCGCCCAAGTGAAGAGAGAAGCGGTGGAGACACTGTTTGTCAGAGTTGTGCGACATTGGAAGAGGTGAACAGAGGGTGGTTCTAGAGCCAAACCCACTAGACCTCGTATTTCGGCGTCAGAGATTGGCATTGGCACTGGTGAAACGGTGGTCTCTATTGGTCGTTGCGGCGAAAGGAAGAGCTTGTGGAAGAGTGGGAGGAAAAGAGTGTTTGGGGGGAGGAAAAACCCCCCAATTTTTTCTCTCTCTAATTTATTGAGTATTTTCAAGAATTGCTATTTGTGGTTATCATGTATTTTTTGGTATATTTTGGGTTTGATTTTTGTGGTTAATTATTGGGTATTTCAGGGTTTGCTTTTGTTGTTATTGGGTATTACTGGGTTTTTAATGTATTGATACTCAACTGTGAACAAATAGAGTAATTTGTGGCAAGCAAGAAAAAGAGGAAATAAAATTTTATTCCATAAATTTGGTTGTTTGGCAACCAGGAAAATGAGGAAAGAAAATTTCTCTCCTGCTGGTGGGTGTTTCTTTGATTTTGATAAGAAAATGAGTGGTAAATATCTGTTCGGAGACTAAGAAACGAAAGACAGTTTTCTCTTTCTCTCTTCCAGCCATGTTTTTCCAAGAACACCTCAATCCTTTTTTTCTGATTCTTTTTTTTTTTACTTATATTTTTTTTCTCTCTTTCCTCTCAATATACTTCTCTTTGCGTTAATCCTCTCTCCTTCCCCTGTTTTTTTTTCTCCTCTATTTAATCTTCTTTTTCTCTTATGTGTTTTCTCCTTTTTCTTCAAATCCAATACTTCTCTGCCTTTCTTCTTATTTTTGTTCGTTTTTTCTAAAGAAATGGGAGGAAAATCTTGTTTGCAGGTACGAGGGAAAGTGCATAGAAAATTTTCTCTTTTTTTTTTGTTATTATTGGATCTGATTAATTTTCTCTTTTTTGTTTTGGTAATTTGGTGACAATTATTGTAATATAATATTTTATCTTATGTAATATTTTTAAATTAAATTTTAATGAATGAAAAATTATTGTAGTAAAATATATTTTTTTTATATGATATGTTTTAACTAATTTTTAAGTTACAAAAAAATATTAAAGTGGACATCCAAACCAATTCAAACCGTTTAAATGAGTTGTGTTAGGATAAGATTTTCTATAACTATTATGATTGAGTTGGGTTAAATTTTTATTTCAACCCGATCCTGCTCACATAGTTGCTGAAAATATGGATCGATTAAAAGATTCTTTATTATAATTTTTTATTTTATATATAGGTTTCAATATTTTTTTCATAGAATTGTATCCATTAAAAAATCACAAATTAATATTAAAAATTCATTTTAAAATTGATTAAATTTACACAAATTAATTTATTTTCAGAGATAATATATTAAAAAACTAAATTAATTTACACTTAACATCCTCTTCACTTAACATCTATTTTTCCATTTAAGCTAAATATAATAAAAACTAAAAATCTTTAAAAATTAACCTATATGGATTAGTAACCAATAATAACAATTAAACTATGAAAAAGCATAAATAATTAAAAAAATAACGTGAAAAGAACAATTCAATCATCTTTAAAGAAGCATTATAATATATATATATATATATATTAAAAATTATTATGAGAAAAAACTTGTGCATAGCACATGTATGTAAGCCAGTATTTTCATAAACGAAAGCGTTGGGCGAGACGTTGTGACGTAACTCTTTTGAAACCGTTAGAGAGTTTCAAATTTTTAATAAAATAATATTAATTAATTAATTAAAATAATAAAATAGAAATAATTTTAATTAATTAATTTTTATCAATGTTTAATACTTTACTAACTTTGTATAGTGTGATGATTATAATTTTATAAATATTAATATATATATATATATAAATTATATGAAGTCTAACTTATATTTTTATATTGTTGTAACTTGTAAGTGATTAATTAAATGGTTTGTAATTATTATTAAACTAGATAATATGTATTATATATTTATGAAGTGTAATAATGTCATAACAAGAACATTAGTTTAGTGGTTAAAATTTATGACACTCATTAAGCCATGGGTTCGAGCATTTAATGTGTATTTTTTTCTAAAATTACGTCTCAGGTGCCCAGCAGAAAAAACGTGGGGTGTCTGGGGTGCAAAAATTACGTTCGGGACCCCAATCGTACGTCCCAAAGCAAAAAGCAAACGCCCAATAAAAAGAAAACCAATTTTTCACACCTTGAGGCGTTTATACTAATAGAGAAAGAAACCTTAGTTAATTCATACTTTATTGTTTGATACTCTATTTATCTCACATTTTGGCCGATCTTTCTTAAAATGAATATCTTGTATTGTTTGTTAACTTTCTTTAAATAGAATACAAAAATCAATAACTTTATAATACTTTAACCTTTTATTTTTACGTTACATGTATCTCTTGTATGACTCAATTGTACTAAACTTGATTTTGAAAAATATTTTAAATAAAATATTATTTATATTAAATTTTATGTAAATAAAAAATAAACTAAAAATATGAAAGGATTTTAACTTTTATCTTACATCAAGAAAAAGTGCTCCCGCACTAAAAGAAATTATGGCACTGGCTCAATTTTTAATAAAAATTTTTACCATGTGGCATACATAATACAACTTCGAAGTCATTTCTGTGATTTCTTTTTCTTTTTTTCTTCATAACATATTACTAATAACTTAACTTTTTTTTTTTAACATCTTGTCAGGAATGGGCTATTCTGATGGTGGCAATTTTAGACTCCGACATGTAAATCCAACACATGATACAATATAAAATATACCAATATTTAGTATAATCAGGTTTGTGTTGTAATTATATCGATACGATTATGATATAAAAAAATCGTGTCGTATTTTGGGTTGATCTATTAATTCGAAATGATACGATTAACGACACGATTATGACATGATTAAATTTATGGGTTGGGTTGACACGATTATAACTCATGACTTGTTTATGACCCATTTAAAAAAAATTGTCTATTACATTAAAAAAAAAATTTAGTTTGTGTGTATATATATAAAAATAAACCTTAATTCTTATTTTCACCATATTACAAACATAAAAGACTCATTCACAGACTTACTCAATAGAAACACATCACAAAGTCTACAAACTCTTTCCCCTCTCTCAATATGGATGATAGTTGATTAGATAATATTTATGTTATTAATTAGACATTTTTTTTTATGTGTATTTGGATATGAATATGTTAGAATTTGGATTATGAATAATTAGATGAATGGTTATGTAATATAACTTATATTTGCTTATGTAATAAACATGTCGTGTCGTGTTTGACAAATTAGTCGTGTTGAGTCTAACACGATCCGTTTATTAAACGAGTTAAGCTTGTCGTGTTAGTGTTGGGTTTTATTAATACAATTAATAATCATGTCGTGTTCGTGTCGACCCGTTTAGTATTATATCAAATTTCGACACGATACGAACACGACTCGTCAACCCAAATTGCCACCTCTAAGTTATACATAGGCTTTACTTTTTATTTTCAATTTCTATGGTATATTTTGTATAACTTGTATATTACTACTAATAAGTTTTATGATTTTATTTAGTGGGCTATTACAAGTCGATATGGACTCGTTAAAAGATTTACTATTTATATGAGATTAAGATAGGATAAGATTAATCTTAATCCCACATTTTTTTGTTCCAGATCTCTCATAAAATATAATCTATCCCATCTATTTGAAACTAAATTTTTTCTTTTTACTTTTTTGCTCTTAAATTATAACTAATAGTATAATTATTAGAAATAATATTTTTATAAAAATAAAAATAATAATTATGATAACTATAATAATAATATTATAATGATAATTATATCAATGATAATAATTATAATTATTGTTATTATAATAAAAAAAATAATTATTATAATAATTAAAATTTAAAGTTCACGAAGAAATTAAAAATTATTAAGAATGATAAATAATGTTTAGGTATTTTAATATTTAGACATTTTAATTTATTTTAGTCTTAATTCAATAATTTCAAAAATCAAACATAATATTAAAATATTATTATTTTTAATTATATTTTATTCTATATCAAATATTAATTTAAATTTTATTTTTATCTTGTGTTCGTGAACCTACAAAACTTAAAGCAAACTTGTCAATTGCAAAGAACTTTCTGCCACCAAATACTTCATATGCCGGCAATCTCTATCATATTAAATTTCCTCCACGTGTTCTTTTTTTTTTAACCCGCAACCGACGCTATTTTCACCCGACGCATTTTTTATTTTTCGCATTTATTTGAAGGGCCCATTGTTATCATTGGTTGGTAGTGTTTCAATAAAAAAATAATAATTAAAAAACAACAATTCACAAAGTTGATAGAGAATAAAAGGTGGTTTAACAAGAGACCCGAGAGAGAGAGAGAATAGCAAGACTTTGGAGCGAATAAAGCTCTGTAAATTCCATTCTACATCGATCTCTGCAAGAAACCAAAACATTGATCTTCATATTCTCTTCTTCAATGCCCATGGCTTACCCCGCATCTCTCTTCTTCACATTTTTTCTTCTTTTTCTCTCCACTCTAAAACTCGGTGCTACATTGCAAGATAACTCAGCCCACTCGGGTCAAATCAACTCCAACTCTGTACTCGTCGCACTTCTCGACTCTCACTACACTGAACTCGCTGAACTCGTCGAGAAAGCTCTCCTTCTGCAGCACTTGGAAGACGCAGTTGGCAAGCACAACATCACCATTTTCGCGCCCAGAAACGAAGCGCTAGAGCGCGATCTCGACCCCGAGTTCAAGCGATTCCTGCTCGAACCCGGTAACCTCAAGTCTCTCCAGACGCTTTTGCTTCACCACATTGTGCCGAGAAGGATCGAATTGCACGAATGGCCAGTGAAATCCACCGAGTCGACTCATCACCACACCCTCTCCAACGACCGAGTGGAGCTGACGAGTCAGGACTCCGGTTCCAAATTGATCGGGTCAGCGATGGTCATCCACCCGAACGCCGTCGACCGTCCAGATGGAGTGATCCACGGCATCGAACGGATGCTGATCCCCCGATCGGTACAGCAGGATTTCAACAACCGACGCAGTCTCTGGTCGATCTCCGCCATCAAACCCGAGGGAGCACCGGAGGTCGATCCAAGGACCCACCGGCTCAAGAAACCGGCTCCTCCGGTCAATCCCGGTTCGCCGCCGGTTCTCCCGATCTATGATGCGATGGCTCCCGGTCCGTCTTTGGCTCCGGCTCCCGCTCCCGGTCCCGGCGGGCCACACCACCATTTCGACGGCATGAGCCAAGTGAAGGACTTCATCCAGACGCTTCTCCATTACGGTGGGTACAACGAGATGGCCGATATACTGGTGAACCTCACATCGCTGGCAACCGAGATGGGGAAATTGGTGTCGGAGGGATACGTGTTGACGGTTTTGGCGCCAAACGATGAGGCCATGGCGAAGTTAACTACGGACCAGCTGAGTGAGCCCGGTGCACCGGAGCAGATCATTTACTACCATATTATACCCGAGTATCAGACGGAGGAGAGCATGTACAATGCCGTGAGGAGGTTCGGCAAAATAGGGTACGATACGCTGCGTTTGCCGCACAAGGTGGTGGCTCAGGAGGCCGATGGGTCCGTGAAATTCGGGCAAGGTGAAGGGTCTGCTTATTTGTTCGACCCCGATATTTACACTGACGGCCGAATTTCGGTTCAGGGTGTCGATGGTGTTTTGTTCCCGCCAGAAGAGACCGAAAAATCGGAAACAAAAGAAGGCAAGAAGAGCATCAAAGTTGCTGTAAAGCCCAGGAGAGGTATGCTTCTTTTTTAATATATTGAATTTCTGAATTACCTCAAATTGTACTACTAGTATTATTCATTTATTCTGCACTCCATTGTCTTTTCCCGCGAAATTAGCAATTAGGAGCCATTTTTGGGTTTCGGGTGGATGGAATTACCGGTGACGGTGAAATGCCGGGGATGGGTCAAGGTGGGTTTTTGGTGAGGGATTAGTTTTGGAATCAATTCTTCCCTAGATCGACTCTCGTCCAAAAATCCATTGATAATTTTAAGAAATCTCACTGATAATTTTGATGGATTAAGAAACAAGGTAAGTAAAGAAATTGTTAGTTTTGGAGAACAGAGTGTCGGTGGCAGAATTGGTCTGAGGGTATACTTGTACTTTTCCCTTCGTCTTCTTTCGTTGTTTAATTGGTCAATGAATTTAGTGGGGTTTTATGACAACTCATGCTGTTGACAGTTGTTGATACACGGAAAACCCCAAAAAAAAAATGGCAATACTATAAATTTGTAATGGTCTACTTAATTTCCTGCCTTGATTTTTTTTTTTCGGGGAAATGCTATATTCAAGCTGGTTTTTCCTTCAATATGCAAAGAAATTTTTGTTTTTAAGTACATTAGAAGACAAAAATTTAGCACTAAAAAACATATTTTTTTCCTTTCTATATTTAGCAAAATCAGTCGTGTTAGGAATTAAGTTAATTGGAGATGTCAATTGGAGAGTTGTTACTTAACTTTCGACCCATTTGTTGTTGATTAGGAATTAAGTTTTTAAGTTAGATTTTCAATGTCAAAGGCATATCAGCCATGTTTCGGTTCAGCTTAAAAGTTAACTTCAAGTCGAAATTTATTTTTAAAATTTATCAAAAATTTAATCAAATTATATCAAACAATTTATTAATTGATATCTTAATTATTATTTAATAAAATTTAATTTAATTTATTAAGTTTTTGATAAATTTTAAAAAACAAAAATCCAACTTGCTTTAAGCTTGACTCAAACATCATCAATGTCATAATTAATAATTACATTATTAGGTCTCATTCAAAAGCTTATTTTCTACCAGATTTTTTTGGTGAAAATTATGAAAATAACAACAAACCATACTCTCTCCCTCGAATTCTTATTTTCAGTGACTATGAGCTTAACTCAGCAGCGGTTGCCTCTCTCCCATGTGAGATTAATGTCTCGATCTTTATCCCGGTTTCGATCATAATCCTTTTTTATCTTTACAAAGCTCAAAATATTTTATGAAAAATTGGGGGATTCCCTGGGCAAAAGAATGGTTTCTCTCGAGTCAATACCATGGGGAATGATATGCCAAGGAAATGTCGGCCAGGGGAGAAAAATAATTTTCTGCTGAGTGGTTGTTTTGGAATCGAGTGGCTAATAAAATGGCCATGGAAAGAAACAATACAACAGTCCAACCATAACGAGAATTTTGTGTTTTGGAATCTCAGATCGACTCTTCTCCTACTCCTAAAATAATATCAATAGTGTGTAATTATTTTTTTCTCACATTATTATTATAATTTAAAAATATTAATTGGGCATTAATTGTTTTGTTGTTTTTATAACCTTCTAATTATTTATGATTTTTAACAAATACTATTTAATAGATATGGTTGGCTTTCCCTGTCAGTGTGGTTGAGTCTTTCCCTGTTTGTAACTCCTACTTATAAGAAGAAAAAAAAAATCCTGTGAACTCCACCCCATATGCATTCTATTACTTATTTGCTTATGGTGTCTTATTGTAACCTTCTAATTATTTATGATTTGCTTATGATGTTTGGGAAATGCTTAAATGATAAATCGTTTCTTCAATCATTGATTTAAACAGTTTTCAAACGTAGCCATGGTAATAAAGAATGCTGATTTGTGCTATTACTTTAACGCCTTTTCTTTTTCATTTTTTAATTGGTGGGGAATTACTTTAATGAACCAATTAAAGCAAATACATTGCTTACGAATGATCTATCGTTTTTAATGAAAAAAAAAATTGTTGTTTGGGTTAATACGTTACTACCTAAAATGTTTTGGCAGGGAAGTTGCTTGAAGTAGCTTGCCGGATGCTGGGGGCCTTTGGGCAAGATTCTCGTGTCACCACATGCCAGTGAAAAAAGCTCTCAACTCTCCTATATCAGAAAGAAAACTTCAACGAAGGGAAAGGTAAAATTCTATTTCTGATTCAACATCTTTGCTGTCTTTAGACGTCTAACAATCCACCCAAAACATCCCATCAGCAGATCAGCTCCTTCCCTTTTACTACTCATTTGTCTCTGATCTATTCCTTCGGTAATGAGGCTAATGCTCATGTAGATTTGGTGTTCTGTCAACTTAAATGCATTTTGTGATGTTAGTTCCCGAGTCTTTTTCGATCCATTTGGTACATTTTAGACACAAAATCAAGCATAGCTGTCTGATCATCACTTCGTTGCCTTTTGAGTTGCCCTGTTACTGTAATTGGGTATGGCCAACAAATTTTACATTTGCTGCCCAAACGTTGACATAGAAGAATGCATTAACTTCTTGAACATGACCAGTAATAATAAGATTTTAAAAAAATAATATTTTACATTGGTCCAAAATGATTTGTAATACGTTGGAAATAAACAATGGACTAAAATTAGCTGACATCTCTGTAAATTAGCATGTGGGGTGTAAACTGCATTACAGATTTTTTTTTATCATTTCTTGGGAAGACATTCAATAAATTCACTACACTCAATCCTCTACTGACCATATGACGTTTTTATTTTTAATTTTTTAAACTAGATGTGAAAGGGCCATAAGAATTTTCTCTTTTGACTTTACTTCTAAGTCAGTATATCTTTCCCACCAAAAATGAAAAGGAAATCAGAATTAAAATAAGGTTAAGAGTTAGGTCTCGTTTGGTCACACAATATAAATGATTTATGGTGGTAAAACAACAGAACGTTCTATGCTAATCAGTGTGTTAAATTTTTTTCTATGCAGGTAAAAAAACATTGTATAAAGTCCTTAAAATCTCATTTCTTTCTTCTCTACAAATATTGGGTTTTCAATTTTTTTACATGGGAGGCTGCAGCATCGATGGGAAATTTAGCAAGGAAATGCAATTTGGTGTGATGTCTTATTTCGTGTAGCTCAAATTCTATTAGAGCATTGCAAGGAAAGGTGGACTTTCATTAGTTACAGATTCCACTAAGTGAATAAGATTTTTGTATTTTATTTGTAATGTGTGTGTAATATGGTAATGTTCTGAGCTGTCTACTGTTGGTTGGTGAGTAGGAGAAGACACGGGGAGGTGGTGAGGGATTAGTTTTTGTGTGATGTAGATGGACAAAGAGTAGTGTCTACTATGTGGGCAGCCATCGTAGTCAAATAAAAGCAGACAGAAATATGTGGGAATAATAAAATAAAAAGAAATTATTTTGTGTTCATTACCCATTAAAAGCAATTGTAATTATCTTTTTCACTTCTTCTTTTGTTTGCTTTATTTTAAGGTTAACTTTAGTCAAACTTGGCTGTTAAGCAACTAGCTTTCTCCATGGCTACTGCTGTTGAAAGAGATGTATAATTAAATATGATGGAAAGGGCAAAAAGAGAAGCAATTTAACGAACTGGAATCTAAGTGCAAAGATCACAAAGATTTATCCCAACTTGTTTATTCTGAAATTGATGTAAAAAAAAACTCAAGAACAAGAAGAAAATAAAGTGGAAACCATAGAGAAATATAATAGTTAGAGCAAAGCAAAGCAAAGCTTTTCTAGTTTTGTCAATGATTACAATTAGTGAACGATTCGAGATCTGTCAATTATATGTATTATAAACAGAAAGAAAATAAGAGATAATATACGCAGGTTCATCAAAATAGAGCTATGTCTTGCCAAAAGTTTTATTATAATCAAACTCACAAATCTCTTGTTACAATACGCTCAGTATATAGAGAGTATTTATAAACAACTTAAGACGTTCTAATTAGGGTTTCGTTTTACTGTAAAACCACAGTTATTCATGGGACCAAGTAAAAAACCAAACCTAAAACATATATAGAACCTGAAATTTTCGGAGACGTTATTCTCTAACCCTCGCCCGTTCACAAGGAAGTGAAACCTGTAGTCGTTAAGAGTTCTATACCTATAAAGTATGCATCAACTCTAACAATTAGTAATTATGTGGTGCCACAGAGGATGATGAAGCCTTGGCGTAAGTCTGAGTCCAGTCACAAGCCGTGCTAACAAAGGACTGATGATCCATAAGGTACCGCACTCATCAAACACATATTCCACATGTTAAAGCAGAGAAAGAGGCAGAGACAAGGCATCAAGTAATTAATTAAGACTAAGAGTGAAATTAAAGCAGTACTGAAATCAAAAACCTGTTTTGCAACATCAGCATCTTCAGGAGCCCTAGGGTCAGGGGCTGAGAGCAAATATTTCAAAGAAATGAGGGCTGTTCCAAGAGTGCATGCAGGACTCCGCTGGTCGTTCAGTATGCCCAAACATATTGCTCCTGTTTCACTGCTTATGTTTGAATGCCTAACAAAACATTAATCCAGGAATCAAAATTTAATTATCAACTCTTTTAGCTTTTTTCCACAATTTTCTATATGAGTTTATTCATCATCTAATTTACGACTCTGAAGCTAATTAGATCTAGTGTTCTTTGAAAGGAATAGAAAATTACGATGAGGATTCCAAGCTCCATCTTTTGAGTTATGAAGATGAAAGGAATAGAAAGGATTTTTATTATGAATAGTTTTTTGAAAATGGTAATCAAATGTATGCCTCCCCCCCACCCCCCCCTTCTCTCGCTCTCTCCCCCTTATCCCTTTCTTGACACTTCAAGCAAAATTCTGCAGACAACAAGTAAGCAGGCTTAGATCATTGTAATGGGCATTCAGAAAACAACAACAATTTCAACTAATAAGAAAAAGAATGAAAGTCAGAAAGCAAACTTTCTTAATCAAATTTATATGCATCATATTGCATTGATTGATAATATGTTATGTTATATCAAATTATATCATGCCATATCCTATTATATCACATAATGTCTTATTTATATTTGTTACTTTGATAAGAAGAAATTAGTATATTGAGGCATGCAAGGAACTGTGTATCCTCAAAATGAAGATATACCCATATATTTTGATAATGTCCCTCCCCAAAGATACAAACATTGTTTTTAGGAATGTCTTTTGGACCCATTCTCAAGGCGTGGCGGGCTAAAAACGCAACGAAGCGCAAACTTTTAAACGTTTTTTCATTGGATTTACGTCTTTTACTTTAGAGCGTACGTTTTTTACGCCTCTTCCAACAATTTACGTTGTAATGAATAACATAACTATTGAAAAACCAATATAATATGTCTTTTTTTTCAATGGACGCTAGAAACACAGTATATATTTCTTTTCTGAACTTTCTTATCAATCAAACTATCTAAAACCAAGCCAAAATAACAAGTTGCTGCCAAAAAGTTCTAGTAACCTTTTTTTAATCAAATTGTATCAAATTCAACCGTCTTTTTACAAACACTAATCCTTTTCTTTACTTACTTTTCTAACAGTAAAGTAGCAACAAATTAGATATATTACTTAAATTTATATCGGATAATCGACACCACTAGAATAAAAATATCACATTCAGATTCTCTCAATTAAAGAAAAATTTATGAAAATATTAAAAATAAACGAGTTTAACACTTAGATACTTACCGTATCTAACACTCATATCAAAGTCCAAGTAATATAAGGCCCAAGTCTAGGCAATAATTTATACAGCAAACTGCGCACATCCACTGTACCAGCATATTATAAGTGCATGCAATGCAATACAGTAACACACAATCATATATTCATATGAGAATTTAATATAAATAAATAAAGAGAGAAGATTTAATTGTTACCAAATTTTTGTGACAAAGGGTACGAATCTGCAAAAATTAAAAAGATTTTAACACACCATTTACATCAATATGATCGTTTGCCCAAATATAATGTATACACAAACATGATTGATTCAGGCCTGTTTGGTTGGCAAGAAAAGAAAATTAGGGAAAACAAAATAATAGAAAAATAAAAGAATTAAGTTACCAGGCATTTGAATATCGATGTGGAAAGTACCACCCTCGTAAGGGGATGGTTGAAGAGAGATGGGTAAGGTTGTTATCCTTTGGTGCAATAGTAATATCTGTCATATTCTCATGTTCTAACAAAGCTAGTTCTCTCTCTATACGCGAGAAATCCACCATCTTCTTCTTCTTCATCGATAAAACAAATTTAAGCTCCTAATTATAGGCAGATTTTTATGGCGCTGTTTGGTTAGAATAATAGATTAAGGATTCTGTTTCTTTGTAAATTACTTATAGGCAAGGCAATATTTTTTGTCAGCAAGCTATTTAAATTTGCTTAAATTCCAATCTAACCTTGTTTATAAATAACTTGCAAAGAAACAGAATCCCTAATATATTGTCACAATAATTGGATAAAGAAAAGGTTAAAGCAGCGTACCATTAGGAGTGGTGATACTATGAATTTGGTTTTATAAAAGTTACCACATAATCGAAAAAATCTACTAGTAATCACAGAGAAATTAAATAATAACTGTTTAAAAAATTTAAATACTAAAATTACTATTGAATTTTCTTATAAAAAATAGTATGTACTTAAATGGTAAAAGTTATCAACAAGCTTGGTTTGGTAAGAACTCGTTCACCTCGCTAGAAATGCTTGGGTTTGAATCTCCCCATAAGCGTTTGTTAGTTTCGACCTCGACAGATTACTCCATATTCACTTTGTGTGCTGGAACCCATTGCTCCCTGACAGGCATGTGGATAACCTGTCTACTTACCTATTTTAAAGTACCGAAAAAAATGACAGAAGTTTGGATGCGGTGGAGATTACTCCATGCAAGCATATGGGTAACCTGCCTATTTACCCATTTTAAATAACTAAAAAAAAAAAAAAAAGGGGCAGAAGTTTATTGAGCTAAACCTTATAATTGAAGCTACCAGAAAAACCCATTTGGGCTTGTATTTTTATTTGAGGCCCAACTTAAGTGCCTCGCATACTTAATAAAGAGTTTCTATATACCTAGACTTTGGATTGGACCTAGACCTAATACTATGTGCATTCATTCACACAATCTATTGAACTTGGATCTTATAATTGGATCGTCTCCTCTTGCATGTACCCACATGTATGTTACCAACTTATTTTTTCTTCTGGATTTGTAAGGTTGATTTGGAAGATGAATAAACATGTATCTATAGGTAGTTTATCATGCATATTTAACATTGTCCAAGTATTGATGGATATAATTCAGAGTATGTAGGATGTACATGAAGGTGCAAAATTTTGAAGAAATTTAAAGCATAGATCCATGGTTGAGAGATCAACTAGAATGTTCATAAACACTTTTGCTATCGAAGATAATGCTTGGGCATCTTCATCTGTTGGCATTTCTTGTTCATTTTCTTGATCCCAATCAATACCAAGTAGCTTGGCTATCTCTTTGGAAATTTCAATTTTAATTTTTGGAATTACTAGATCATGTGAGTCTTGTTATTTCATTGAATAAAATTAGATAATCAATTCATTGTATCGATCAAATATCGTGATTGTTGATAAATTATGAATGAGGTTGTTTGTGAAAGAAAGTGGATTGTAGTAGTGAATCAAAATCGATAAAAAATCAACATTTGAGTATCGATAAAAGCATCAATGTTACAATATAAAATTTTGATGGCTTGTGTTTAATGGATTGAGAAGTAGAATTTTAATACTCTTTATGATTTTTATATGAAAAAATGTATTAAAAAAAAAGATAATATCATTAATCAAAGGCTTAATTATGATGTAATTTTAAAATATCAAATCTTAATACTATTTCCCTTTTCTCAATTCTTTATTTTGGGTAATACTAATAACTGCATAAACTAAGACTTAATAGTAGTAAGGACATAAATTAATGCTTTATATTTGTTTCCTTTTTAAATGTTAATAGTAACTTGTTCAAAATAAAAAATATCACCTTACTTAAATAGTAAAATCAATAATAAAAAAGGCTTAATTATGATATTAGGTTATTTATGTTATTATGAGAACAAATAATGAGTAAATATTAAACATTTTTCAGTTAAAATATTGAATTAGTATAGTTTTAAATTATTTTATTTAACTCAAATTTATTAAAAACAGGGACCTTAATTTTGATTTATTAATTTATACCAAATTTTGACAGTAGTGCTCCATTAGAACACTCTTTAAGCAGTTAACGGCGGTTGTAACTTGTACTTGACCGAGACTGCTGAAAGTGCAAATTAAAAATGGTGGACCAAAACCTTTCCTAAATACTTACAATCAACCGATAACTTCGGGGATTGGAATATCCGACCAAACACATACGCGTTTTGTGCCAAGTCCTAACACAAACATCAATCTTTTGTTTGTTTATTAAACAATTGCTCCTACTTATGTTATGCGTGTGTAGTCGATATAAACAAAGCACCGAAGACTCGAGAGAGACATGGTTTCTCTTCCTTCCTCCAGTTTTCAACTAAAAACCCAAAAGCCTTAGACCTGGTAAACCAAATACCCATTTCTTCTTTTTCTCTAGATCTCACTTTCTCTTCATTTTCCACTCGCTTGGGGTTGTTTTCTTTTTTGATATTGTTGAATTCTTCAATTTTGAATGCGATTTGATTTTTATTTATTTCTTGGGTAGACTTCTTTTTTTGGTTTCTATATTGATTTTGTTTTGCCGCTTACTGGTCTTGGGATCCAAGAAGGGAATTCTGTTGACTTCTGTTTAGTTTTGTATGAAAACAATAATAGGTTTAATCTCTGGTTGAGAGTTGTATTTGTGGGTTTGGTTTTGTTGAAGTGCATTTTTGCAATCAAGTTGTTGATCACTAGTTACTCATCTTCAGTATCAGAGAAACTGGTAAGTGTTATATACTTCAGGAATTTTGAGCTTTGATTTTGATGTTTCTGCATAACGTAGAGTAAATTACAGGAGGTTTGACTTTTAATACAATATGCAGTTTTTGATAATAAGATCTATTACTGGCTGATTACTGATTAGGATTAGATCTTGATGTTGAAAGTAGAATCATCAGGAAGAATTTGAGCATTAGGAAGTAGATATGGGTAATACTTGTGTAGGACCAAGCGTTACAAAGAATGGCTTTTTTCAATCGCTTTCTGCTGCAATGTGGCGGTCCCGATCGCCAGATGACTCGGTTTCTCATCCTAATGGAGAAACTGTGGATGAGGGAGCACCAGCAGAACCGGAATCGTCATTACCAGTCCAAAACAAACCCCCAGAACAAGTGACAATGCCTAAACCAGAAACTAGAGGGGACACTAAACCCAAAAATCCCACAAAACCCAAGAAACCCCGTCATATGAAGAGGCTGTCTAGTGCAGGGCTTAGAACTGACTCAGTGTTACAAACAAAAACTGGCAACTTTAAGGAATTTTATGCTTTGGGGAAGAAACTAGGACAAGGGCAGTTTGGTACAACGTTTTTATGCGTGGAGAAGGCTACTGGAAAAGAATATGCTTGCAAATCGATTGCAAAGAGGAAATTGTTAACTGATGAGGATGTAGAGGATGTGAGGAGGGAGATTCAGATCATGCACCATTTGGCTGGGCACCCGAATGTTATTTCCATCAAAGGAGCTTATGAGGATGCTATGGCAGTCCATGTTGTTATGGAATTATGCGCGGGTGGCGAACTTTTTGATAGGATAATTCAGAAAGGGCATTATACAGAAAGGAAGGCGGCTGAGCTTACGAGAACCATAGTTGGGGTTGTGGAGGCCTGCCATTCTTTGGGGGTTATGCATCGAGATCTTAAGCCTGAGAATTTTCTTTTTGTAAGTCAAGAGGAGGATTCACTTCTCAAGACAATCGACTTTGGATTATCAATGTTCTTTAAACCAGGTATATGCTGATTGATATTATTCTTTCTAAAGTAAAGAGAATTGTTCTTTTGATATCTTTCTTGATTTGCTGTTTTGTAAGCCTTTAATTTACTGACCTGCTTAATTTATCCTATGTTAGAAAAGTGTGTGTACAACAATTTTCTACATTAAATACACTATCCAAAACAATTATCTCGTTGAATTTATTGTTACTTATGTCTACAGTCATTTTCAGTCACTGGTTCAATGGTTTTATCATTTATTAGCATAACTGAATAACTCCAAATCGATATCGATTCTTCACTACACGCATTATGTGCAATGAGGCTTTGATCAATTTTATTGAGTCAGTACAGATATGCAAATAAATTCATGTCAGATTCATGTGATCCGTTATATGTGGGTCTAGTTTAATAATGAAAAATGAGCATAATGTTGAGTCGTTGACCTTGTTTCTGTATGATGTTGCTAGCGCCTCCTGTTTGTCCCTGGTCCATTCAGCCATAGTATGATAGTATAGTATCATCTATCACTGTAGAAGACAGCTGTTTCCAAGGCTCTTAGAATCATTGTTAACTCGTTTACATCTTCTAAGTTTCTTGATGTTTAGAGCGCATAAGGTCATTTTAACTTGCTTTTTCATGTCTAGATTTGCAATGATATTCTGAAGCCCCGTTTGTGAAGCTTCAAATAACCAAGTAAAATGCACTTTCAAGCCCAAATGTGTATCGGACATGACTCTTAATGGGCACTAAATTGGCAAGCCGTTCTTGAATAAGCATTAATTGGAAATGTGAAAGCCAATTTTTTTTGTTCACGCTGCATCTTTAATGGTTTAAAATCGGGTTTCTTCAACTAATCTATTCGTAAGTGTTGATCCAATTAGTATAGTTTGTAGTTTTGTTTTGCTTTCATAGTTCCACTTCTCTTCATCTTGCTTATTTGAAATGTCACAGGGGTAGAAGCCTAAGAAGTCACATATATCATTCTTTTTTTTAATCAAGAATTAATTGTATTCTCCCGCCAGGTGAAAAATTTATTGATGTGGTAGGCAGCCCATATTATGTTGCTCCAGAAATTCTGCGAAAGCTATATGGTCCTGAAGCAGATGTTTGGAGTGCTGGAGTTATCCTTTACATTTTGTTAAGTGGAGTGCCTCCCTTTTGGGCCGGTGAGAATTGTATATTTGCTGATTATTGAAATTTTAACTCTTGCAGGTGCCGTGTCATGTTTTGATCCAAAGTTAAGTAACTATAACCATTTTCCACACGTTTTCTTGTTCTTCCTTTCCTTTTCATGATTCTCTAGAAACCGAGCAAGGGATATTCGAAGAGGTCCTGCAAGGTGATCTTGACTTTACGACAGACCCTTGGCCTAGTATCTCTGAAAGTGCAAAAGATTTAGTGAGGAGAATGCTTGTTCGAGACCCAAAAAGGCGGCTAACTGCACATGAAGTTTTGTGTGAGTCTTTTCAATTGTTTTTCCCTGTTTAAACTCAATTTTTATTATTAATGTGAGCATTACTTGATCATATCTAAGAAATGAAGTTTAGATGAACCCTTTTCCCTAATTAAGTTAATAACTTAATACATGCTATGGAATCTTGATATGCACAATCAACTTGCTTTCATTTCATAGCTTTAAAAAGTGAAAATTTTAATCACGTTTGTTAAAATAAGAGAAATTGGAAAGAGACTTTGTGTTATTGTGTGTTATGTATCACATAGATAAACCTATATATAGAGTCTAGGAATATAAAACCTAATAGAAATAGGAAATTTAAGGCTACAATAAATCAAGAAACTAACCGAATAGGAAACTAATACATATCTTAGCATTGTTGTAGAAAACACATAGTATGATATTCTCCTTCTTTGCTATCACGAGTAAATTATGTATGTCTAATGCTTTTTGGAATTAGAATCTGAATAGTCTGGCTTCTATTCATCCTGTTGTTTAAGCATGAGCTTTTTTTTAACTGTATTTTCTTTTGTCAGCACTAACACAGTATGTACAAGTTGAAGGATTTTCCAGCTACATAATAATAATGTAGGCTTCTCGTATTTTGAATGATGAAAGTCATGGGATTTGAAAATATTTTTTTTCGAAATTACTTTTCTTAGGACAAAATACTGATGCGATTGCTATTTCTTGGGAAAGCAATCGTTAGCACTATTATTCATCCAAAGAAAATCTTTAGAAAGATTGTGACAGTTTTAATCATGGAAATCGGGTCTGCCATTCTAGTTGCAACATGATGCAATTATGTTAGCAAATCAATGCAAAGGATTCTGATTTTCTTTTAATTTCTTGGGAACATTAAGGATGATGCTTTTCCTGTTGCTCTTTCAATTGATGCTGTTAGGATTTTGGCTCAAATCCTCACAAGAATGACTTTTAATTAGTTTGAAAAAAATTGGTTTCCTATTTTATAGTTGCTTATTTTAGTGGGGGTGGTAGTAATTTCCTATTGGATTGTTGATTGTTCTAGTAGTAATAATTTACTATCTTGTTGTTCTTTTCCTAATAGTATTACGAAAATATCTTTTATATAAAAGGGTCATAGAGAAGGTTTGAGACATAATCATAATTTCAATATACATTGTAAATCAGATGGGTTTACTACTAGAGCTAGGATGAGAGCTTTGAGAGTATTGGGGTTTGGGGTTGTCAAGTAGACAGGACATTTACAATTAGCGATAGGTTGAGAGCTTTGGTTGTATTGGGGCTTTGGGGTTGTGAAGTAGTGAGAGTTTAGCAATTTTGCTCTTCTTAAAGTTGTAACCGGAGATTAATAAAGTTGTGAATTTGTTGGTAGACATAGGCAAAGAGGATGCCAAACTACATTAATTATTGTTGTTCTTGCTTTTTGTTTATTTTGCCTATTTAATTGTTGTGGTGGTGTTTGTTGCCTAAAATTGAGTTGGTAGATTTTAGAAGTAAAATCCCAACAGATTTTTTTTCAAAATAAATATTATATTAATTCCAGTTTACTTATTATACAGCTTCAGATGAGGCACTTTCTTCTTGTTGCTAACTTCCTGTTTAAATTATGCACAGGCCATCCTTGGGTACAAGTTGATGGTGTAGCTCCTGACAAGCCTGTAGATTCTGCTGTTCTGAGTCGCTTGAAGCAATTTTCTGCCATGAACAAGCTCAAGAAAATGGCTCTAAGGGTAAGTGTCTGGATGTGCAAGACATGAATATGAGAGAAAAAGTATGAAGCTTTTTTAGTATCATTCAAGGCCCGCTTGACTTTTTGGTTACGTATTTAGTGCACCTAAAAATCAGTCTTCATAGTACTTATCAAGAAGAAAAGGAACAAAAAATCTCTCTTCATATGTTTTCTGATTACACCAAAAAAATTCCTTTCTCCTTGTAGGTCATTGCAGAGAGCTTATCTGAGGAAGAAATAGCTGGCTTGAAAGAAATGTTCAAGATGATAGACACTGACAATAGCGGTCAGATTACTTTTGAGGAACTTAAAGCGGGACTAAAAAGATTTGGAGCTAATCTTAAGGAATCTGAAATTTATGACCTAATGCAAGCTGTAAGTATCAAACCAAATTTCAGTCCGGTTGTTTGAGATAAACAATTTAAAAGGTTTCCTTTTTCTCTTAATTGGAAAAGATAGTAGATAGCTTGTGGTAATGGAACACTAGGAGAGAGAGAGAGAGAGAGAGTAATGCTATGACCTCTTCCATTCTTCTTATCTTAGTATCTTCTACTTGTGTTCGTATATTAGAATTTTCTGCTCAAAGAAGTATATGTCAATGATATAAATTTTAAGGTCAAAAGATACTTATTTGCATTTCTTTCAATTCATACAACTAAGCTTGTTTGGTTGTTCTATGTGTGTTTCTCTTTACTCTTTTTCATCCTTCCCCATTAGATGGCGGATAAACAAGCAATGATGTCCGCATTCAAACTAATCATCATCTTTTTGTCTCCCTAATCTCAAACAATTGATACGTTGGAAATCGATATAGGACAATATGATTAAAAATATTGTAACAATTAGGATTATTATTTGCAACTATAAATGATGTTTGAAGTTCTGAGAGCGACATTTTATTCTTTTTCTAGTAAGGCCAGCCCTCTAATGTAAAGTAGTAGATCCGAAGTGTTCTTAAGATAGAGGGTGTTTAGTGGAGATTGTTAACCAAAGCTTTTGTGTTAGCAGTTTAATATTTGAAAACAGTTGTACATACTTAAAGAGAATACGAGGAATCAACATTTACGTACTAGGAAAACTATTTCTGTTTAATTAGTTTTTGTCGAACTGTATATGCATGTTCTTTTAGTTGTAGAAAGTTGAATTTAACATCAGAAATTCCCTCCTTTTTGTGCATGCATGCGTTTGCACATGTCAGCACGCATGTGTACCTGCCTGCATACCTTATTTATGATAGCGAGCAGAAGGTATGGGCATCTAATAATTTCTAAAATCAAAAGAGCATGCAAGAAAAAGTGGAAGCAGTAAATTTTCTGAAATCTTAGTTCCCTTCAGCCTTTGGATTTGATTTCTCTTATCTTTTTCAATGTCAAAGGGGATAGGGTTTATTTGTCAATATTTCATAAAGAACTATTATTTTCTTTATTCTTTCATTTGCCCTTATATCATTTTTTTTATTTATATTTTTGGCAATGAAGTGAAAGATCTGGATCATATACAGGCACATCAATTGAAATGTTTTTGAGAATTTTTCTTTTCATTTCCAGAAAAGAATGAAATAAACTGAGAATGATTTGCAAGAAGTTGTCTCTAATTCAACATGCTATTACATGTCAGGCTGACGTGGATAATAGTGGAACAATTGATTATGGGGAGTTCGTTGCTGCTACATTGCATCTTAACAAAATAGAAAGAGAAGATCATCTATTTGCAGCTTTTTCCTACTTTGATAAGGATGGGAGTGGCTATATTACTCCAGATGAGCTTCAGCAAGCTTGCGAGGAGTTTGGCGTTGAGGATTTTCGCTTGGAAGAAATGATCAGAGAAGTTGATCAAGACAATGTAAGTTCTCTTCTTATTACAGTATTACCTTTTAACTAAAGTAAGGATTTTGGGGGAAGCCTTTTCGCCTTTTCAAAGATGATCCCCAGATCCTGTATATACAGATTACAGAGAACAGTCTTAGAAACTCTTAAAGTCGACAAGAACACTGTATTTGGAAGTTTTGAAGGAAAGGAAAAGAAGGGTAAGGAAAGTAGAGTAAAAGAGGGTTGATAACTTTCCTTTGTTTGGGAAGTTTATAAATTAGAGGGTAAAGAAGTTCATGTTTTATTAAAACCCTGCAGATGTGGGATGTTAATAAAATTGACAGGTTGGGTGGGTTTGGAGTGTTATAGGAAACACCCAAAACCTTTCCCCTCTTTATGAAAAAAACTCTCAAACATAGTTTTTAATCAACCCTTCCTTTCTTTTTACTTAACCCTCGAAAACCCCCTTCCAAACACACTGAAGCCTTACATGAGACGGTATTCATGAAATTCAATTTATTCTAATTTTGGGCTTTTTTATGAGAAATATATGAGAATGTCTAAGGTAAGGTTCTGTTTTAATGGTTGTAAAAGCTATAAGAGGATTTGGTCGCGTCATGGATTTGAGGTTAACATGCTTTATGCTTTTGTGTAGCAGTTATATCCATATAGTTATCGCACAGAAAGTAAAATCTCTTGAGCACTTTTTTGTCTATTCCACATGTAAGTGTTAATAATCATTCGTTTCTACTAATTTTGCAGGATGGAAGCATCGACTACAATGAATTTGTCGCAATGATGCAGAAAGGAAATGTTGTGGCAGGCCCTGGTAAGACGGGCCTACAGAATGGTTTTAGCATTGGCTTTAGAGAAGCTTTGAAGCTTTAGTTGTGTTTGCAGTGTTGGAGTTCTCCTTTCATGTTTTTTTTTTTGAGGAATTGTGATTATACAGTAAAGAGCACAGAATTTCTGCTTATGCATTTGTAAACCACCCAATTTGTTTAGATTTTTTTTCCTCATTATGGATGGTTTTTTGCAACTAATGTCAGCTATGATTATTATGGACGAGAACCACCATATGTTGTAGTTTGAAACCAAATAAAAATTGAATTCATTTTATTTTTAAATGAATTGGAAAAAAAACTGTTTAGAAATGAATTTTTACGTTTGGTTTTTTTATGTTAAATTATAAAATTTAATTAAATTAAAATATTTAAAATATTTAGAATATCTAAAGATTTCAAAAAAGAAGGAGAGCATGTGTCTCTTTGAATTGGGTTGATCTAAAAGTTCAATCAATCCAATAGTTTAATTGCTACTATCACACTCAGCAATTAAAGAGCTTGCATTAAACACGTTTCATTGAATCATTCTTAATTTGAACAATTCTCTTATTCACTTTCACTTTCATTTTCATTTTCTTTTCTTAACACCTTTCAAAAAATGCTTTACTATATGTGACAAGTATCCACTTAAAGTAATTGGTATTAGCAAAGTGGATAACACAATTTAGTTTTATACAAGTATCACTTAGGAATAATCATCTTAATACTTACTTAATGTTCTAGATAAGACCTAATTATGATATAGATGGTCCATAAGACTTAATGGTATTAGTCATGATCATAAAAGAATTTTCTCATGTCAATTTTAATTTGATGGCGATCTAATATAAAAATAATAAAATATATATTAATGAATTATCGGTTTAGGTCGGATTACAAAAATTTAAACCCGTAACTTAATCTAAATTGTCAATTTCATGATTTTTTCAATCAACACTTAACGTTTAAAAAGTCAATCCAATCCATTGTATCAGTTTGACATTTCAACTGGATTTATTGGTCATTTCTAGGGGAAAAATACAACTTCACTTGTAAAATCATAACATTTGTCCAATTTTTAGTTGTAATTACCATTTTTAACCCTTCTAAATTCTCTTCTCAAACAAGTACCCATGTTTGTGTGGTGTGGTCCATTTTCGTGGTCCCATATCCCATTTTTGAAGAAAATGCTTGGTCATAATTTTTTGGATTTTTTTATAAAATTTATTAGGGGTATCAAAACTAGTTATAAAAAGGAATTTTATTAATTTTTGGGAAAATATAAGAACTGATGCTTTGAATTCAGTTTGATTAATATATATTCATCTTTGTTTGGAAGCTTGAATAAAAGTGTCCTCATAATCCTCCAATGCTAAAATTAAAAGCTAATTTTTAAGTTTTGAACTTGTAAATGAAATTTGATTAGAGGTTAAATTAAACTTTTTAACTTTAACCCTTTATTTGAATATTTGGAAAGGAAGGGAAAAAATTTGATATGAACGAGGAAAAAAAAAAAACAACCCAAGCGGTTCGACGGAATTGAACTTGAGTAGAATAGAATTGAAATATATTTAAGTTGGAATCGATGTATTTTGTGTTTGATATTGCAATCATGTTCAACTAATTCCATCCAGTTTCATTGTTTGGTTTGATAGGATAACATATCAGAATTAGAGTGAAATTTGTATCAAATGGTTAAAATGCTTATAAAATTAGAAATATTAAATAAATAATAAGAAATCGATTCGTTGACAAATTATCCTTTAAAATTATTTTTTTAAGTATAATATAATATAACATATTATGTTAATATTATACTATTAAATTGTTATAATATACTATCGTTTGTTTGGCTATGTTAAAAATGAAGAAAGGGTAAAAAGATATAGTATAATGGTGAGTATATTAAAAAAAAAATTATAAAGGAGATATATTTTTACGGAAGTAACTATGATGCCATTATTTTAAATTATTGTAAATGATGCTTAAAAAGAGAATACTTTAGTTTATAAGAGTAATAAAAGCTAAAAAAAAATTTATTCTATTGCAAATGACTTTATTATGACAATTTATTATTTTTAACAATAATTCTATTGTAATTTTTTTTTACGATTTTTGAAATTTTGCGATAGGAAAACTAAAAAAATGAGTTGGTGACTATTAATCAGAGACAATTATGGTGTGTGCATATATATATATATATATTAAATTTCTCTTCATAATATCTTTTTTGTTTTGCATTATGAACATAAATGAGGTATTTTAGACATTTTAAAGTTTTTACTTTTTGATTGGTTACACTCATTCATATGTACATCTTACATTATTACACATGAAACGTATGTGTTAGTCGCCAAAAAAATAATAAGACAATTAACGATCTAAGAGTTATTTAGAAATATGATAATATGCTGTCACATTGATAAAACTGAAAATGCGTGATTCAAATCGAGGTTAAAAAAATGTAATTAGATAAAAACCTATTATTATTTTTATACTTTTTATTTGGATCTGTAACTCAAACGTGATGAATATGTAAATTTGTATATCTATGATTATAATCGTATGTTGGGTGAAAATTACCATCTAAAATTTTAAATCTTTTTTCAAATGAATCAAAACTAACCGCTTATGGTCCGAGAGGTATCCACCAAAAAGTGATAGAGTTTTGAATCGATTATTCGTTTACCAAAAAACAAAAAATGATAGATTTACCATTATTATCTTTACTCTTTTCTTATTGAATCTAAATCATTATGATTTGTCTTCTTTCAAAATAAAATTCATACATATTTTAAAAATATAAAAAATTCACGTATCATAAACATTTATAATTATTAATTAAAAAATAATAAAATTTATTATTTTTTTTCTCTGTATAATGATTTGCATGCACCCAACATGTGGATTCTTCGCATGCTTGATTCGTGAAAGAAATATCCCTTCAAGAGTTGCGATTAGGAATTTAGGATTCCCCCTGCAAATATTTCCAAGCTTTCTATGGGTACGATTTCTTTTTCCAAAAGAACCACTAACAAATATGGTAGTACATCCTTCAAAAAATCAAAAAATATATAGTAGCATATCCTATTTAATGGCCCCCACCCGACATTCAAAAATACTGATCATCAAGTGCCCATCCATCATCAATATTAACATAGCAATGACATGAATTAAAAATTAAAACATAATCAAATTTTTTTATTAATAATAATAAAAAAATTAAATAATAATATTAATTTATAAATATTTATTTAAAATTTTAAAAATAATAATTATTTAATTTTTTTATAATTATTAATAAATTTTTAACTTTCATAAAATCAAATATCTGAAATCATTACTTATATTAAAATTCAATCATGAAATTTGAAATAAAAAAAATCTCAATAGATAAAATATTGTCCACCTTAACCAATGACATTATAGTGATCTGGCACTCTTAACGGCCCTGATCTGCCTGTCATCTCCCATAAATCAAAAGGTCGTCGGTTTAGAGTAATTTTTAAAAAGAAATGAATGTAAAACTCGTATTAAAAATTGGAAATACGTATACCCTTCACTTTAAGTCATACTTTAAATAATACCCATTATTTTGCTTCCTCTCTCCCACTGTACGATACAATAAAAACCCTAGCTAGCATTATATCTCTCTAAAAAGTTTCTCTCTCTACCGAAAATTTCAAACCCTAGCTTCTTTTCCCTTCTCTCCCTCCCAAATGGCGACGGCGCGACAAGAGACTAATCCGTATGACGGCGGATTGGGAACAGGGGGTAAATTTCGGAAGCGACCGTTCCGAAGGAGCCAAACAACGCCGTACGATCGGCCTCCGACTGCAATAAGAAACACTAGCCACAGCAACAGCAACAGCAACAGTAACAACAGAAACATTGGTTGGCTATCGAAATTGATGGATCCAGCGCAGAGGCTCATCACTTCCAGCGCTCACAGGCTCTTCGCCTCTGTCTTCCAGAAACGTCTTCCTCCTCCACCGCCGCCGCCGCCGCAGCAGCCTCCGGAGCCAGGTGGGTTTTATTGTTGTTTTTTTTTCTGTGTTGGTGGTATTTTTGTTTATTGAGCAGCAGGTTGGGGTTAGGTAAAGGAAGCGGTATGTTAGGGTTTTGGTAATTTTTGAAATTGTTATTTGGGGAATTGTTTTGTTCTCTTTAAATTTTGTAATTAGGTGATAGTTTTGGAATTGGGACTTTGTGTATTTTGGAAATGGGAAAAAATACTACGTACTTTTAATTTGAGATGGTATTAGTAATTAGAAATGAGCATTCTTTATCTTTGAGCCTTTTTGGGATACGGCATTCACTGGATAGATGCTCGGAGAATGCCATTTCTTCATACTGTTTCTTGAAATTCTATTTATTATATCATCGAAATAGTGCAGGAAAACACGTGGAATCCTTATACAAGTAATTTTGTAATAGAGTAGTTTTACTAAGCTTGTTTATTAAAAAAGTCTTATACTCCGATGTAAAATCTGTTGAGAAGTTAATTCCTATAGGTAGATGTGCATTCTGTTTTGAAAATGTGATGTTTTGGTGCGGTCTGTGGTGCAAATTTGCTCAGTACGTGCAGTCTTTGATGGCCTTTACTCCTCACCTTGTTTAGTGTTTACTTGCTTGCTTATTATGGAAAACTATTTGGTCAATATTTTTGAGTGCTGCATGTTGTTGCAAATTTGCTTTTAGGATTTTCTTTCAGTGCTTTGAAATTTGTCAGTTGATTTTTTTAACTTCTCTCATACTTTATAAAACTACCAAACAAGAGGAAGCACTATCCTCTGCTCCCTTTGAATGATATTTTTGGAATCATTGTCTGTAAGGTGAACCACTGCTTGTTGCTTGTTGCTTGTGCTGCCATTGTAATTTTAGTGCTGTAATATTTGAATTTTTTTAAAGTAGTTTCCATGTTCTTAATATCATTCCATTGGAATCTACTATTTTTTCCAGATGCAAACCAGAACGTGAGGGACGAAGACTACGGAGTAGACACTACAGTAAGTATAAACGTTGTTTCTTTCCTGTGTCAAGGTTTCTATTTTCGTACTTGAGATTTTAATTACATTAGTTAATTATCTATATTTCAATTGCATTTATTTTCCCGAACCTAGAAAATAATTTGAATACTCTGTTCATGAGCTGTAATTGTCTTGGTATTAACCGTGTTTCAGACTTATAAAAAAATTGTGTTTTAGACTCTGTACTGCAGTTTAATCTACCGTCCTCCCTCCTTTGCCAGATTTAAAGAATATAAATTGCTATTTAAACATGACTTATAGTAACTATAGACTAAACCATCAAATGGTTTTTAAAAAGTATTGTTAAGTTTGTTATTCAAAGCTATCGATTGATAGGTTCACTTAAAGTATAGTGGCTTAATACCCTTATATTTTGGTTTGAGGGTATTTTTTTTTTGTAAATGAACTTCAATTTGTAGAGTTCGTTGAAACACTATCGTGTAGAGATAGTTGGGCTGTAAATGGGTGGCACGTCTTTCGTGCCCTACAAAAAAAATTCTGTTGAGGGCTAACGAGAAGAAGAATCTTGGAAAGAAAAGTGGAATGACAAAGACGTGTACCTATATTTCATAGAGAATGTACCTGTGACGGAAAATCTCTGTATTTTGTAAAAGAATGTGGCTTGATGCAAAGCTTTTTTTAATAAATGTTTTTTGGGCAATGTTCAATTATATATTCTAATTTTGTTATTTGAATCAATGAGATGGATTTCTTTCGCATAGTTATGGCCTAGTTGGAGTGGTGCCCTGATTCCTGGGATGGGGAATGTAAAACACTATGTTTCCCTGAGATAATTTTCTTTTTAACTTTGAGCTTTATGTGTTTGTTGCATTAATATATCGTTTTAAGTTCTGGTGAGCTCAATGTGTTTGTTATGTTGGCTTTTGATGTGTGTCCCAATCATGATTAGGTTCCTTTACCTGTAACCTTTTCTTTTGGTTTGATTGGCTAGAATAGAGTTGTTCTTTCGTTTTAGGGTAGAATGCTTTATAATTTTGTTTTAGATTGCATAATGTTGTTTCCTTACGATGTTGTAGTCTGGGTGAATCTAATAGACATCTTTTTGTTGTATGCAAAGTTGCCCACAAAGAATCCACTTGTCATTCAAGGAGAGACCAATGAATGTGATAACCCAAGTAATAGATCTGACAGAGATGGGTTAACTGAGCTTGAGCAAATTTTGGGGCAGAAGACTTTTACCAGGCAAGTTATCGTAGACATCTTTGTTATTGTTCTCAAATCTGAAGTTCCTGAATTGTGAATTATCCTACCTTGCTTTTCTGAAAGCTTAATTTTCATTGGCTTGTGCAGCATATTTAGATATAAAATAGTAACATACTGATGAAAAAGATATAGAAGGGTTACATAAAATGTTGAGAATTAGCAATGATTTTACTTATCAAAAAAAGAGAATTAGCAATGATTTTCTATTTGGTGGTTGCTCTATGGGGATTAAGCTATTTCTTCCTTTGCAATGCAGTCTTTTGTCCAGAGAATTTTGAAGTTTGGTATTTTCCCCGATACTCTCATCGACACCACCTCTTAGAAAAAAACAAAATGAGAAATAAGTTGAAAATTAGGAAAGAGCATTAATTGGATCCCTTATTCAGTCATAACTCATGCTATGGTAGTTGGTTAAATATTCGATTTGTTTCCAGACCTTAACTGTCATTTCTTTTATCTTGCCTGTTGTTGCTTCATTTGGAGACTAATTCATGTCTGCCCTATTGTGTTTGATAATTGCAAATCAGGATTTTTTTTCTTTCCCAATTCATTATTAGAGATAATGTGCTTTTTTAATATGACCTTGTCATGATGCGGGATATAAAAATGTATTGATGACTCCACAGGTCTGAGATTGATCGGTTAACCACCTTACTGCGTTCAAGAACTGTTGATACATCTGCTGGAAATGATGAGAAGAGGGCTGAAGTGATCCCTTCAAAATCAGTGGTGTCTTATGACAGAAAGGAGGAAATTCAAAATACTCCAATTCGGGGAAATGGGATTCAGAGCTATGTTATATCGACGCCTCTTTCTAGTTCAAGTGTAAGAAAGTTTGAATATATTCTCTTTTACTTATCTTAAGTAACTTGTACGTGCTTTAACATGATTGTGCAAGATATGATTATGTGGTACATAGATTTGCATACATGCTGCATTTGGCTGTCTTTTCACATTCAGTTTCTAAACTGTCTTCAGGTTCTTGATGAGGATATTGCTTCACCTGCAGAGCTCGCAAGAGCTTACATGGGTGGTCGGCCTTCTAAAGTATCTCCTTCAATGCTAGGTCTGCGCAGTCAAGTTGTTAGGGAAGATTCAATTGTTCTCAGTAATAGACCATTTCCTCCAAAATCACCCATGATGTCACTTGTACCAAGGTCTTCTGGCAATGTTGTGGTTCCTGAAAATGGTTTTATTACTCCAAGATCTCGAGGCAGAACTGCAATATACAGTATGGCTAGAACACCATATTCCAGGGTTCACTCAACTGCCACTGTCAAGGTCTGTATGATGGGCACTTTATTTTTGTTTAGAATTGCAATTTTTCTCAGACTTCAGTCTTATTGTTCTGCTTCTTTTCCAGGCTGCTAGGCCAACAACTGAAATTTTTGGTGGGCCATCATCATTATCATCTCAGAGTGCATGGGAACAAAACAGACTTTCTGGTTCTAAGCAAGGGGTAAGAGTGCCAGAAACAATTACATGCTATTTTCTATTTTTAGGAGCCCACCTTTGAGATACAGTAACTGTATATTTTTTCTTTCTTTCTTTCACAGGCTTTAAAACGCAGAAGTTCAGTCTTAGACAATGACATAGGATCCGTTGGTCCTATTCGTAGAATTCGCCAGAAATCTAACCTTCTCCCTTCAAAAAATTTAAGTTTGCCGGCTTCTGGAACTCCACTTTCTGTCCATGCAATTGCCGTTGGTTCTGATGCTCAACCTCCTTCATCATCGAAACAAAAGCCAGTTGTATTGGGTGAAGTTAAGTCTACAGAAAATGCATACAACAGCATTCCTGGTACAAGTTATTTTTCAAGTTTTACCCCTGTTCCCTCCAAGTCCAGTGAGATAGCTTCAAAAATATTGGAACAAATTGATAAATTGGTCCCATCGAGGGAGAAATCACCTACTAAGTTGTCGCCATCCATGCTACATGGACCGGCTCTTAAAAGCCTGGAGAATGTAGATTCCTCAAAATTTATGGAGAATCTTCAATATAATGTTAAACCGAGTGGTTCACTTGACACTTTGCTGCCTGATGCTGAAGAATCTGTGTCCCAAAAGCATGACAAGGTTGAAAATGGCCTAACAAAGTCTTTTGCTCCTCGCTACAAGTCAGCTCCTGTTATGAATGGTGTGGATGCTACAATGAAGGATAATGTGCCTAGTGTCAATGCCACACCTGTGGTGAACTCCGTTGCGGTTGCCCCTTCACAAAAGAAAAGGGCTTTTCGGATGAGTGCGCACGAGGTATGTGTTGTTTTCCATCTACAAGGTGATTAGTGATTTGTTAACTGATGTTCACATTGCTTGTTTTCTTTTGTCATGTACCTTCTTATCCCTGTTTGGGGTGACCTCTTCTGTTTCCAACTTCTAATCATTAGTTCTGGCGTGATTATGCATTAGGAAATTTCCTTTTATGTATTAGACCATACCGTAAGTTATTGCTCACTGCCCACCTAAGGCTACTGATGAAGCTTATTGAGATATCTTGTCATTTTGGATTCTATTATATTATTGTCTGAAAAAAATATGATGGTATGGTAATCAATCATATATTATGTGACATTTGCCTTTGTAAGTCCTAATGTTGGGAATTCTTATAAAAAAGTGTCTTGGGAATTTGGTAGCTGGTTTTACAAAATGGGGTTAATGTCTTCAGTGTAAAGGTCAGAAAGCTGGTAACCTTGATCTTGTTTAAGAAAAATGCATGAGACTTTTGAATCATTAATTACCTTGCTCTATTTTTGTTTTATATTAACTTCAATGTTTATGTTTGTTGTAGGATTACCTGGACTTGGACGACGATGACTATTCTAATGGAGCTGCATATATTCCATTGGCTGGAGGTAGAGAAAAGTTGGACACCTCAATGATGGGGAATAAGACCATTGTTTCTGAGGCCGTTAAAGTGGAGGCACCTCTTTTGTCTGAAGTCAACCACTTGGCAAGTTCTGTCTTGAACAGAAAAGCTGATAATGGAACTTCTGATGGGTCTATGGATGCCGGAAAGAGCACTAGAATTACCTCCACAGCTGCATCACCCAGCATGACTGTCCATCCAGCTATGGTAGTCACTGAGCCAATCTCAACATTTGGTAAAGCTGCTTCACCAAATAAATCAATTAATGGTGCTTTATTTAGCTTTGGGGAGACATCGAAGGAACCAAACGGTGCTTCTACGACATGTAATTTTGGTGTTAACATTGATGATGAAGCTCTGCAGTTTACTAGTGCTTCCTCATCTTCAGCTGTTAGTGAATCTTTGGGGCTTAAGTTTGCTGTTTCTTCGGATCCAAAACCAGAAACGCAAATCAGGTTAGTATAATTGTTTTAGTACTCATTGCTTGGAATTTTATTTGTTCATAGTAGTTCTATTGGCTTATATATATGTTTGTATGCATGTTTTTTATATATTAACTCCCTCCAAAACGGAGTTTGAGCCTGAGGACTTTAATATTTCTTTTCCTTTTTTCGCTTTTGCTTTCATTAGAAGTTCAATAACAGTAGAGGAAGTGAAAAAGTACAAGCCCCCCAATTCCAATTTGTTGAGGAAACAATGTTCATTAATGGGAAGAGATAATATTTGAAAACAAATTGATTAAATCTTTAGCTTAATGAAGTTATCTCCAAGGACGACATCGAGCATATTTTACTTTTATCTTAGTTAATGACATCAGCGTTGTCCTAGCCGAGAGTAGTTATGTGGTATTTGTTATAATCCACGTTTATATTGCTATGATTGGGTTTTGCATTTCTTTCAACTTTTATTGAATATGATTGACATTGGACACTGTATTCTGGAGATCTTTGATTTAGCTCGTCTACTCATAATTTGAGTCATTGATTTTCTTGGACTGCAATCTTCATGTATTACTTGTGGAGTCCATTACAAGATTGTATTGGAAATTATTCATTTTAGTATTGCTCTGCCTCTGATGCTTCCTGTCCAAAATTGTTCAGTATTCTATGATACTGTTGGTTCGGCTGTATAATATTTATGATATTTTGTTTCACATGCAGCTTTGCTGCTGGAGCAGTTGGTTCTTTGCCCAAAGCATTTGATTCAGATAAAGCTGTTATTAACAATGCTTTAAAGTCTGGATCAATTTCTTATGCTGTATCAACATCACCAACTGGTAGCATATTTTCCTTTGGCGCTGCTACCAATAGTTCAAGTTTAAATAATGGGTCTCTTGCTACAAGCCCTTCTTCATTTTCCTCCCTGAGTCCGCCTTTGGCTTCCAATAATGTTATTAGTCAAAGTTCCTTGAATAACTATACCAACTCTGTTGCTGCCAACAGTAGCAATGCCGCTGCAACCTTGGACACAGGTACCAGCGTCAACACCACCAACAATAGCAGCCTTTCATCCACAGCTTTGGTGCCTTCTTTTTCTACTGCTTCACCTGTTTTCAAGTTTGGATCCTCTGCGACCCCAACTTCAGCTTCAACCATACCTGCAACTTGTGGCATAGAGTCAACAGAAGCCAAGACCAAGGACACAAGCTTCGTTGATCTAACAAGTGTTCCTTTTGGTGGTACATCTTCTGCAATTACAAGCACAGAAAGTAAAATTTTTGGTGGTACATCTCCTGCTGTCGAAACCACAGGAAGTAGCCTTTTTGGTGGCACATCTTCTGCAATTGGAAGCACAGGGAGTAACATTTTTGGCGGCACAGCTTCCACAACCACAGGCACTTTAAGTAGCATTTTTAGTGGTACATCTTCTGCAATCGCAACCACAGGAAGTAGCATTTTTAGTGGTACATCTGCAATCACAAGCACTGGAGGTAACCTTTTTGGTGGCACATCTTCGAGTGCAGGAAATAGTGTTTTTGGATTCACTGCTGCTCCCATCTCTACTTCCAACCAGTCTCAGGGTACAAATCCTTTTATGGCCGGCAATGCTCAGATGTCTGCTGCTGGGACTGGAATTGCAGCTTCAACTCAAAGCATCCCCATTCAGTTTGGTTCATCAGCGTCGGCTCCTTCATTTGGGTTAGCTGGGAACACAGCTTTTTCTTCTGGCACTTCTCCATTTGGGTCTTCAACCGCTGGATCTAAACTGTTCAGTTCAGGTGCTACTTTTGGACCGAGTTCTTCCTCTTCAGGGGTCAACAACTCTATTAGCTCCAGCAGTAGCACTACTTCAAGCGTGTTTGGTACAAGTTGGCAAGCTCCTAAGTCTCCTGTATTTAGTTCCACATCTAACTCATCATCTTCATCAACTGGCTTTTCCTATGGAGTATCCTCAGTTTCTGGTGCTGCTGCTTCTAACAGTGCACCTATGGTTTTTGGGTCAACTACTGGTGTATCATCGTTGTCCATTTTTCCTTTCAATTCGCCTGCAGCTGCTACCTCCTCACAGCCAGTGTTTGGTAACCCTAATCCTGGGTTCACGTTCAATTCAGCTTCCACAAATAGTAATGATCAGATGAACATGGAGGACAGCATGGCTGAAGACACGGTTCAGGCAACGACATCCACAGTTCCAGTATTTGGTCAACAACCCATCGCACCACCCCAATCAAACTTGTTTGGTGCAGCTCCTTCAACAGGATCTAGTCCCTTCCAGTTTGGAGGCCAACAGAATATAGCTGCTCCACAGAACATTCTTCCGTTCCAGGCTTCTAGCAGTCTTGAATTTAATGCTGGTGGAGGGAGCTTCTCATTGGGCAGTGGAGGAGGTGACAAGTCTGCCAGAAAGATTGTGAGAGTTAAACACAGCAAGCCACGGAAGAAGTAAAGACATCCAATTACACAGTAAAGTGTTTTCATTGTGTCAGGTGCCTCTTTAATTTGCAATTGATGGATGAATAACTATAGCGGTGGGAGAGTGACACAGCAGGAAGTTGATGTTTCTGGCGTCACCTGGAAATGTGTGGTGCTGGCGAAGATAAAACAGCCAGTTAGGGTTTAAAATGTGTTAATTCTGTTTTTCCTTAAAATATTTCCCTGTATCTTGGGCCTTTTTTATGGTTGCAAAGTTGGCGTAAGTTGTCACAATTTTGTATGTTTTTCAATCCAAATCCAAGAACATTGATTGGTCTGTAATAGTAGTTATTCATAGGATTTGAGGCTGGGCAAGTATGCTGTCCGATGTACTCTGTTATATGTAACATACGAGGAAATGAATATGAATTTGTTTAGGAATGATTGGCTTCACTTGTGTATTTCGAATGTTGTTTACGGACTTGAAATGACACAGATATTCCAGCGGCCCCAACGGACTGAAGTGGTTTGCTATGGGCCAGAAGTTCGTCACCTGCTATAGAACTCGAAAACAACGGCGTAAGGAGTTATACCGCTGTACTATTCTGAGGTTTTTATTTTATTTTATAAGAGGTTTTTAAAATTTTTAATTTCTTAAATAAGATTGTTTTAATATTATTTTTTTAAAATGTAATTATTTTTGTCATATTATTAAATACAGAATAAATAAATTATATCAATGGTTATGTAGATTGACATAAGATTCAAATTAATTTTTACGATATTTATTTTTAAACCTTTTCTTTATTAACCGACTTTTTTTCTTTAACAACAATCACTTTAAAAATAAAACTAGTATATTAAAGAAAAAGACTTAAATCAGTAATAAAAAATAAAACTTAAAATCACCCTTTTATAAGTTGATTGGCGTAAATCTTAATTATTTTTCTTTAAATATTTATTTCTTCATTTAAAGAACATTTCTCTCTAAATTCTCTTTCATCTCTTTAATTTTCTTCTAAAAACATTTCATCTTGAAAGTATAATTTCTTTTTCAATGAAAGTTAATCATAGCTACCTTTCTAACTTTTTTTCTTACAATGAAAATTCAAATTTTTAGATGATGTCTGTTCTCCAAAATTCAAAGTTTTTGTCTTTCAGAAAACTTTCACGGGTCTTTTTTTTGCTTACCTTGAAATTTTAGAAACTGTTTCCGTTAGATGACCTCAAGAGAAATGAAAGAACGCCAAGAAAAAAAAATGAAAATCAATTTGAGAATCAAAGTATATGACTATTTGGAAAATCTATGACAAATTGAAAAATGACCAATTTATGTTGATCTGAAAATCTCTGTTTCTTCCAGTTCGGTGCTGCAATCATGGTACCCAAATATCGACAATTGCTCTAGGATTCTATATATTTTTCCTTATCTGTTTGATTATTAACCATAAATCATTTTAAAAACAAGTAATTATAAAAATATCAAATTACATGGGTCATTGATATAATTTATCATTTTGCATTTGATAATGTGACAAAAACAATCTTATTTTAAAAAAAATTTAAAACAACCTTATTTAAGGAATTAAAATTTTTATGAATCCCATATTAAGAAAAAAAAAGAAAAACTATATTCTAGCCCCTAAAGTTTGGCCAATATTCTAATTAACACATAAGTTTTTAATTGTTTAGATCGACCCTTTACGTTTTTTTAACATTGCATCAATCAACCCCTATGATATTCGGGTTAGTGCGTTGACAAAAATCCTGATTGATACAATGTCAAAACGTGAAGGGTCGATTTAAGCAAATTAAAAAATCAGGTTAATTAAAATATTAGGCAAATCTCAAAAGTTAGAACATAGTTTTCTCTAAGAAAAAAATTCCTGTTCTCCCGCTGCTTGAACTAGTTATAAGCCAAAGCGTCCGGCGGAAGAAATGTATGACAATGAAATTTGATATTGTGGGACTGCCTGATGAAGAAGGTATTGGAACAATTATTTTTTTTTTGAAGTTTTTTTCTGTGTTATTTTTTTATAATCTTTTAGCAATACAAATTATAAGTTTTAGTTAATTATACTTTTGTGTGATTGATTAAATGTACAAACTTTTTTTTTTATAGTTGAAGAAACACAACATATTTGGGGAAAGGCAGGTCGAACTCCCTCTGAATATTTTATTTTATCGACGACTATAAATAAATATTAGAAAAGATCTCCTTTTAACTTTGTAATAATGAAATATTGTGCATTGTATAATCAAATCAGATAATTGTTTAGCAAAATATGGATAAACTGTTGAATCTAGCAGTGGATCCCAAAAGATAAGCAGTCTTTCAAGTGAAACCCTACTATTAGTGTTTGGGATGGAGTTTTTAATGGTTAAGTAAGAGAAATAAAGGGAATGATTAATTAAAAACTATGTATTGAGAGTTTTTTCATAAACAAAAGAGAAAGGTTTCAGGGTTTCTTTATAACCCTCCAAAACCCTCGACCTGCCAATTTTTTTAACACTTCAAATTTATGGGTTTGTAGGGTTTTCATTAAAAATGAGAGTTTTTTTCATAAACAAAAGAGAAAGGTTTCGGGGTTTTTTTTATAACCCTCCAAAACCCTCGACCTGTCAATTTTTTCAACACTTCAAATTTGTGGGTTTGTAAGAGCTTGTTTATCCTCCTTTATTCTTATTTACTTTACAAAACTCCCAAGTAAGTGAAAATTTTCAACAGTTCATTTACTCTTTTTCCCAATCATTTCTTTCCTTTCCCCTCAAAACTTTCAAGTAACTCTGACTAGAAAAAATCTCAGAGGGAAAAAACAAGGAAAATAAATGGTTTTAAACCTCGTAATCTCTACTCTCATAGGCAATGGATTCTTTTTTTTTTCTTCCAAATTCATGGGAATTTGTCAAATTTTAAACCCCATAACCTTGTTATTATTTTTTTATGTCTTATTAAAGAGGGTTTGATCTCAAAGCAGAACAGAGTTTGATAAACATTAAAATTTCTTGATTAACTAAAAAAAGTCACAAATATGTTCTCCTTAATTTCTTCTTCTTCTTTCTTTTATGATTTTTTTTTTTTTTTAACCTTTCCCCTCACTTAATTGGCCTTAAATGGTGTTAATTTGTGTGTAATGTTTCATTTTGCTTCAAATAAAAAGTCCTAAAGGGTAAAGCAAAAGGTTCATATAAGAGAAATAAAGAAACTGAAACTTGTTTATTTATAAAAAAGGCCTTGTATTTCCAAATTTCTCTGTCTTTTACATTATATCAAGCCCCTTTCTACTGGTCAGAAGCAGACTTCAAATTGGAATTGAAACCGACTAATTAAACATTACATTACATTGAGACAAAATGAAAAGAATATGCTTTCAAGAAAAGCAGATTCCCAAAATACCTTCGTCTTTTTATTGAAAGCTGAAAAGATCTTATTGTCTTAGTGGACCATCTGCTAACTTAGTTAAGTAACAAGAAAGAAGGGAAATAACCCAATAAAGCAACACATAAAACAATGTAATGCTTAGGAAAATTGTTGGTTAATCACCCTGTTTATTTATTTAGTTCAACCAGAGCCATGGTTTCTTTTATTTCTGTTAATAAAGGGAGAAAACAAAATGTAGCAAATGGTTCAGTTGTAGTACTAGTTATTCAACAAGAATGATCTCTGGATGACCCTGAAAATGAAGAAGGTAAGCTCTGATCATTATAATCTTTTTCTTCCTCAACAATTGTAGCCAACAGTTTCTTCAACGGACGCTTAGCAACTGATATAAATTTTGGTGGAGCAACTTCTGTTATGATCCTTGCAGCCTGCAATTTGCCCATTTTGTTTATATCACAAACACTAGCTGTTGAAGAGATAACACAAAGAGCTAGCAGAAGATTGATGTGAACAAAAGGATATAATGATAGAAAATTTATAAGGTGGGTAATAGAATGAACACAATTTAGTGAATTTATATGGTTTGAAGATGAAGATGGTTGAGTAAGACCAGATGGGTTGTAGCTTTCATGTGGTCGGTTAAGCATGTGTGGTCAAGGAGTTCAGCAGCTATCATGCCATTAAGCATATGCTGCCTTTTCATGAAATTTTTTGGCCTGCTGTGCCCTTTGATTTCTCTTTTGGAGGCAACAATATGACAAATCGATTGATGATGTAGGATGCTTAAACTCATCTTTTTCACTGATAGATCTTTACCCTTTGTTTTGACTGAGGGGAATGAAGGGAATTAAAAAGATATATGTTCCTTCTTAATTTCGAGTTTTTTTTAATGAAAAAGAGAGGATTTGAAGGGTATTTATATCCCTTAAAATTCCCAATTATTTAGGAATAGGGTTCTCTTCATTTGGACCCTTCTCCATTTGGATCGAGTTCATCATGAGATGAGGGTAAAAATCATTTAAAATTTAAATCAAGGGTTAGAATTGAACTATATTTTTTGGACTAAAATGGCCTTGTCATGTCATCAAAGTAGGTTTTTTATTTTGGAAAATATTTTTTTAAAAAGAAAAATTTCACAAAACAGTGATCAAAGTCATCCCATGCATGGCCATCGACGCACGTGGTTAGCTCCGGTTGTATCTCGTGACAATGTTCTCTTACTCTTTCAAAATTCAGCTTAGTGGAGTAGGTGATTTCAAATAATACTCATTGAAAAATAGCAGATTTAAAGCCGGACCCCCTCAATTCGAACGGGCAATTCGATAGAGGGTGGTGAACCCAATGCGGGATTCTAAATCTTATCAAGCTCTTTCCAACGGTGTTGGGGTTGCACTGTCCGACTACTTGTTGACCCGATATCACAAAAAGTTTTCAAAGATTAATAAAATTAAATCAAATATTTTACTGAATTACCTAAATACCTTTATATTTGTTCTAGGCAAATTTGAATTTTTAGAATTATTTTGGTCATATCATCATAAACTAAACTAAATGGAGATGACTATCAAATTTTGTTTATTTTGGAGTTTGTTACTTGAGAGAAAATAAGAGAATTCGAATGGATGCTCGATCTTATCCTCTCCTTTTCTCACATTTCCATCGATCCAAACACATCCTTCGAGTCTCATTAAAAATGCTCTAAGAAAAAACCAATAGCCTTTTGCTCAATGGTTCTCAAGTTAAATGTACTTGTGTGTTGAGATTCTGACTTCAATTTATTGGGTCAATAACTCTCTTATGGATACAAAAGATTGTTATGTGGGTGGATAGAGATTAAAAGTTAATTAGATCATCGCTGTAAATAAAAAAAAAATACTCTAAAATATCTTGTATGAAACTTACTTATCTGGTAGCAACCAATGCCTTTTTCCCATCGATTTATGCATTATCTGCAAGCATTAACAAGTTGACAAAAGCATACCTTTCAGTATTAAGTGTATGAAACTTACTTATCTGTAAGGAAGCAGAAATGTGAAAAAAAGCTAGTGTTTCTTGCCGTACCCAAGAAACAATTTTTTCTGAGGGGACCAAATCTTGGGAGTAAGTTTAAAGGAAAAATCCCCACTTTTGCTTTATATTTTCCTTTGCAAAATTGCATTCCTAGATATTGCAACAAGAATTTATGTATGTTACAGACTTATGCAACGAATCGCGTCGAGTTTTAGCCGCATAAATCCTCATCCTCGTTGCTCAACATAAACTTTTCGAGCAAGTTGATCATCGACCACATAAATCATATCTCGCCATTCTGACTACATATAAATCCACGTCCAACTTTTTATTAAAGTTAAATTGTATTTTTTTATTAAAAGAAAAAAATTAATTTCGAGATATGTTCTAAAACAAGGGCAGAACTAGGATTCAATTTCAAAAGGGGGGTAAACTTCAATTATTTAAAAATACTTTAGATTTAATATACTTCAAAATCTCCGATTGGTTGAGCTTTATGTTATATAGATATAACATTTGAACAATCTAGATTAAAGAAAAAACTACTAAAAAATACAAAAATAAGTGAGTTTAACACTTGAACATGTACTCGTGTCCGACACCCAACATCGATTAGGCTCATGATGCAGATTTCTCATATATCTTCGAGGAAATTATATATATTGGAAATGGTTTATAGCTTGAAAAGAAAAAAGAAACAAAAAAAGAAAAAGAAAAAAGTAGATTAGTAAGAAATAATGGCATGTTCTTGAAGGGACCATTAGAGTCATGTGCTTGGAAGTTCTGACTTGATCAACACGTCGTTAAGGCAGGGGACCTATGCCCCTGTTTTGAAAACTTGTTATTATCACTAAAGTGTTTACTGTAAGTTTCTTCTCACCATAGCTTTTCGATGAAAAGATTGATAGCATGTGTACACAGAATACCCAAATTGTCTTTTCTTCTCAATTAATTCAACAAAGTACCTTGAAGCTCAAAAAGAAGTTTGAGAATCAGTGAAGAGTGCTTGTGATAAGGTCAAAACATCGTGGAGGTAGCTTATCAATCAAAGTTTAAATCAATGTGGTTTTCTATCATAACTCTCTAATGTTCCCTTCTTCTTTCTTTTCCATTCTCCCCTACTTTGCTGGCCTTTTAACACAGATTTGTGTGCAGTGCTTCATGTTTGCTTAAAATAATAAATTCTAAGGCTGTGTTTGGTGGAGAGGGGAAGGATAGGATTGGATGGATAAGTTAAAAAATGAGATGTTTCATCCTACTCTCAAATCTGGTTGACTTTATCTTGTCATCACTGGATGAGAATCCTTACCTCATCTTATCCACCAAACACACTCAAAATATGTTTGGTTTGCTATTTAAGTCAACTTAAAGCAAGTTGGCTTAAATAGGTTGAAGGATAAAAATTATCTTATCCTCCTCTTATTTTGTCCACCAAACACACCAAGAGGGTAAGTATATCCTCATTCTCTATGAAACTCCTCACCCACCTCAATTGTTGACACCCACAAAAGGGAAATGCATATTAACTATTCTTATGAAAATGTTCCAAAAGGAGTTGATAGGGTCTTGGTCTAGCAGTCAAAGTTGAGGCTTTATCCCATATTCAATTCCCACGATATGTTGGTTATTTATCCGATTTATATATACGTTATTTCTCCACTTTAGATGAGTTGTGATAGCATTGTGGACTTCACTCTTGGTGGGTTATATAGTCTTGCTCATCCATCAAGGTTTGCCTAAAGAGTTGGAGAAAGATTTGCTTGATTTCATCGTTACTACAAGTTGCTGCTCATTATGAGCTTCTTCCCTCGTAGGATATACAGGACAACGATCACTTGTTTATGGCTGCTGAGAAAATAGAAATGAGAAATGTAAATGATTGAAATTAGTATAGATTGTAAATTCCTTGACTGTCTGAGAGATCTTTGCACTGTAAAATATTAAAATTTATGATGGTGTATGCATTTCTCCTTTTGCAACTTTCTCATGAAACTATGTTATGGGTTACAAATTAAAACAAACTATATTATGGCATGTGAAATCTACTAATAATTTTTTGTACATCATATATCTTGCTCTGATTATATATATATTTTTTTGTATCTATTGATGCCCGGAAAATGATGTCACCAAGGGTGGCACATGTGGTGCTAGGACCTTGAGAAATGTAGTAGGGTGATGGAGGGACTAGATGCCCAAATCAGCGCGGTTGCTAATAATAAAACTACATGGAGAGAGAGTAGAGTTTTGGACTTGAATAAAATATTATAAATCATTTTTTATAAAGAAAAGAAAGGTGGGCAATATTTATAAGGGACGAAAAATTAATGGAGGGTTAATATCGTGTCATAAGTTTATGATTTTTACTCTTTATTTTTAAGTAAGTTTTATCGTTTTATCTTTAAATGGTGAAATAACAAATTTACCCTTGAATGTATCAAGTGTCCTTATCCTACTTTATTCATCATCTTTTTTTTTCTTATTTTTCTTTAGGCATAAAAGAAGTTAATTAATAAGTTAGATGAATTAATTATAAAGATATATAATATCAGTAAGAAGAAAAAAGTGAAATATAGTAGAAAAATGAAAGACTGTTAAGTTGTGAAAATTTTTCATTTATGTTTTTTTTAATATTTTGAATATTTTTACCATAATTTGAAAAATAAAATTTATCTTTTCAACGTAATATTAAAAAGTTATATTAAAAAATATTATTTTTTAAATTATATTAAAAATATTTAAATTATTAAAAAAAATATTTTATAAAATAAAGATAAATTTTTTTCACGGGCGAAGGGTTCTAAAAAAGGATACCCCGTCTGTGATACATTATCAATTCCAACACAGATTTAGGTGCAGTCTTAAGGTCTGACAAAAGAAAAAATGTTTCTTTTATGTGTAGATAACTTCAGGCGTATATTTCTTTATCTGAAATAAGTTCATGCTGTTTTTTTTTGAAGTTCTCTCTCTGCATCAAATCAAGACACAAACCGTGTAATCCTATATTTTCGTTATTATTATTTTAATAATAATTATTATAATTATAATATTTTTATAATTACTTTTATTATTATTATTATTATATATATATAATAATTATGATTATTATTATTATATATATAATAATTATGATTATTATTATTATTATTATTATTCAAAAAGAGAACGGGTTAAAAAAAATTAGTCCCAAAGGAAAGAGATTTTGTCCCACGATGAAAGTAGGACAAAAAATGTAAGATTAAGACTAATTTTTTTCCATATTAATCTTACATAAATAATAAATTCCTCCAACTAAATGTAGGATAACTATTCATGTAGTATTAAAACAATTTAATCTCACTTTAATCTCCCCAACCAAACGGACCCTAGGGACTAGGAGATTATAACAAGAATTTAAAATTGCATAAGCATCCAAAATTAGTTCTTAGTATTCCACTACATTGCTCTTAACAGGCATCTGTAGTAGTAACTAGTTATAGCAATTAACTATATATTCCTTCAACAGTTTACGTTAGTCCCTGTGCTTCATACTGACTTTTTCTGTGACTCCAAAATTTGGTAACTGAAAAATACACAAATTTATCCAACTTGCAAACATATATTCCAATTTTACATTGAAAATCACAACCTAGGAAAAGCTGCATTTGGAAATCCTTGTGTGATAAGTAGAACATTTCAATTGTTTCCACTCAGCACAGAAATACCATTTTAGATTCCGAAGATACAATTCTCCCTTTTCTTTCTTGCATTACAGGGTAAGACAACATGATTATCACCAAGAATCTAGTGAAAATGGCAAGGAAGTGGCAGAATAAAATTATTTGCTTACCTGGAGATGGTTTCAACGAGTTACCAGTAGCTGATAGGGGCAATTTTGTCATTTATACCATGGATCGGAAGCGATTTGCGATGCCCTTGGAATATCTCAGCAACAACATTTTCCAAGAATTGTTGAAGATGTCTGAAGAGGAGTTTGGATTGTCAAGTGATGGACCTATAACATTGCCATGCGATGCAGTCATTGTGGATTACATTGTCTCACTCATCCAAAAGGGTGTAGCTAAGAATTTAGAGCAAGCTGTGATTGATTACATTACTAGTACAAGTGATTGCTCATTACGTGCTCCATTCCACCAGGAACATACAGGTCTGTGGCTACTAAGATAACACTTGGGTTTTGTAAATTATCAACACTACCCATATGCGAATTATCAAAAATTCCCCCAGATGTTTAGTATTTTGTAAAACAGATACTTGTGTACTTGATTTCTACTAAACATGTGCAATGCATTTTTCATTGGAAATTTTAGGCTTTTTTTTTAGATCACAATAAAAATATCTTAATCATTAAAGACGAAAAGACATGTACTTCAGCCAAAATCGAAATACACATAAACCAAAATTTTCATATTATATCACTACTACCACCATACATTCAGCACGCAAAATGCAGTATAATACATGTGTTAACACACAAAACCAAATTTCTAAATGTGAATATCACACTATTATTCCGTGTGAGGTGCGACGTGGCATATATAATCAAAATTTATATATTATATCACTTTCACCTCATGCATTCAGTGCATTCTGCACCATTGGCAGTGATAGTAGAGATAAATATATACTACTTCAAATAAGAAAAGCGACAAAATGCAACCAAGGCAATATTGCAACTACAAATATAGTTATTTTTAAGAACAAAGGAATCAGCAACATCTGAGCAAGCAGCTGTTGATCAAACCTAACCTTGCCACCTCTTTTAGATGTGCTATATGCTTTTCTGGTTCCATCTTGTACATCTGTCCAAAACCAGCAGAAAGAATGAATAGGCGATAACATGATGTGTCATGACATCTCATGAATACTTCATGCATCTAACAGTTTAGGTCCTATAGGCTCCATTTTCATTGACATTGTTCCAATGGAGTATCATTACAAGACTTAAGCTTAGATTCCTGAACTAAAAGGCCAGGTGATCTCAAGATGCCAAGAATATCTGGATACCCAAACCTGTTGATGAACAAAAATTTTGAGTTTGGAGTTAATCCACGAATGAAAGAGGATCAAAATGGAGGCAGAACGACATTTTGTATTTACAGCCATTTCTAGATACAGAATAAGCATCCTGAATTACATTACCAGACAGCAGAGAGAATTCAAAATACCAAAATAAATAAGGGCCACTAAAAGAACAGTTGCAACCACCTTAGGGAAAAGCATCAAGCTCCCCTTAGTAATAACGGGCACTATTGTTATAGATACGGCCCTCTGGGTAGGGAACCCTTCTTTCAGCTCCTTGAGTTCTCCCACCCCCAATAAATTGAGGTCGGTCTCTGTATGGCTCAAACTGACCAGTGGTATAAGCTCGATTTGGTTCTCCAGCAGACGCTACAACTGCTGTGCCACTATAGCCACGAGCACTTTGCAAGCCAGTGCTTGGATAATGGCTAATTCCAGCTTGCTGATACTGATGTAACCGTGTCTGTGATTCCTTGCGGAGGAACTCTTCCCTTAGAGTGGAGTGCTGAGCTCTGAGTGTTGACAGTTTCTCTTGGTACCTAGTATTGATCTCAACTATTTTCTGGAGTAGAAAAATACATTGAAGTGTTAATATTTGAAATTATATAATGCAAAACCCAAAGACGAAAGTATCGTATCATCTAAATAACTACCATGAATAACTAAAAAAGTTTTTGTAGTTTAATAATCAAATAAATAAGGTCTAAGATTTTACTCTATAGTTTTTGATGTCTCAATTTGTACCCTATGTTTTCAATTGATACAACATATTGTCATAATCACTTAAGGCCCTTCTCTCACAATTCATTCGTCAATTACAAACGGAATTTTCATAAGCATGGGACGTATGAAGTGGGCACATGACCAACTAGAGGGTGGGAATATCAAAATGGAAAAAGTACCCTCAGGTAGGACAAGATTAAGACTGACAAAAAAGGGAAAAAATGTAAACAATCAATGAGGACAATTTTTTTTTTTACTGATTAAGAGCTTAACCAAAAAAAAAAAATTGATTTAAGAACAGTTGAGTAAGACGACGATGAATAATTTTTTAAGACCTAAACAATTGATTCAGAGATTAAAACAAGAAAAATATAGTAAACAACTGATCAATACAACTTTTTACTGATTAAGAGGTCAGCACAGAAAAAAAATAAACAACTGATTAAGACTATAACAAGTAAATGATCAAGACCTAAACAACTGATTATAAGCTCACCACAAGAATAGGACAAGGGAAAAAAGGAGAGTAGGCAATTGATCAAGATGGTGAATCCACTGATCATCCAAGTAAATAACTGATTTGGCACTATGCTTATAAAAGCAAAAATGCAATTGATTTGACAAACAGTGAATAGGGCAAGAGACCGTAATTGCAGAGCACAAAGAATTGGTAGGAGCGAGTGGTGTAGAGCTCATGGCGACAGTCCTCAGAAACAGCAAGGACCCCAGGGTGATTGCTGAAATTTCATAATTCTCCTCTCTCTCCCTATCAATCTAAACCCTAGCTCAGCCACTTCTTCATTTCTCTCTTTTTTTAACAATTAATGAACTTAAAAATCATAATATGTTACTGATTATAATTGAAATGCAGGGTGCATAATGAGACAACTTCGGAAACTGCAGATATGATGATTCTTGAAGTCAAATATTATGTGTTAATAACGGCATTCAATCCCCCCTCTTTTCTTTTTCTGCTCATTTCCTCTTTAAGGCAGGATCTAGTCACAGATCTCTAATATTAATGAAAAGATTTTACCAACTAAGCAAACTAAAAACTTGAATGAGTGTATTTTTAAATCATTGACAAAGATAATCTACGCATCCATCACCAAGCTTCTAAAATATGAATTCATCAATTGCTTTCATAACCCTAGTCCACACTAAGAAAATATGTTTAAATATCAGGCATGAAAAGAATAGATGGTAAATTAAGAATGATAAAACCATTATAAAATGAAAATCTATAGTATCTTACCTATGACTTCTGGACATAGACAAGAGTTCAATGCTTCAACATGGACACAGGGTGTCAAGACACCACTACTCCCAAAAATATAAGCGAGGAGGGCTCTATTCTTCTTCTTTTTCTTTGGGGAAGGTGGAAAGGATTTGTTTATGATATTATAATATTAAAAAAATACATTTCATCATTTGCTTGTAGATAAACCATAAGTAGTGATATGCACACACACACACACAAATACATTCACATGTACGTATATATATATGAAGACAATAAATTTGTGTGGATTTCTTAAAGAAATGCATAGCACTCTCATAATTCTACTAGCTCTTTGGGTAAACTAAGCTGAATTCTGTGATAACTGCTCTTACTAGTGTTTGGACACAGGTTAACACAAGTTGCATGTCAAGTATCCTACATATTAGAAAAGTCGGATCCTAAGGTCTTTTTTTTTACTTCGGTAATCACTTTATTCATCACTCATGCAGATTTAGATCGTGAGACAGGCAATACTTCCCCGCTCCTTCCCTGCAGTCTCCGTTGTTTCACCCTAGACTGATCTATGTAAATTTGAATAATTTGTTTTTAAGAGAAAAGGTAAGCAAGCAGAAATTCATTTCTTCATATACTAACCTCCCTGTGTCTAGAATTTTCTGCATCCTCTGAGTCACTCTGTTCCTTCACTAGATTCATAATTTCATCAAGGAATTTTTTCTCAAGACCTTCAAAAGTCTGTGGTGATGGGTTATCCTCATACCCAATTTCCATGTCTTGCTCTTGAGGCTGGATGTTGGCCTGATTCTCAGAAGAGTCCACCGGCTGACCATGGCAGTAAGATCTTGTTCCACTGCCCACTTGACCTGCATCATGTCAAATACATAAATAGAAATTCATGCAACAACAAAAATTCATAACTCTCTCTCCTCACAAAGCAACTGCATTGAACATGCTTGCTACAACCAATTCATAGGAGTGGCTATAGGAATGGCTCATATAAAAGGAACCATCTGGAGAGACAAAAAAAAGGGGGTATGTCAATGAAAATAAATCATTAGAATGGTGGAAGTTATACACAGCAACGGTTGCTCCATATTTAAAGACTACTTCCACAGAGAAACAATTTTCTGTTAAAACGTATCAATGACAATGTTTAATTTCAATATTACAGATTTTTCCATTTTCTGCTCTCTGTACAGTTTTTCTTTCCTTTTTATAAGTAATCAGATTTGCAAAATGATATCCAGAAGAATTCATGAAAACGAGCGAGAAAAAGGACGGCCTCTTCCAATAATCTGAATCGTACATAATGATTTCCAGGAAACAGTTTAAAATGGTTCAAATATGCACGAGCAGGCATATCATTAAAGGAAAACAGAAATATAATCATAAGCAAAACAAAAGAAGGGAAATAATAGGAGAGTTTAAAAGTGTCTATTGTTTGTTTGGCCATTTGATTTCTAGAAAATTAAATTCTCAGGAATAAAGAATCTAAAATTTCCACAAATCAAGGAATCTGATTATTGGGAATTTGATATTCCTGTATTTGATTTTTGAGGTAAAGTAATATTAAAATTGTGGAAAAGTTAGACTCTCAATCTAAAATTTACACAAATCAAAGAATCTGATTATTGGGAATTTGATATTCCTGTATTTGAGTTTTGAGGTAAAGTAATATCAAAATTGTGGAAAGTTAGATTCTCATGTTTTGTTTCAAAGAAAAGTTAATTTCCTAAATTTAAATTATAAAATTAACCTTGAACTCAATATTTTTTCTTTGAATTATTTTGTTAAAAAGCAAAGCCCAAAACAATTTTAATATTTTATCGGACCACAATCGTACAACAGGGGGAAAGTGCCTATTAATAGGTGCTATATGTGCAAAGATTGCGTCGAGTCCGTATTTCATCTTTTGGTGAAGTGCCCATTGGCTAGAAGCTTATGAGAAATGACTTATCATGTTTTGGGTGTTTCTTGGGTGATGGCCGGCTCCGTGAAAGATGAAGTGTGGGCTTGGAGTGGCATTTGTGCTTCAAATGAGTTAAAGAAGGCTTACTCTTTAGTTTCTCTTTATTTTTTGGATTGTTTGGAATGAGAGAAATATAAGAGCTTTTGATGGAGTGGAGAGATATTTGAACGTAATTAGAGATATATGGTTCAATTGCATTAGTTTTTTGTTCAAGGGCAAATGTTTTGGAATGAGAAAGAGCTTTTAGATTTATGGATTTACTATCGCGTAGATAGTTTTGTACATGGGTTGCACTCCCTAGGAGCTTTTTTGTTCTTAATATACTTTTTACTGATAAAAAAACATTTGCTGTCAACCGATTTCAAAGATCATTAAATTTTATCAACATCATGAAATTAAAGTGTTTTCCTTTGTTTCATCTAATTGTAAAGTTAATGGGAGCGTTTGGCTTAAGTACCTAAAGGACAGAAGTTGGACGAACACAATTTATTTAATTGTACTCCATTCTTAATCAGGAAAAGAGTAGCATAACTTTTCTTCTGATAAGTGAGAGGAATATAACATTTACACATGTAATGACTTTCAATATAAAAAGGGTAAAATATGTCGCATGTCATAGTTCTAGAAAAATACCAGAATATCTACAACTGACTGGCTAATTATTTGGAGGCCTTTCTCCTATTAAAATGTAAAGCTCTGTCTACCAACACCTCTATCTCCATTATACGTTGCATATACATATGTAATTCATGTAAGTCAACAAATAACCAAAATAGATATAAAAGAATAATTTTGCTCTTTCACACCAGCTTAAGCCCACTTGTTATGTACCGAGAAAACATTGCATGCTGGCTTGATATACATAAATGAGTACCAAATTTACCCAAAAGCTTAAGCTTTTAAGTCTTGAGCCCAAACCATGTAGACAAGTCATTCTTGTTTCTTATTTCTTTTTGATGTGAGATTGTTCTTCCACATCTTCTCTTACTCACACGTGGGTGTTTCCTATAACCTTAAACTTTTGAGATAATTAATCATCCAACTATTTCTTTAACACGGTATCAGAGCTCCAGCAAGTTTACAGTTTGCAGCATTGTTTGTCACAGCCCAAAGAACATTATGAGGCTCCATCTCTTCAACTTCCTTTAACAAATATTTTGCAATAGCCACACACCTTTTCTTCAGTTCTTGAAAATATCTTCAGCATATAGAAACATCACTACATGACCATTCCAGCAAGAACATTGATTAGTGGCCAATTTTTGCAGTTTGACCATCTTTTAACACAAAAAAAAAACACCCCTTGAGAATACCATGTGTAATTTATTGGAATGAGCCCTTTCTCCATGCTCCTTCTGCACTCATCCAACAAAGTAGCTCTATCCTTCTCAAATGAATGTGCTTTGTAACCCTTACGAGCAATATTAATAGCTGATACCAACTCATGAAATTAGGGATTTCTTATTAAAAAATAGAAATTAGGGATTTCTCAACATATTAAACAAAATCCCATTAGCACATAAACCCCAACCACTTTTAAATCAGCCATATCCCTCTCCATCATGTTGAATGAGACTTCAATTTTTAATAATAATAATAAAAAGGATACTTAATAATATATGATTTCCAAATATTATAAAAATAAAGAAGATGACACATGTCACAAACTAATGGCATGCATATGCATTTTAATCTATTGATGCCTTGTGTTGTTTTGTAAGCCTAAATTTTTTTCACCGATGAAGAAACCCCAATTCTTTCAGCATCTTGATGCTTTTTCTCACTTTTCCATAAGAAGCTTGATCATTCATCAACATTGGACATCAATTTGTGCTTCCTTAGCTAGCGGAGCACCAGAAAAGTGGGAATGAATTCGAGCACACTAACTAGTAAATTGATTCTTACAGTGTTTGCATAACCAGCCTTTTGAACATTCTAGATTTTTTTCTTGTGCTACACCACGAAAGTGACTTCCTCCATTATAAGTTTATGCTACAAATCCACTTGGACCGGTGTGTTCCTTCAAATTTATTTGGCTTTGATGACTACCCACTACCTACAACTTCTTCGATATTCTCTTTTAACATCACTTGAATTATCATTCACATCATGATCTCGAGTAGCAATGTCCTTCTTGAGGAAAAAACAAAATCCTTTCTATTCTCTTCTCAAAGACCATTTTGATGGTGGAAACCTTATTGTGGCCCGACAATATGTTTGCTGCCAATTTACTCCGGAAATTATTAAGATTTGGTGAAATATCATGTTTGGTCTATAGGAATTCTTTTTTTGTTGGTATATTGATTCGGATCGCAAACGCAATGCAAATCAGGTCACATGATCCTAAACGAGGGCAAGGATCCTGGTAACTTTGAACAAAATTACTATACTTTGGTCTCTAAGGCTTATACGAAAATTTAATTTTATCCTCAAAGTTTCAAAAATCTTTTTTTTCTCATTGGTAAAACACACACCACTCAAACCTAGGCCGTAGGACCCAAGGCCTTAGCCTTAACCATTAAGCCAAGACCTCCTCGTGAACATTTCAAAAATCTTAATGTCATCATTGAGGTTTGGAAATCAGTTCAACTGAGTCATTGTCGTGAGGAAAACCGTTAAAAGAGAGAAGGAACTGCCACATGGAATTTCTGTCATGTCTAATGACCAACTCCACAAAGCACAGTTAATACCAAATATACCCTTAACCCAAAAGCTTAAGCTGATGAGAGAGGGTAACTATTCTTTTAACACACCCTCATTTGCAAGCTGGGTGAAGGAATAATGAGCTTTGCATGTCGGCCCAAGGGTAAGATGATGGTGCAAATTGATGACGGATTAATGGACTTTGCATAGAGACCCAATGTGGGCAAAGCACTAAATGAAATATTAATGAAAATGGGGTTTCCCATGACTCAAAAATAGTACCTGAAGCTCTGATACTACCATGTAAGAGATAGTGGGGTTACCAATTATTCCAAAAGCTTAAGCTGATGAGAAAAGGCCCAACTATTCTTTTTATATTCTAACAACCTGGTCATGCCAAGTTGGGAGGTATCGTATGAGCCCAAGGAAATCAGCACTAGAAGTGAAGAAAAGATAACAAGGGACGCTAACTTTTTTTGTCAAGTCAGCCATGGAAGCAACCCATAAAAGACAAGATCTATCACCCATTCCTGGAAAGGAAGGAGTGGTTGTGGTAAAGGTGAGGACTTGTTCAGTTGTGTTTTTGGTGGTTTTGGTTTGGGGTCTCAGGGTTTTTTAGTTTTAGATTTGGTTGTTGTGGAGAGAGTTTTTGTTTGATGGTTGTGGAAGGGGTTCTGGTTTGGTGGCTCTTCTGCCTTCAACAACCATAGCTTCAGTGAAGCAGGAGATGGTGTTTGCAGTTCTATGGTGACAGTGGGTCTCTAGTGGTGGTGCTAGAACAGATTAAGGTTGGTTTTTTTTTTCTTTTTGGTCCTTCTTGCTTTTGAGGGCTGAAAAACAAAATAAAAAAAAATGGTTGATTTCAGGTTGTGGCAAAAGTCTGGTGGTCTGTGTTAGTGGCACAAGTTATATGGTGGCAGTGATCCTATGGCCATGGAGGTTTGTAGATCTGATCTAGGTCTTTTTATTGGATGACACTGTATTTTTGAAATGTTGGGGACAAAATTGAATTTTCGTGCAAACCTCAAGGACCAGACTAGTAATTTAGCCTATTTTTGTAATGTATACTCTGGTTGAAAATCCATGAATACTTTCTTGTCAAAAGCTAATCTTGCACATTCAAGAGTACACTGCTTCTACTCTTTTTTTTAAGAAAAAAGAGTACATTACTTCTTCAATACTCACCATACAATACTACAAAGTGCAATTGACCCTATAATATATCATAGAATAACCCAATTTTTTACTTATAAAAAAGAAGGTATCATTCCAAAAACCATGGGAAATGTTTAGTAGCCATGGCATTATATTTTCTCTTCGCTAGTCTCGTCACTTAACGCCATTCGCAAAAAAACCTATGGCTTGAAATTTCATCTAGAGGATGCCTACTAAGTTCATCATCCAGGGGTAAGTCTACTACATTCATCATCCATGGGTTAGCCTACTACATTCATCATCCAGGGGTTAGCCTACTACATTCATCATCCATGGGTTAGCCTACTAAATTCATCATCCAGGGTTAAGCCTATTGCGATTAAAATATACTTCTCCGTCTTTAATGTTCCACAACTAGCTTTTGCAGCAGATACATGCTCTTCGTAACATCAACTTTTGGAACTATATTCCTAAACCTGCTGGATTACATAAAATCTAATTTTTAGTGATTCCAACACTTCCTTTTTTTTCTATATAAAGTTTTTACGAATAGAAAATTCCAAAAAGAATAGGGGCCATGCTAAATTCATTATCCAGGAGTAACCCTTTTGCAATTAAAAATATACTTGTTTGTCTTAATGTGCCTGAACTAGATTTTGTAATAGATACATGCTCTTCATAACGTCTACATTTGGAACTAATATTCCTAAGCCTGCCAGATTACCTAAAATATAATTTTTAGTGATTCTAAAACTTCCTTTTTCCTACATAAGTTATTACGAATAGAAAATTCCAAAAATAATAGGGGCCATGCTAAATTCATCATCCAGAGGTAAGCCTATTGCAATTAAAAATATACTTCTTTGTCTTTAATGTGCATGAACAAGCTTTTAGATGCTCTTCATAACATCAACTTTTGGAACTAATATTCCAAAGCAAGCCATATTATCCAAAAACTATTTTTTAGTGATTCCAACACTTCCTTTTAACTATATAAGTTATTACGAATAGAAATTTCTAAAAAGAATAGCAGCCATGCTATACAACATGGAAGATATGCACACTAGGGGAAAAAAGATCTTAAGCACGAAAAAGTTTTAAAATAAAATATTCAAAAGTCTAAAGTCTATCATAAATTCCCATAACAAGCCAGAATGCATAGGCAGGTGAGAAAAGGTTTGACAGCCAAGAAAAAGTAGTCTTCTTTTTTTATAAATAATTTTTTTATTAAGACGCACCAAGAGGGTGCACCAAAGAGCCAAATGCTAGTTACAGTGCAAGAACTCTACAAAATCTAAAAGATCTTCATTATTTACAAAGAAATTTCTTCTAACCCAAAGATTAAGATAATTGAACCAATTGTCTCTAATAGTAACAATCGGTCTTTTAATACCACCGAAGGCCCTCTGGTTCTTTTCTCTCCACACAATCCACCAAATAGAGTATGGAATTATCGCTAAAGTTTTTTTACCTCCTTAGAAGCCCTCAAACTACTCCAAGTCTCAATTTCATCTCTCACGGACCGCGCAACCACTCAATTGACCCCCACAATTCTATAAGCCATTACAAACAAGCTTTTAGCTAAGGAGCACTCCACCAAGAGATGATAGACAACTCGGCTTTCTCCTTACAAATATAAGACTTATTGACCAAGACCATCCCTCGCTTTTGAAGATTGTCAATAGCAAGAATTCTACCCCATGAGGCCTCCCGCACAAAAAAAAACTAACTTTCTTGGGAGTCCAAGCACACCAAATAGCTTTGCAATGGAAATTAGAATGAACATTTGCAGTGCCTTTATCCACAAGAATATTGTAAAAATCTTTTACCATAAAGCCTTCTAGGCCTCCATTTCATCTCATCCTCCCTCCCCACTTTAATTCTAGAAGAATATAAGGAATCCAAAAACACAGCATCCTCCTCAACTTCCCAATCTTGAACTTTACATATAAAAGACACAACCCAAGAGATCTCTTCTTTAATCAAGGAAAAGCAAGAGCTAACCCGCGTTTCTTTATCTCTAACCAAATTAAAAATACTCAAAAATTTATTAATTCAAGGGGTATTCCCACACCAAGTATCATACCAAAGCCGAGTCTTCACACCATTGCCCACTGAAATCACAATAAAATCCCGAAGCTCCTCCCATCCCTTTCTAATCCATTTCCACACTCCCACTCCATAAGCTCCCAAGGTTCTTTTGACATCCAACCGTCAGGATCCAACCCAAACTTGGCCACCACCACTTCCTCCACAAGTGTTCTTTATCAACTATAAACCCCCAAAGTCATTTACCAAGAAAGGCCTTATTGAGTAAAGAGAGATTTAATTCCAAGGCCCTCTTTTTTCCAAAGGTTGCTTTACCACCTTCCAATTAACCAAGTGTATTTAAAATCCTCCATCGTGCTAACCCAAAGGAATCTCCTTTGGATGCTCTCCAATCTTTTAGTCACCGAACTAGGAATAGGCAAAAGAGACATATAATAGATCGAAAGACTAGAAAGAGTGCTCTTAATAAGAGTGATTCTACCCCCTTTTGATAGGTAGTGATTCTTTCACCCGGCCAATCGATTCTCAGACTTTTCTACAATTGGATTCCAAATGCTTTTGTCTTTAAACCTAACCCCGAGAGGGAGAACGAGATAAGATGTAAGAAGCAATCCCAATTTACACCCCAATAAGCTAGCAAGGAGACCCCCATTACTACCTCCATCAAGAGGTATTAAAACACTTTTAGCAAGATTAACCTTAAGATCCAACACCACCTCGAAGCAAAGAAGAATTCCTCGAAGGTGCAAAATTTGAGTGGCTTCCACCCCACAAAAAACAATCGTATCGTCGGCAAAAAGAAGGTGAGAAACAGAAGCACTATAGCCATTTCTTTCCTTCCACTTTGAAAACGGTCTATAAGCCTATTTCAACCCCTTTCATCAACATCTTGATTAATGCCTCAATAACTAAGGTGAACATTCCTTGTCTTAGCCCTCTAGAAGCTCGAACATTAACTAATATGGAAAAAAGAAGTAGAAGACATGCACTTAAGAATCCACTTACACCATTTTCCCCGAACCCCATACGTTTCAATAAATAAATATCAAAACTCCAACAAACATGGTCATACACCTTTTCTATATCAATTTTGCAAATAATCCCTCTACTCCATTCTTCAACTGAGCATCCACCACTTCGTTGGCTATCAAAGCCGCATCCAAAATTAATTTCCCTTATATAAAAGCATGTTGCATAGGACTTACCACCTTCTGCATCACTCCTTTTAATCTAGAAGTTACAACTTTCGATAAGAGCTTGTAAATACAACCCACAAGACTAATAAGTTTGAAGTCTCTAATGTTTGACGCCACTTTCTTTTAGGGAACAAAGTGATAAAAGTGGCATTTAGGCTACTCACAAACTCCCCTAAAGAATGAAACTCTTCAAAAAGACGAACGACGTCCCCCTTTATCACTTCCCAATTATGAAATAGGGAAGCCATCGTGAAGCCATCATGACCCGAGGCTTTATCTCTATAACACTCCTTTAAAGCAACAACAATCTCTTCCTCTGTAGCCTCAGCTTCAAATTGCTAATACAATGCTGAATTCTTTAAAATGCTCAGATATTCCACTTAGTTCAGATGTACCACATCAAGCTTCAGGCATCAACAAGCAACACATCACAATATTTAAAGCATGTATATAAGCATACATGAAAGCATATTTAATCTAATATGTCGAGCATAAAGATATTAAAAGGATTCAAGCTTGAAAGGATGTATGTATAAGTTATAACGACAATTAAAGAGTCCCACTGTTTTCTTGTAGAAAGAATAAGCATAATTGTAGGAGTGATAGCTAGCTGTGATCAAGAACACTACTTACTTTGGTCGAGTGCGTGAAAGGACATTTCATTAGGGACTTTCGGTGCATCCCTCTCCCATTTCCATTTCCCTTCAACTTTTGAAGACTTGCATGGATGATCTTCCTCTGGAGAGAACGACTCTGGGCGTCCAGGAAAGATATTCGCTACAGCACTGTGTTGCATCCTCTGAGCAGCCATGTTCTGCATCTGAGATGCTAAATATGGATTTACAGTGGGATCAGCATATGCTCCCTTCCCTTTCATCTCCTCTGTTTTGCCAATACAAAATGATTTAGCCTGCCTACATATGAAAAACTAAAATTCGAAAAACCCAACTCAAAAAAGAAAAAAAAAATCAATCCAATTACGTAGACACTATTTTCAGATAAAATAAAAACGTATACATTATTCACGCAAAAAATGGAACTCCTTATATCCATCATAGTCTAATTAATCAAGGAAAGAGAAACGATTATTACTTTTTAACACTACTCAATGCAACGTCATCGTTGATAATAAGGCGAAAACATGAGAATTTTCATGACCACAGATAAATGAAATAACTGAAAAACATGACCACAACAAAAACAACAATGCCATGACTTTAGAAAGAACCGCCTTACACATTACCGCCTAGCAATTCAAGGTCTTCATGTAAACAGAAGAAGGGTTTTAATATTTAACAAAAATAATAAAGTTGCAAAATTGAAGGCAATAAATCGGCTAGCAAGTATTTAGAAAAGGAGATGACAAAGAAAAAAGTCATCCATCAGGCATTTGTTTTTCTTGTTTGATAAGTCCATGATGCAATTATTTTTTCTTACCAATTTAATTATCATCCAGCAAATATCATTCATTTTTTACCACAATTTTTCGAAATGGCACCACACCCGGAATTTAAACTCCAGAAACAAAAGATTTCAGATAAAAACATCAATGATGAACACTTGGAAAGCACTTTTGTTGCTGTAGCCAGCAAAATGCACTAAATTTACTTAAAACAACAAAAAAGACTGGGTTATCTATCATAATTTTTTATGAGAGTAATTGTGTATCCTTGGAGCAAGAATCAAGTCAAATCTTGCTTGCAATAGCAATAAAAGTAGTTGTAGTTTTTTTTATAAGTAAAAGCACTTCTAATTATGCACCGCCGTAGCTGAATATTAATCAATCACCTAAAGAAATGAAGTAATTGCCAGAATTACTCACGTAGCGAGTAGTCTCTGATTGGTTGCTGATAAAACGGAGGAAAATAAAAGGAACTCTTCAGTAGCTGCAACCATAAGAGTGAAAACACTCAACAATGAATAGAACACCAATCGTTATAAAAGAATCTAAATTTCCATTTTTTCATTTCATTTCCTCTAATTTTTTTTTAACCTATCAAATGTTCCGGAGAACCAACTCAAAAATTTGTTGGGAAAAAAATAGGGTTCATGATCAGAAAATAACAAGATATTGTGCATAAAAGAAATAAAATTAAACGACGACGTATTTACCTAGTGTACTGTCGTAGCTTTGTGTCTGACGTGACGCACTGGGGGGAGTGCTAGGCAGTAGTCACTGTGGATCAATGGTACTTCTTCACAGCTTAATTCTCATGGCAGGAGCTGCCAATTTCCAGATCACACCTTTAGAGAAAGTAATATAAAGCAGTTTGGACCCGAACACGAGTCCTCAATCCAACCGGAACAACCCCGATGATTTCAAACGGGATCGGGGTCAGGCTTAGGCCGAATTGCCCAAACAAAGAAAACAAATAAAAACGTTCCACCAACTTTTTATGGTTAACTTTTTTGCACAAGGATTTACATATATAGAAAATTTTAGTGGTATCATAACTTAATTTGGGTTGTGCAGCATCGTGATGCTCTCAATGCTGGGTTATGGTTGAGTATGAGAAGTGTCTGTATGTTTACAGTTGTCTACTCACTCTTTCGTTAAATTTGGTCTAAACTGTTATATATTTAATATGAAAAATACAATAGTTTAGAAGAAAAAAGTTTTAAACAGCTCTATGTGCTGTAGTTTTTTTTTATATTGTTGAAAGAAGAGAAATAGGTACATGTATATAGACAATGTCAAGAAGAATCTTTTTTCTATTTAATTTTGTATTTTTTGTCATAATAGCACCAAAAAAATCACTCTTTTTAATTCTTGTTTTTTAATGCTGCGCTATGGTTGAGTATAAAAAGTGTTTGTGTGTACACAATTGTCTAACACGTGAATACTCTCATGGTTTGACTATTCCATAGTTGAGTTTGGTCTAAACTATCACATATTTAATTTGTAAAACACAATAACCTAGAAGAAAAAAGTTTTAACTATTCAAAGTGATATGTTTATTAGTACACCTCTATCTGCTGTAGCTTTCTCTATATTGTTGAAAGAAGAGAAATAATCACATGTATATAGGTAATCAAGAAAAATCTTTCTTCTATTTAATTTTGTATTCTTTGTCATAATAGCACCAAAAAAATCACCCTTTTTAATTCTTGTTTTTCCTACTGCATGATGATGTGACAATTAAAAGAATAATGAACCATTTTTTACTCTAAAATTACAAGCCACAAATTCACAAATCTCCCTATTGACTTGAATTTTCACAAATAATAAAATACTATTAGCCATCTCCACAAATACCCCAACCGAGAATAATTCAAATATTGTAAGTAACACCAATTAAATCCAAGCCATACTTGAACTTGGACACTGAAAGTGATTTAATCAACATATCTGACGAATTGTATGTTGTCCCAATCTTTTTTCACAACCATCTTCTTTTTAACTTTTGAGACAATATTTTTTTCTTTTTAAATATCCAATTGCAACCAACTATTATTTTACTCGTTAGTGGTTTTACCAATTTCTAAGTCTGATTCTTCTCAAGAGACTCTATCTTTTTATGCATGACTACTAATCACTTTGAAGAATATGCACAAGCAATGACTTCTGTATATGTGTAAAGTTCACATGCATAACTGGTTTCTTGTACAAATGACAAAGCATAGGCAATAGTATCAGTATTACTAGACAAAACAGTATTACTGTACCTCAATGGTAGTCTAGTCTCTCTTTTTGGTCTATATTTGTCAATGCTGTAAGGTTCATTAAAAGTAACATCACGACTAATGAGAAATTTGGGTAACTTAGTATCAGTAGAGGTGGCCAAATCAGACCCGACTTGACCCGGTCCAATCCAGACCCAACCTGAACCCGATTAACCTGTTAAGGCTTAATTATAAAAAATATCATATGATTGACTACATTTTAAAAAAATACCCTGATATTTTTTTGTTGTAAAAAATATCATGTGGTATGTTTCTGTTTTTGCTAACAGAAACATACTACATATTTTTTTACCCAAATTAAATCTTCAGAATATTTTTTGAAAATAAAGTCAATTACAAAGTAAAAATATTTTTTGAAAATACAATATTTTTTGTAATTAAACTTAAATTTAAATATTTACTTTTGTCCGGGCTTGGGCTTTTTCACACAATTTCAAACTTCAACCGAAAAAATTGTTAGTGCCTATCGTTTCCCTAAACCCCTAAACAGTAATAAAGAACGGATCAAGTCGGGCTTTCGGGTTGCCGGCCATGATCAGCTATATAATTTCCGCTGCACTGCGCCTAAGACACAAGATCAAGCGCCTTTCATTTCAGAAGTTCAAATAACACTGTAACAAACAAAAATCAAACGCTTGCAATTTGCAAAACGCAGTAGTAGACTAAGAATGTGGAGGAAAGTGATAGGAAGGTGCGCACTGCGCCAGCCATGGCACATGATAGCAAGTCGGCCCGCAGCCAGCAAAGCTAACATCAGCGCTGCCTCTGCCGTTGATTCAATATTGCTCCGCTCCCTCAAAGAACACTATCACGAAGTATCCAAAATGACTCCTCCCCCTGTGAGTTCACATCTCTCTCCCTCTATATATTATATATCATATATGTGCGTGTAGGTCCCTTCCTATATATATTTCCATTTCTAATGTTTTGAAATTGAATTATGGAACCCCTAACTTCTTAAAAAAAATTCAAGCTTTTAGAGATTTTTTTTGAAATATGTACATGTAACAGTGTTTCCTTGATCTCTTTTGAAATCCCATGGTCGGGTTTAAGAGATTTAGAGAGACTACATAAACGTGTGTAGGTTTTTGGGGTGGGGCTTTATAATTCAGTAAGTATTCTTACAGCCTATCTATCTACGCATTGTGTATTGCAGAAAGTGAGCCCTCCTTCACCATTTACAATAGAGAAAGGTGCTCTCAACGATAATGGCCCTGTTCTCAAGCGAAAATACGGCGAGGAGGAAATTAGCATATATGTCATGCGGTTGGCTCACGTGGTTCCTGGTGGTGGTGGTGGGGACGACGAGGATGATGGGATTAATCAGCTGTTCCTTCACGTTGATGTGTCGAAGCCTGGGCAGAGTGATTCCTTGCATTTACTCTGTGGGTTGTACCCGGACGCGTTGGGGATTCACTCTGTTTCAATGAGGCCAAAGCTCGAGACCTCGGGGTTTCTTGTTGTTCCTTCTAAATATAATGGCCCTGCTTTCGAGTAAGTTATGGTATTTAATTTGTGCGTTCCTGTTTTTTTTTTTGTAGTTATGAAATTGGTTATTTGTTAGTAACCTCCATGATGAACAGTGTTTAAGCTTTTGATATGCATACTCGAGTGTATTTATATTTCAAATTTTTACGAATTTGGAACAATTAGGAGTTTGTATGGATGGATGCATTGTAGGATGATCTTACATTGTTCGCTAAATTAACTGTAATTTTGGAGAAACCTGAGAAAACTATGCTGCTTTTTATTGATTGTAAAACTTTTATCTTAAATGAAATTGACAAATAGTGGAGTTTCTGGAGCAAGAATGCAGGCTTAATATGTGGCCCGTGTTTGATGCATTGTTTCTCTTGAAGGTAACAGTTTAAGAGGTAACAAGGGATATTGATTGAAATCTGCATAGGTATTTGATAGTGAGTGAAGTAAAGGTCCTGAGATGTTGGATGATTTGAACCTTGTTCTGATTGTTGGAGGAATGAGCAGACAATGACAAGGTATGGAGGAGTTGAAAAGGGGTAAGAAGTATAAATCACTCCACCTTGAAAGACAACTCCTTTACAATTGCAAAGTGATGCAAAGCTTGCCAATGAAAAATTTGAATGAATAGATTCTATATGCTTGTTAATGGAATGTTGAAGATATGTGATATCATGAAATCTAGCATTATGGAGCCATGTCATCTAAGTCTCAAATGAATACAGCATAAGGATACATGGGTTTCAAATCCACTTTCTGCTGTCTTGTTTGAGTACTTCTGGGCACATGTGACTTTACACACCATTTGTATCTTTTGATTAACCTTTTGGTTAAGTATGTTTGCAGGATGGCTCTGTGTCTGAAATAATAAGTGCCAATGAATTTGAGCTACCACACCTTAGTTAAAATTTAAAAGCTTCTTGCAGAACTAAAAGTATAGTTTTTTTAGCAGAATAATATTTTCTACTTTGGAGAGAAATTTTAGGCCACTAACCAATGCCAACGAGCTTTTCTACAAGCTGGAATGTAATAAACAAGCTTTAGATTGAGTTATTCACTGATCTAATTGTTATTTTGTAGCTGAAAATTGAAATTTCATGTTCTACTCCTTGACAGTTGACATAGCTCATTATTTGTATTTTCCAAATCTGAATAATAACTGAGTTTTTTAATAAAAAAATTGAAGGGGATTATTTTTCTCTCTTCTTACTGATTGGAAAATATACATAGAAAAAGCATTCAGACTGTTCTTATGCACTATCAAGCTCAATGCCATCAGTTGTCTTTCTTTATGGATGCTAGTATAACGTCACTTCATACAACATATGTGTGTGTATGCATGTGCGTGTCTGTATATTTTCTTTTAATTTTGGTCTGGAATTAATGAAGGAATAAATTGTTTGACAGAGATCTTGATGAAAGGATGAGAGATGCACTTCACAGCTACATAGAGGAGCGAGGTGTGAATGAGAGTCTCTTTCCATTTCTTCAGGCATGGCTTTATGTGAAGGATCACCGGAATCTGATGCGTTGGTTCAGACATGTGGGCACATTCATTAATGAAAAGACATCAGTCAAAGATGCATAACGTCTGGTGAGCTAGATGTGTCAGAAAGACATACATGCTGGTCTAAATGGTTTATTGCTACTGAGTTATTGATGTATTGAGGTTAGTGGTGAGATTATGTTGAGTTCTATAGCGATGCTTGAAAGGCTTTGGTTAAGTTCTATAGTGATGCATCTTGGAATGGATTAGGTTAAGTACTATAGTGATGGATCTTGGAAAGGCAATTGAAGAACATGCTAGATATTTTCATTTGTGTTTAAGTAACAAATATGACATGTTTTATTGTTCAACATGACATTTTGATGGTTGTACTTTCTTTTGGCAAATGGTATATCCCTTCTTTTGCAATGTAAATTGATTTCCTTGCATTGGATACAAATTTTCGCATTCCTTGTTAGTTTGTAAGTTACTTGGACAGTTACACATTAATTGTTATACTATTCTTTTTCTTAACAAAAAATAAGTTACTGATTTATCATAATTCGGAGTGTGATGTGCAAAGAACTTCTGCAGTATATTTACTGAATGAAGCAATTTTTTCTTTTGCCCATGCATAATTTTAGTAGTGGTTGGATAAAGCCTTCTTGGCATTTAAAGTGAAGCAGAAAAGTAGATATCTAGAAATAAATTGCCTGAGAAGTTGTTCATCTTCCTTCATGTCTTGAAGTTTCAGTGTCACATTATCTTTTTGACGAGCCACCTATTGAAGGTAGTTTAAACTTTCCTTGTAAAGTCATTTTTTGTGTGGAAGCAAAGTGGGAAAGGATTTTAACCATCAACAATCTCCAAAGAAGAGGAAAAATGTTAGGTAACCATTGCTACCTTTGCCAAGAGAGTTTTGAATCTCTTTACCAAGGATGTTCCTTGTCTAAACACCTTTAGGATATGGCTTATTATGTTTTGGGAATCAATTGGGTCATGTCTGACTCGATTTTGATGAATTATGGGTTTGGAATGATATTGGTCCTAAAAAGATGAGGAAAGCGCTTTGATCCCACTATCTATTTTTTGGTTGATTTGGAGAGAGCGAAATAAGAGGGCTTTTGAGGGAGTTATCGTTAGAGTCCATTAAAAATGGATGATTCAACACCCTTTATTTTTGGTTTAAGGGAACTTATTTTGTAAATGAGGATGAGTTTCTTGACTTTATAGACTTACTATCTTGTAGATAGTCCTCTTCTAAATGGGTTGCACTCCCTTGGTGCCATATATAGAATATTAACTTTACTTATCAGAAAAAGAAAGAGAAAGTAGTGCCATTTATCTGTATAATCAGCAAAGAGGGGCATTAGACTATTGGGATGAACAAATAGTTGTCATTAAAACATAATTTGCTTTTATGAACTCAAATAGTCCATAAGTAGCAAAGAAAAATCTGATATTGATCATAACATCACTCCTGGTCCTACTTTTTTTCTTTGGAGATTATATAATTATTTTGGATTATTTGGTCATTTATGTGGTTGTTTCGGAATCTAACTCTTCTAAACTAGGTTTTATGTTAGTTTTACGATTTTAGGCATTATATTTGCTGTTATCAACTTATCATATCATGTCTCTTGAAATTTGGCTGTCAAGGTATCTAATATTTACCCCAATGTCATTGTTGAAGGATATCATATTGTTAAAAATTCGTTGTAACATTCTACTTCTGTAGATTATTGGTTGATTTTACATATTATCTAAGTTGCACCTTCAAGTCCCTTCTCATTTGAAGCACATGCAATTTTGTACCTATAGGATGTCAAATTGTGCTGATTTTTACTAAATTGAATATATGAAAGTAAATTTAGATACTTCCGAAGTATGAGGAAACTTGAGAAAATTAGCAACATCTGGCCGTTTCCATATTGTTATTAGTTAACTTCAACTTATTAAGGTTCAAAATATCAGATCAAGTAATCCCAAAATTTTGAGAACTTTGGCGCTTTAAATTTTAAAAATTACTTTGAAAGTCAAAACAAGTTATATTGAGTGGGTAACATTTTTGCCACTAATTCCTAATGCGAAGGGAGAGCGCACACCCACACGCATACACACCCACACACACACTAGCACACACAAAAGAACTTTCTTTTCTGTTTTATCTTCTCTTTTTTTTTTTGTTTGGGTGGGGGGGGGGGGTGCGGAATTGGTGGAGTGTATTATAAACTTAGGATTGTAGGGGATACTTTAGGTTTGTATGAATGTCTGTGTGCCTGAAGATTTTAAATGAATTTGTCTAATATAAAGTCGCGTTCTGCATTTTGTCTTACATCCATGTAACACAATTTACATCTTTAACAATTTTTATGTATTTTCTAAACTTTTGAGATTGAGATGTTACGATTCACATGTACCACACAGAATTAATCAACTTATCTATCCCAGCTAGCATACTTTTCCCCCAAGTGTCAGTAACTTGGAGGATTTGCCTCCTATCCAGAAACCCATATCAGTCAGATAAAGGAACAACATAATAAATTCTGAAGATATCATTCTGATCCAAAGAGATTTATCAATGTACTTGTTATGAGATATCCTTCAGTTTCTTTCTGCCCAAGTCTGTAAACCCCCGCAGTAAAAACCACCTTATACCTCAGACTTGAAGAAACTATTCTTCATAGCTGCCGCTTGCCCAGTGAATGGTACGCTCCCAATTCTGTTGAGTGCCGAGTTGTTTGTAACAATGCAAGATACTATGTATCTTTGGTAAAAGAGCAATTGAAGAATAATTGCTCTATTATTTCAACAACTGATCTGCTAAAGCTCTCACTACCGTGTTGATAATGCCTTCTCAATTAGTTTGTCTGGTGTAGTTAATCTTTGCCAAACTGGTAACCCACAAATAAATGCATGTCTTGGATGGCTTAAGAAAACCAAATGAATCATGCCAAAAGACCCTAGGAATTTGCGTTCTAGTGAACCTATGAACCATACGGTTGAATGAACCTGTTTCATGGTTATAACACAAGCTTCCATTGTTTGTGCTGATATGAAGGTTATAAAACTTGTTTTTAGGATGTTTTCACTAGTTGTGGACCACGACGGGGAGACAATCGAAAAATTTTCATATAACTTGGTTTCGGATGTCCTTTAATGTCTGTCACATATAATAGTTGTTATAAATTGCCTCAGATTTGTTTCTTATTTGCTTGGGAAAATGGTTGAAGGTTTAAGTTTGTGGAACAAATTAGAATTTTATCTTGTAAGACTTCTATGCAGGGTAGCTGTCTTACATGCTCAGCTTCAACTAATAGATAATTCATCTAAAAATTTCAATGATAGGGGTTAACTTTCAGTTTGAGGCAAGTACTAAGCTTTGATTGAATGAATTTAGTAGCAAGCATTTCTTTGTTTATGCTTTGTTTCAAACTTATCAATTGAACTAGACTGGCTTGTTGCTAAAGTCATGAGCATATTTGTGCCCACGTTTTCAACGACACCATAGTTTGATCCAACTTTTTATAATCATTTTCAATTATGTTTTAGTATTAATTCTTTATCTCTGTTTTAAGTGCTTGGAGGAATTTAAACTTCTGGCAGTCTGCATATCTCATTCTGTTCTTTTCAATCCATCGAATTTGGACGAATTGAGAGTTGCAAGTCTTGTGAAAGGAAAAAAAAAGAATTTTCATTTTTCCTGTTTTGTCGTTCTCTCCTACCAAGTAAGGAATTTTTGGTTAGACTGGGTCTAAAATCTATATTTTAGACTCACTCGAAATTCTATTAATAATTTTGAGGGATTTTACTGGTAATATTATTTTTTTAATCATACACTTATACTACGTTACCAGTGAAAACTTCCAAAATTAACAATGAATCTAAAACATTTGTTTTAAACCTAGCCAAAAAATTTTGACCAAGTAGAGAGAATGGGATCTTGAGGTTGGTTTTAGCTTATTGTTAGTATTATATATTTTTGTGCTGACCTTAGTATCTATTTTGTATAATTATGTATATATACAAACCCTAAACATTAATTTAGATTTGCTGGATATGTTTATGGCCTGAAGTCAACCAATTCTATATTTGAATAGTGATGTCATAGATCCAGTTTTGTGAAAGTTATCACAAAATCGAAAAAGTCTATTAATAATTATAAAAAAATTAAATAGTAATTTTAGTATTTAAAATTTTTAAAATAATTATCATTTAATTTTTTTATAATTACTAATAAATTTTTTTATTTTTGTGGTATTCTCACGATACTAGATCCATCAATCACCACTCGAATATTTATTTTTGCATTCAGTTATCGTAATCATTATTATGTCTGGTATAAGTCGATTATTGGATAGCAATGTAGCACTACATTGTCCCAGCTTTTATATGGATAGCTATAATTATTGCTCTGCTCCATTTTTTTTCAAACTTGCTGTTCATAAAATGTCAACTCCATATCATATATGGCTCTCCATGAAGGAAAGAGGGCTAAGTGAAAAAAAAGGAGAAAAGCTTCCTCAGCCACATGAAATGATGCTGCTTTGGTCAATTTTTGAAAGCCCACTAAAGTATTTGTTAATAATAAATATTGTGACACTATGGGGCCGACCATTACCTACTATCAATCGTGCGATGAATTGATATGAGCTGGATAACTTCAACACTAAATTAAGAAGAAAACAAATAAGACTAAAATGAAAATTTGATGAAATTAATTTTAAAAATTAGTGACATAAGATATTTTTTATGTATAATTGAATAAAATCATCATATTTTATCTTTACTTTTCATTTTACTCCCTTCTAATTCGGTATACCAAAAGAACTTTAAAGACATAAAGATATAAAATTTCAAACAATAAGGAACAAAAAATGCAAAAATGGTATAATATATTTTACCTTAATTACAAAAAAAAAATACTTTGTGATTAGTTTCATTTTTAAAAAAATATTCTGTTTTTTTATGACAAAAAATATCATGTGATGTGTTTTTATTAACGAAAAATGGTTAATTATGTTAAAATGATAAATGAAAATACTATTATACTATTTATTCACTGTTTTAACATCAAGTAAATATTGTCTTTCACTAAATGAAGAGTATAATAATATTTTCATTTACCATTTTAGCACTGTTAACATATTTTGCCAACAGAAAAATATCACATAATATTTTTTACTAAAAAAATTTATTATATTTTTTGAAAATAAAATCTACCATGTGATATTTTTTTATAATTAAACCTATCTTTTATAGATAATTGATTACTTTATAATAACGATTACATTTCAATTGAGTCATGAGATATTTTGAATAATATTAGAAAGGGTTGTTAACTTCCCGACTAACACATGGCAGTTGTTTGTGTAAGACGCGTGCATCTTATACACAATTACTTACGTGTATTTTACACGAATAATTATATTATATCATTAACGATTAACAGTAATTTTTTGTAAAAAAAATATTTATATTTAAATTTATTAATATAATATTTAATTTTATCATAAATTTATTATACATTTCAATTTTCAAATTTAAAAAGATGATGACCAATCAAAATATACAACGGCGTGAACTGTAAAGTCTCTCGACAAATTGTATGGTGGACATTATACACTGAGTCTTAAACAGGAAAGACATAGTAGGTCAAAAAGAAAAAATATGATGCGCACCATTGAGATTTTTAAGCTTGAAAATGGTGGTCGGTTGCAGCACCATCATTCAAAATGATCGGTCCAATTTTTTTCTATTTTTTTTGTCCATCATTACATAGGAGGAAAATATTACCTAAAAATATGTGGCCAAATGTTGCTCCTACTACTTTGAGGCGCTACATCACATATGCTTTACATATTAGCGTGGGGATCTAAATAACTCGATTTTGTGAGAGTAATTATAAAATTAAAAAAAGTTATTGATAATCATATAAAAAAAAGTTAAATAATTATTATTTTAAAAATTAAAAATATTGTTTAATTTATCGTAATTTTTAATAGATTTTTTTGATTTTATAATAAGTTTTACAAAACTGGATCTGTAATATCACCATTCTATATATTATACACGTATCGAAGAAAAAAAAATTAGATACTTCAAATTTAAATTCAATGTTTTAGTTTTACTCAAAATTTTAATGATGAATTTAAAAAAATTATTAATAGTATTACTTTTAGATCTCATACCCTACCGTAAATTATGTATTTAATTAAGTAGATCGTGCTTACTATGATTTTGCAAGACTTCGTGCTTGACGCCAAAGCAAAATGCATATGCATGCCATTAGTTTGTGACATGTGTCATTTTTTTATTTTTATAATATTTAAAAATTATATATTATTAAATATTTTATTATTATGATTATTATTATTTTATTTTAGATCAATTTAGGTTCTTAGTGCAATCATTGATCTTGACATTTGATTTCGACCACTATCCTAATTTATGTTACAGTATACTACTAATTTAATTAAATAATTAATTTTAAAAAAAAATAAATTATAAGAGTAAGTAATATTTTATAAATATAGTTTTATAAAGCTTACAAGTATTTAAAAAAAAATTGTAATTTTAATTTCAAAATATATTAAAAAATCAAAATTGTTTCAAAAAACCAACTTGAACATATAAATTAAAACAAAAAAAATATATTATTTATAAATACTAAATTTATTAGCAAGCATCAAGGTAATGACCTAACTTTTTTTTTCGTTAGTTTGATTGATTAAGGCAATAACCTAACTAAAATATCAAAATATGACATAAGCCTTAATTGGATCATCTAAATAATTAATGAGCTGAAAAAAAGAAGTGTGAAAATGCACAAACTATTCCTTATTACACCTATAAAGCTAACTACTAAAGCGCTATTCGTGATTAGGTGCTCATATGACCTTTCTCTAGGAGAAGGGTGAGGATTTCTTGCCATCTCGGTTTTAAGTCCGATGGCTTAGATTAGCTGAAAAATTTATCAAAAAATTTATTAATTTTTTATTTTTTATTTTTTAAATTTTATATTTATATTAATATTATTAATAAAAAAATTTAAAATTATTAATAAAAATTTTAACTAATTTAAATTCAATTTAATTGAGTCAAACAAAAAAATTTGGGTGCATAGAGGGGAAGGTCGTTAACACTTTTGACCCTATTTATTTATTTGTTTGTTTCTTTTCATTTAAAACTACTTTGACAATCACATACCCTTTTAAAATCTAAGCCCTAGTATAGGATTTTCATGGATAAGGTGTCGTGTACAATGGCTTGTGAAATTTGACTTATCGCACCTTGTCACTTTTACGAACTTTGTGTATATCTTTTATTTTTATTGAAGCTCTAACAATTCGAATCGAAATCGAGGCGTTACTTTAACATAGGGAGTTGAGTTTTAACCAAAGTTATATATGGTGATTTGTTAGTATATTTTTTTTGCTGTTATGGATCGAGATTTAGTTCTGACTACTTGGTAAAAAGTTAATCTATCAAAAGTAAATATTTTTTTGTATCATAATCCACGTTTGTATGACAAAAACATATTTATTGATGTAAGTCAAAATATCCAATCTCTTTGAGCTCTAGACACGTGAATCATAATGTCATTAGAAAATGATAATTTGACAATCTTAAACGACGTAATTTATGAACTACTCGAGACAAAACTACATAGGAATAAGTAATAGTCGTAAGTCTACTAAAGCTACTAATCTAATTACTCAAAGAGAGATGATGGTAGCAAACTCACTCAGTTTAGGCAACATGCACCGACAAGATATATCAAGGTTTCCTCTAAGATTCGGCCCTCTTCTCAACCTATATAAAGGGAACACAAGTCTTTCAGTGAAAAATGACCGCTCACTTGGACATCTCCTAAACATCATTTCTTTTACGTCACCTCGATACATTTACTAATTTAACCATTGGATGGTATTTCTCGAAGTACAAAGCTTCGAGTAACTTCTCTTGCAGGTGTTCGTGTACCAAGCTGGTGTAAATGCAGAAACGAAATTGAATCTCTTTTCTATCTACACATCAAATCGCTTGCTTCTTCTCCACCCTGTTGAAGACCAAAAGATCATGATCAATACCCGTTACATTTTTGGCATCAACAGTTATGACTAGTGTTTGTAATTTTCCCATTTATAGTTTTATTAATGATCACTTTAAAATTCAAAAACCATGTAAATGTTAATGCAAAATAAATAAAAGGTATATCCATCTTCCATACCATATTATTGCGATGTTTTGGGTAAATTTAAGCAAGTTTATTTTAAATTTGCTTAAATCTCTTTCAAGAAAAAAATTGTGTTGTTCAGATTTGAGGACAAAATATTAGAAAGATAATATTAACAACAAATATACAAAAACTAAATTAAACAAATTGAATTAATTATTTAAAGAAACTAATTAAATATCTATAATTAGCATTAAGAATTTAATTAATCATCATTTTTCTTAGAAAAATAAAAATAATTTACTCATATTTTTTAAAAAAATCATTTAAAAAAACAAATCTGGCTAAGATCTGATTGTGATCGGTCAATGCACGACCTATGGTGTCCAACTGCCTATTCGGTTTTTGTTGTACAACAATCATTTGTTATAACAATGTTTGGATTCAACTTAAAGCTTGAGCTTATTTTATTTTTAAAAAATCAAAAATTTAATCAAATTTAATCAAATTTTTAAATTTTTTTTATTAACAATTAAATATCAATTAATAGGTGGTTTGATTTGATTATGTTTTTTAGTAAATTTTTAAAAAATAAATTTCAATTTAAAGTAGGCTTTAATTTGGACCAAAACATTGCTTATATAACGTGTGTGAGAGGGAAAATTTTAGGGAAAAAATCACGGATAATGTGGTAACTTTGTAAAAGGTGATGGACTGTTTTAAAGTTATTTTGGGATTTTCCATAGTCATTTTTTTAAAATTATATACCGGGACTTCTATAAGATTGAAATTGAAATTTGGAATATCATTTATTTTTCCTCTGTATTTAGATCATTGTATCAATTATTTTTTTCTTTGATTTTAAAATTGATCAATTAAGATCTTACGTTATAAAGAGTTTATCAAACTATCCTCCCCTGTCATGCTTTTTGTTTAAATCTCAATAAAAAAACACAGGTGCAACATGCATATATCATCGATCGATTATTCATATAATTGTGATTTTATTTTATATACTCATTATGTTTGAACAAAACGAGACGTATGCATGTTTTTCCATTAAAATCTAAATGAAAATATAATCGAATGATGCAATTTGATACATTTTATAAAAAAATTGATATAATGACCCAAATACAATTGGAAAACATAATATCCCTCGAAACTTTCCAAAAAAAGGGAGCAGCCACTGTTATAAATATACAAGTCGGAAAAGTATAGTAGCTTTTAGTTTCTACCAAACAAAGCTTAAGGGAAACAACTAGGAAATCAGACTTTTTCTTTTGCACCAAACAGATTAGACTAAAAGACCAAAAATGAACTTTTTGACACGAAATTCTATAAAGTTCAAAGGTGGTTCCAAACGAGTTGCCATCATTGATTGAGAAACAAAAACTGAGTACTACAAATTAGCGTTGCAAACAAGTTGAAATATACACCTTCTATAATTTCTATAATATTACAACTATTTCTTTACAAAAAGAAAATGACAACTATTTTTTTGTTTTATTATTATTCATTTAATCTTTCACCAAGACTTTTGTTACATAGGTTGGATGTGACAATTATTTTTTTCAACTAGGAATTAGTGGACCCTATAGGTTATCTCTTTTCATCTATTATCCTTTCATTTTTTTTTCTTACATGAAATAGAGTTTAATCTTTAAAATTTGTAACTAAATATTATAATGAAGATTTTTAAGTAGCTTTCAAACGGGTCCAACATATCGTTTTTGTTTTCGTTCTCATTCTTAAGCTTAGTGTGGACAAACATATCTTACACCTTATGCAAGGGAAATAAAAAGAAAAAAAAATATTTATTATTTTATTTGAAGAATTGTTAAATAAAGAGAAATAATGGAATGAGATTGAATCACGTTCATACTAAAAATTGGGAATAAACAATAGAAAAAGATTAGTTTTTGTTGTGAACCTCTTATAACCAAAAACAGAAAACAAAAATGGTGTGAAAACATGACAGCACCAATTTTTTTTCAAACCCTTGTTTGTTTTTAAAATAATCATTCAAATAGTACGGATTTGATGGGAGCGTGCATTTTTTTATTATTTTAAACCAATAATATATATTATCATTTCATTTCATTATTTTTAATATTCTCACAAACACATGTATATATATATTTATGTTTTTTCTTTCGCTCTCTCTTTTAAGTAGTCTATATCATTTTTTTTTTCTCTCTCTCTTTTAAGTAGTCCGTATCATTTTTTTCTTTCCCCCTAAATTGAAGATGGCAATTGAACCTGGAATTTTGAAGACTCGATTCTCCCCGTCTGTCTTGATAGAGGCCAAAATTTTCGTCTTTTTCAGAGGATTAGAAGCGAGAATAGAGAAATTTTTTTCCTGTGAGTTTGATAGGGGTGGGACGAGGATATAGATATCTACCCGATGCCGCCCCTAATGTAAATCTTAAGGATATTATTTGGGTTATCCTCAAATAAGATCACTTAATCTCATTTTTATTTATTAATATGATTTGTTTTTATGTTTAAAACTTTGACTTAAAACTTGTTATTTTTTATTTAAAATGTTAAAACTACAGCGTGATGTATCAATTTTATTATATATATTTTTCTATTTTTTGTTTGTGATTTGTATGAAAAATGTTATTATGTTACTTATTTTGAGTGAAGAAATCCCTCACGAAGAACCAAATTCCCATTAATAACAGAGATGGAAGAGAATTTTCTTCCAACTTAAGGGGTGAGGGTGGAAATTTTTTTAGGGAGACGAAGTCAAGGGAGGTATATCCGGCCCCAAGTCATGTGCCAACACAGGATAGGCTAGAAATGGCACAAACACAGCAAGAGATCAGATTGAGCAGTGAGCACACAAGTTGTCTGTCACGACTAATTATATGAATGAATGTCAGCTGTTGTCGTTGTTGTTGTTGCGTTTTCCAATGAGATATTTTTATTCACGTTTTCATTCCATGCAATTTAATACTTTTTTATGCATCTTGCCTTTCCCATTAAGAACTCAATTCTGAAGTAAAGGACAAGTGGTCAAATTGGCCAAAAGTCACTGGCTTTCTTGTATTAGGATCCTTTCCCAAAAATAATTATTAGAATTTCCTTTGCATGCCCGTTAGACCTAACTGCTTATGGTTTTGATAAAATAATATTCAACTTTTATTTAATTTTGGGTCAAACAATAATAAAAAATAATTTTTTTTGATAAATTCAAAATTTTAAAAGTAAAAATTATTTTTGAATGTTTGACTTAAACTCTATTTATAAAATTAAAAATCATTTCATAAACTCTATCGAATAGTTTATTATTATTATTTTTTGTTTGTCCTTCATCCTTTATACTAAGGTCTTGCAATGGATTAATACTCGTTTTTCAATATCAATTTTACTAGCTATTTTATTTTTATCATATGGAATGTAAAATTTACTTTTATGTGCACGTTAATTAATTAAAAGCATTGATAGATGCACAACATGATTGTATAAACAACCAGTGAGAATGTATATTGTTTTTTTTTCTTCTGAAAATCAAACAATAATTTTAAAAAAATCAAACGATAATATAGGAAAATCGAAAAATAACTTTTTAATTTCGTATCTATGTAACACGTTTCCATTGACTAGGAAGGGATGTATCTTTAACTGTTCCCAATGCACTTTTATCTTTATCCATTGATTAAAGAGTAGGTGTAACAATTGTTGACATTTAGTTTTGATTTCTGCTCAAAATTTTTATCAGAAAATGGGAACTGCTTCCAAGCTTTACATGTTTGCATGATTAGCGTGTTTGGAATTTCGAAGTACTAACTATATTGATGTCAAAAGTGCCGTGAAGATGTTTGTTAAAAACATGGTAGTGTTTCGTAAACCGTTTTATAAAAGTTATGTGAGAGTATTTTGATCAATAATAATGTTTGATAATTATAATTTTAAAAATATCGTAAAATTATAAAATTATCAAAATAGATATGATACATAAAATTTATATTTTTAATAAATTATTTTACTAAATAAAGAGGTATTTGTGACACTAGTAAATAAAAATAGACAATTTCTCTTTTAAAAATGACATAAAATTAACCGAACATAAATAAAGATACACTCTTATGTGAGATTTACATTTTTTTTTGGACAAAATTAACTCAAATTCCATTGAGTTAAGAAACACAACTCTAACTGCTATAATTATCGAATAGTAAAGTTCTCAACATCCTCAAGTAAGCACAACAAAATGGAAAAGAGTACAAAAAGACAATCTACATAAAATTGCTATTTTTATAATGGAAAACACAAGTGCACTGGATTTTACATTGCCATTCAATGGTTTGAGCTAAGCTTTCAAGATCAACATTCTAATAATAAATTACAATCAGTTGCATTTATGAATCAACTAACAAGAACAATCAGCATTCGTTCACTATATACTTTTTGACAAAAAACCCAATTGGTTGCACTTAAGAAAAAGTGTACACGAAGAAACATAAAAACAAAAAATAGCATAATGCTATATGTTATGCATTTGGAGAGATTAACACACTTTTCTTAGAGCAGGGCTGTGGAAGTTGTGGGGAGATAATTGTTCAATAAGTTAACGATGGATTCAGGGGGTTGATGATGGAAGACCTTGGTGCTTAGTTCCCTCATTTCCCAAATCATCGACCATTTGATTCATCTCGCAGTAACAAAAAGATATTTGATAACTATGTTGAAATAGTAGGTAAGAATGCATAGTAAGCCTAATGGAAACAGCTAAAGAAAGCACTTCTTTATTTTCGCTTCCACGCAATGTTCTCACATAGAAAAAAAAAAATAGCCATTCCTAATCATACCCACCAAACTTTGCCTTCCCACAAACTAAACATTAATCTCACAAACTCCTTTGAAGTAGTAGGTAAGAATGCATAGTAAGCCTAATGAAAACAGCTAGAGAAAGCACTTATTTATTTCCACTTCCACGCAATGTTCTCACATAGAAAGAAAAAAAATAGCCATTCCTAATCATACCCACCAAACTTGCCTTCCCACAAACTAAACATTAATCTCACAAACTCCTTTGTTAATGTTTAGATAAATAAACAGTTGGAGATAGATACAGCATTAATAAAATGGTTAAGTTGAACTGTAGAACAAAATTCACATTGAGCATGCAAATGTTGAAACACTAAGTTCAAATTTTTCATGTAATAATGAAAAATTAAACATTTAACGCTCAAAAAGCATACGTAAAATCAAAGAAAGTCAAGAAGAAAAAGAAACAGATAATGATTTACCTATATTTGTTGACCTTAATGTTAGCTAACTCTTCACACTTGAGACTTTTTACGAACACCTACTGTGCAACGAGTAAAGTGTATGATAAGCATCTTGCATTTTAAACCTCTATATTTATAACATAACCATATTGACTTGGCACACAGGAAAATGACAAGTACCTGTAAGAAAATGGAAATTCAGTGAGAAAATTGCATCTATATTTCTTGAAAATATATATAAATAAAGCATTGAGCATAACACTGGTTCCACATTTCCAAGATTCAATTTGATATGAATATTTCTTAAAAAAAAATGTTTTGGAAAAAAATTACCAAACATTAATATTAAAAAAGTTACTAAATTAATTTTGAAAATTATTAATTTTTTCGTGAGCAAAAACTTTCTCCAGCATACCCATCAAAATCAAGCCAAAATTACAACACATTTCCAAAAAAGTTTTAAAATTTCCTCCCATCAGATTTGCTAATTAAACGAAACATCCCATCATACCAAGGTGGAAAGGAAATAAAGTATAAACAAAAATAGAGAGAGTCAAATAGAATGTTTCAAAGGTGACAAGAGAATACCATGGGACAGAGTGCAATTAAAAATTTCAAGAAAATATAATTATACCATAAAATAAATTGATTGGGTCAAGTTATTGGCTTGTTGCAATATAATATAATTCTATTGCCCATCTAAAAGGCAATCTCTTGTGAAAAAAATAATATTACTGATTTTTTTTATAAAATATATGTATTTTAATATCTTTCTTTTCAATAATGTTCAGTTTTTGGTAGAACCATTTCTCTCTCAGGCTCTACTGAAAAAGTAATATAATAGATATTCTAACGAAAAATAAATTAAAAATATATATTTTTGTGTGGATTTACTTCATTGATCCCATTAGCCAATGTTTTTGTTCGGTCACCGCTTGGTTAGTTTATGACCATTCAAATTAAATTTGATAATTTGAATAAATATTTTAATTTAGTGGTTGCTTTCGAAATTCGGGTTTGGTTCTCTCTCTTATGTAGAATTGTGATTTTTATCTCTCACCTTTTACTCAATATTTATTCGTTAAAATATAAATATATATATAAAAAAATATGTATTTTTAACTCGTATCTTTTGATCCACTATTCGTAAGATCTGATCCAAATCGTTATTTTCTCATTTAAATTGAATTTTTTTGTCAATATTTATTTTTGATTTATTATTCATTCGCTAAAACATTGATACGAACATAAAAAATGAAACTCGTAAGGAAATAAATATTTTTAACACGTATTGAATGACTCGCTGTTAGACCCGATCGGTGGTTTCCCACCTCGACTCCCATGTCAATGTAAAAATAAAACTAAATTTGATTAGAAATCTATGTGACCTAAACTATGTGATCAAAACTCAAAAAACTTTAATCTGAATGTAAGTTGGAGATAATTAAGGCATAAATGCAGGGTGACAATTAGAAGAAGTAAACTAGTAAACGAGAAAAACAAGGAAGGACACCATCACCAACTACACTACAAAAATCACTTCGAATCAGGAGAGACGTTAGTTATTAGGTTTATTTTAATGCCGGCCTCTCTCTCTCTCTCTCTCTCCTCTGTCAAGCGCTTTTGTATGAGGTAACCACAAAAAGCGTATTCCACTGCTATATTTTACGCACTACACACATAATCTTCTCCAATCTCTCTCTCTTCAAATTTCAAAATCTAGTTACAATCTCTCTACCAAATCTACAATACCCATTTCTTCAATATCTCCCCATATCCCAAATCCCATAAACCCGCTCCAGAATTCAAACCAACACCATATCCATTTCGTTTTTCTTCTTTCTTTTATGACCAAAAGTAAAAAAAATTATTTTTTAGAGAAAAAAATTCATCACTATATATTCACTTGTTTCTTGTACAATCTCTACTCCAAATTTCTCAATATCCAATAATTTGACTCCAAATCCCAGAACCAAACCATGCCTAGTTATTAATTTTTATATATATACACTCGGATATTTTAATCTTTTTGTTTCTCTCTTGATTTGGAGATAAATTGTCACAATTTTTTTTGTTTCTTTAGCCAATGGTGGTGGTAAAGATGATGAGGTGGACACCATGGCCTCCACTTTTGTCAAGAAAATTTGAGGTAGTTATTATCATTCACAGAGTAGAAGGGTTCAATTTGGTGCAATCTGCTGGAGAGAAGGAGTTGGGTAGTGTGAAAAGAAAACTGGTGGTTGAGATAAAGTGGAAGGGTCAAAAGTGTAAGTCGTTGGGTTCTTTAAGACGACGATCAGTGAGGAGGAATTTCACAGAGGATGGTGGTTGTTGTGGTGATGGCGTTGTTGAGTGGAACGAGGAGTTTAAAAGTGTCTGTTGCTTTTCTGGTTATAAGGAGGATATGTTTTTTCCCTGGGAGGTTGAATTTACAGTTTTCAATGTGAGTTTCTATTCTCTTTGTTTTTTAATTTAATTCTTTAATATTCAATTCTTATGTTGCTCCTTCTCTGTTTATATATTGAGTATGATTTTTTTTTTTAATAAAATAGAGGGGTTTGACTTTTGTTAAGATAATGAACACTGCATATTTGGATTCTCTGATCAGTAATTTTGCCCTGATGGGTGTTGATCATTTCTTTCCGATGATTATTTCTTCATGGAATTTGCCATTAATTGATGATCTTTTTTCTAAATTTTTAATTATGCTTTTGAGGTCTGCCAATGCTTAATTCTGAAATCTTTTTGATAAAAACATGATTTAGATTGACTTATTGAATCTCTTAAATTGCAATTGAGGCTCCAGATGTATTGATCGACTCCAATGGGTTTCTTTTTCTATGAAAGAAAAAAATTAGAGGTTTCTTTGTAGAAAATAAAACTTTTGGTAAAAATGAAAATGAAAATGAAAATGTAAGGTGGAAAAAGACACTCCCAACCCTGAAAGAGAAACATCGAACACTGAGAATTACATGTTCTTCTAATTTCCTTAAAATATTATTATGATCCTCTCGAAACCTGGAGTTTTTCTGGGCACTAATGGGAACTTATGATGGAAGAGATGTTTAACAATATTTTGATTTTGTTATTTTTGAACCCGGATGTTTAGCAACATTTACTAGTCATTGAGATCTTAGTGTTATGCTGGAATGCTGTTAGACAAATATATGTATTTTTTGTTATTAAAGAAAGAAAATTAAAAAATATATAGATGTGCTACCTTAGTTCAAGGCTTCTCTTGGATTTTTGAGTAATATCATTTTTTAAATTATAAAAATTCTGCCATTTTAGGGTATCTGTTGTATTCTGTATTCTACTTGTAAATGTTCACTATTTCACATTAATCATTAGTTTGTTTTCTGAAGATAACACATACATTTCTCTTTTCCTTTATGATGATGTAGGGATTGAACCATGGATCAAGGAACAAAGCATCAGTAGTTGGAACTGCATTTTTGAACCTTGCGGAATTTGTTTCCTCAACTGAAGAGAAAGATCTTGAAGTTAATGTTCCTCTAACAGTTCCTAGTGGCACAGTTGAGAGTAGTCAGTCTCTTCTTGTAAGTGCCTTCAATATATTTTTCACTTAGCTTCACATCTTAAACTCTCTCTGAAAATGTGATTTATTGTTGGTTTTGATATTAGATGTGATTAAATTTGTTTGTTTCTCTAATCACACATTCAATTATGTTGCAGTTATCTCTCAGATTTATTGCTCAAGAATCTCCACGGGCAATGCAGAGATCAATACTGCCTGTTTCATTGTCTCCCAATACTGCAGAAGCTCTCTCAACAGAGAAAGATCAACTTTCTCCAGTTAAAGCAGGGTTGAGAAAAGTGAAAACCTTTGCAGATTATGTTTCAACCCGAGGAGCGAAGAAAGCATACCGTGAAGAAGGAAGCAGTGATGGTAGGACTTCTGTTAGAAGTGAGGATGCTCAGTCTGATTATCCATTTGATACAGATTCGCTTGATGATGATGCCGAGGGACAATCAGAAGAGAGTAGGGAGGATTCTAGTGTTCGTCAATCAGTCAGTTATGAAACATTGGCCTGTGCAAACTGGGCTGGAGGATCATTTTACTCTAATATGACTGCTGCTGATGAGGGTTGGATCTACTACAGCAACCACAAACCTGATGTGGGGTGCTCCTGTGCTGAGAATTTGACTGTATCAGCCTCTGAGCAGTCTCCGCAGCCAAGTTCAAAGCGTAAAATCTTATCTTGGAGGAAAAGAAAATTGAGCTTCAGATCTCCTAAAGCCAAAGGGGAGCCTCTTCTCAAAAAAGATTGTAGAGAAGAGGGTGGGGATGACATTGATTTTGATCGCAGGCAGCTTGGCTCCTCCGATGAGTCCAGTTTTGGGGTAAATGTCCATACTTTTGCTGCTCTCTTTCTGTTTAGAAATTCTCAATGGTTTATTACTTCTTTCCTTAGTTTTTAAATAAAAAAAGAATTTTTTTAGCCTCTCCTTAAATTATGACAACTTTTCTTGCAGTGGTACAACTCAGAAGGTTCTACAACCAATCGATCATCTGTCTCCGAATTTGGGGATGACAATTTTGCGGTGGGCAGCTGGGAGAGCAAGGAAATTATAAGTCGTGATGGACTCATGAAGCTTCAGGCCCAGGTCTTTTTTGCTTCAATCGACCAAAGGAATGAACGTGCTGCAGGGGAGAGTGCATGTACAGCCCTGGTCGCTGTCATTGCCAATTGGTTGCAATCCAAAAGAGATGAAATGCCCATCAAGTCCGAATTCGACAGCCTGATTAGAGAAGGATCTCTTGAGTGGAGAAATCTCTGTGAGAACGAGGACTACAGAGAACGGTTCCCTGATAAGCACTTTGATCTCGATACAATCCTCCAAGCTAAAATCCGTCCCCTCTGTGTAGTTCCAGAGAAGTCATTCATTGGATTCTTCCATCCAGAAGGTCTGGAAGAAGGGGATTTTGACTTTCTTCAGGGTGCAATGTCCTTCGACAGTATTTGGGAGGAGATCAGCCATCATGAGTCAGATTGGCTGAGCAACAGCGACCCCTTGGTCTACATTGTAAGCTGGAACGACCATTTTTTCGTCCTGAAGGTGGAGCAGGATGCTTATTACATCATTGACACATTGGGGGAGAGACTGTATGAGGGATGTAATCAGGCCTATGTCTTGAAATTCGACAAAGACACAGCGATTGAAAGATTGCCTAAGGATGCTAAAACATCAAATGAAGAAAAACCTGCCGATGACAAGTTGCAACCAAGCAAGTTCAACGAAACTTCAATGGAAGAGACTGCGGTTGTTGGCCTGAATGAGTCAGAAAACAGCAAGAAGGGTGAGGTTGTGTGCAGAGGTAAGGAGTCATGCAAGGAGTATATCAAGAGCTTCCTAGCTGCAATCCCTGTAAGGGAACTGCAGGCTGATATGAAGAAGGGATTGATGGCATCGACACCTCTTCATCGTCTTCAAATAGAGTTCCACTACACCCAGTTCTTGCACCCTGTGGTTGAATATTCGGTAAAAGAAACAACAGGTGATGCACCAGGAATGGCAACGTGGTGTTGCAGAAAGTAACTCTAAGGAGTTGTATAATCTTCCATAGTTGTGATAAATCCTAACCCTATTTCCAACTCAGCAATGCCGCATAAACATGTGTATAGGGAGATGGCTCAGAAATCAGAGGTCAGACTTTTGAGCATGTATAGGGGTGCTTTCATTTTAATTTCCATTTCCAGTTGTGAGACAGCAAATGAATGCGTTAGGATTTTATTTTTTCTGAAAAATACATTTCATAATTGTGGATTATTTGTCTGTCTAATTAAGCAAATTTTGTCTTGTATAGGATTAATAATGCTCATATGCTGATTTTTTTTCTTTTTTTCTTTTTTTAGTCCTTGCATCAATCACAATTTGGATAAAATATAAAATTTTGGGAGTGAAAAATGTTAGCAAGGATGCATTACCATTTGATGATCATTCGACATTTATAAAACTGAATTATAGCAATCAAGATGAAAGTTTTTTCCCGTACTGGAGAAGAGAAGATTACGATTTATATAAATGCCGCAAGCATGAAAATGCCATGAAAAAAGCTGTGATCAATCGAATTGATCATTCCAAGCAGAAAACAAAAGAAGACAATAGATATTCAACTTGCCTTTGAATGTACAAAAAAACATTATAGGGATGAACATTGATGCAAATGACTGCCAATAATTCAGTTCCAGAATACAAGATTGTTGAGACAAAGGATACTTCCCTGTAGAAATTATATATTAGGCACATTGAGGTGAAAGAACACACGGGTATCATTGTTTATGAAGCTTTTGGTAAAATACACCTGTACTTAGTAATCAGCAAAACCCCTGTAGAAACTAACAATACAATCATCAAAATCTTCATAGACGACTCCCTAATCACCTCTACCTCACCAATGCACCCCCACCCCCAAAAAAACCCCAATTATTCCAGTTAAGAATAATAATTGGCCCTGTTTGGCATGGCTTTGGCTAGGACTGGAAAAAACTTCACCCTACAAAATTTCCAGTGAGAAGCACTTCATAGGTAGGTAAATATGGAAATCTGCAATTGTAACCAGTCACATCCATGAACACAGCACTCAATTAGCTTCAGTTGAACACAGCTGAGAGACAAAGCTGATTACCCCCTTCATGGGTGCATCATTCTGCAAGAAACAATATGACAAGTTAAAAGTTAAGACTGGACAAATGAAGGTTGCCAAATATTTCTTTTTTTGGAGGGTGTGAGGGAGATTTGTTGCCAATATTTGTATTCAACTATTTTTCTTTAAGAATCTCATACTATATATTTTATTGCCTAATCAACTGGAGAAAACCATTCCAAAGTGTAGCATTAAGGTAGCAGTCCAATTGCGCATGATAACCCTTGAGGTACCTCCCACCAAAAAGAAGGAAAGATGAAAAGAAAGGTACTTCTATCTCACCAAATAAACAATATCAAAGGCATTGCGGTAGCTATCAAGATTCTTCTCAATGTTGTAATTCCTGCAAAAGTAATTTATAGGACCGAGTAACTACACCAATTCAATAAATAAGCACCGACTCCATTAAATAACCATAATTATAATGAGAAAGCCGACGCAAAAGTAAACAACTAAGCAGTCACTCAGAATAGGAAACATAATCGCACTGAAATCACCCCATACACATCCTTCTTTTGATGTAGAAAATCAAGTAAAATGTGTTAACACACACACACAAACCACAAACACCCACAAAATTTTCCCTAAATTTTGTTTTCTTTCCCAGAGGAGAAATCATGAATTGTCCAGGCATCTAATCTGTAATCATGAGTCAGTGGCTGCAAAGATGATATTATCACAAGTGCAAGCTGCATCTATGCTACCCTATTAAAGAAAATAGAGGTTCTCCAACTTTTGGGGGGAAACAACACATCCTCCCCCCCTCCCCTTATTTTATTTTGAATTGCCCTCGGATGACAACTGTCTGAATTCGAACGAGAATTCACTTAATAGATAAATAGAATTTGAAAGCTATAATTTGCGGACAGGGACACTCGTGTATGTTCTGAGACAGACAAAGGGTGTTGTACATGGCTGCCCTCAGAAATCTACCTGTGAATCTTTAGTAAATTAGGTGTTTTTTGTTCGAACGTCTTTTCTTCTTGCATGTTCTCTCTTTTTCTTTTTTAATATTCATGTTCTCTCTTTCTTACAGTTTGCAATTTTCTCTCCTCATTCTCTCTTTCAGTAGTCATTATCTAACCAAGATTTTACATCAACGATGACAGTTTAAAACTTTAAGAGCATCATGCACATCAACATTCTAATGTAACAAAAGAGAATCATAAGCTGGTCAAGCATAGTTTCAACACGAAAATAGTTGACCACAGCAACTGTGTGGTCTATGCTAGAGTTGCTTTTCTCAAAGGCATGAGCCAGATCCAGAAAACATAATCAAATTTAATGTCTAAATAATTTAAGTTCAAAGCAAAAAGGCTTTCAAAATAGGGTACCTAGTTTATGGAATTAATAGAACATGAAATGAAGAAAGTGGAAAAACCAACTTGCATCTTATTGCAAAAAGTAGTTTTTATTACTAAGGACTTCATTTTCTACAAGTGTGGAACTGAAGAAAATAATTCATGTAGCTAAATGCAACTAGTTTGGGATAAAGGTTTTGAATAGTTAAAGTTGAGTAGAGGAAGTACTATATAGAATCGACATGAAATCTATGTGCTTCTGTAAATATGAGGGAAAAATATTTGTAGATTGGAATTAATTTTACTCACAGACACAACAAATAATGTTTTCTAAAGACGACAAATGAAAGTTGATAGCATATCTACAAGTTTCTGCAATCTATTCACTTCAGTTGAGAAGCTGCACGCAAAGGTCATTAAACATATATATTCAACCAAAAGCAGTGAAACTTCATAGGAAATCTAGTTCAAGTTGAACTCCATGCTGAAGTGAGAGTGAAGACAACCATATCAACAAAAAATGTTTTATCAATTATTAAAGTGGTTACACTTTTACAACCTATCAAGTGAAGGATATGATATATTGAAGTAAAGAGAGTAAGCAAACTATGGAGACTTACAGAAACCCCACAGATATCCGAGTCTCATAGTCCAAACCATCAGACATTCCCAAGTCTCCAATATGATCACCAAGAAGCAGCACATTAGTTCTCTGCTTCACTGAGTCATTGTCATTAACTGGCCCATCAATATGACCCAATTGGTCATGAACAGGAGCAGCCATATCAATAGCATGCTCATTTTTGTTTAGACTATGAATTGTCTTCCCTGTAAACACATTAGTTTAATAGCACAAATCAACACAAAGATAAGAGACTATAGAGTATAATTAGAAATGAATTTCATATTATATCTTATTTGCATTAGATTATTAAAAGAAGGGGTGTACTATAATGACACGACCTCTTGCTTGGCACACCAGGCCTCATGGTTTTAAAACATGTTGTACAAGTGAAGGTGGCAATCACTAGTAAACAGCCCAAGTCACTCCCTCTCTAGCCGATGTGGGATGCCAAGACTTGACCCCATATTTGGAGCATCACAATATCCCCTACTTTTGGCATAACATCCTGGCTTAATGATCCCACACTAAGCAACCCACTGGTTAAAATCGTTGGCAGAGTTTTCGAAAGTCGGCTCTGATACCACTATAACGACCCGACCTCCCGCTTGGCACAATATTGTCTGCTCTGGCACGCCAAGCCTCACGACTTTGTAACGCGTTGTGCAAGTGGAGGTGACAATCACTTATAAACAACCCAGTCACTCCCTCTCTAGCCGATGTGGGATGCCAAGACTTGACCCCATATTTGGAGCATCACAATGTCCCCTACTTTTGGCATAACATCCTAGCTTAATGGTCCCACACTAAGCAACCCATTGGTTAAAATCGTCGGCCGAGTTTTCGAAAGTCAGCTCTGATACCACTATAACGACCCGACCTCCCGTTTGGCACAATATTGTCCGCTCTGGCACGCTAGGCCTCACGACTTTATAACGCGTTGTGCAAGTGGAGGTGACAATCACTTATAAACAGCCCAGTCACTCCCTCTCTAGCTGATGTGGGATACCAAGACTTGGCCCCATCTTGAGGTGTCACAAGTACAGTTAGAGTACACATAAATATAATACAATGAGATGGATCTCTCCAGCTTTTGTCACAACCTAGGCATAAATCCAGTAAGCATCCAGCATAATACCAACAGAGAACATATCGTAGATGAATTTGAATCGTATTACATGATCTTATCCGAACGTTGAAGCCATAATATATGCAAATAAAAAAACAAAATCACCAAACAAGAGGACTTTACATGAAAGAAGTCATTTGTGGAGCCATGCAAATGAATTTGTAAAGCCTACACAATGGATGCAAATTATTTAAAGGGAAAACGGAAAACTTCAGAGCACACAAGCTAATCTAAATCTAGCAATTAAAGATTTTGTTTAACAACTGGGAAATGTAACAGTGCATACAAGTACCAAGACAATCTTAACATTTAGGGTAAATAGCATTAAAGGGTACCTTTAAATGATTTGAGTCGACCGTTGTCATCAAATACCATCCGGTTTGAGACAATCTTGACATTTTTAAAATATCTGTGAACTTTCTGTCGCAGGACCTGGTACAGTGAAAAGAAGAGGGGCAATGCATAAGAGGGGTGCATAAGGGTATATACGTTGGGTGCAGATCTTGTAGACTAACCTCCTCTATGATATCTGCAAGCCCTGCTGAAAATATAAGAACCGGAATGTCTCTTTCCTGCACAATGATAAGAGGCACAGTAAATGCAGAACTTGCCATGATGACAGTAGCCGATTCTAATGTTTCCAAATGTTATACACAAGCAGAAGCGAGAGACATTGACTGCTTTTTACTGTATATTTTTATGATATAAAAAAGGCATGGCTTTGGCATGGATATGATGTATTGGAAACTGAGCAAAAATCAGAAATATGGAGTTCAGACATGATGTAAAGAGGTAAGGAGTGTTAGAGGATTTCTTTCCTACAAGTGCATATGGCATGGAGGTGCTCTTTGAAGGTTCTTTCTTAATTTGAACTATAGCACTGAAACATCTTTTTTTTAATAAGTGGCACTATAGCATCTTTAAATGGGTGGAATTTAGTGAATAATAGGTAATTCATCATTAGCTATAGCTTCAGTGCAAGGCATCGAGAAACTGGATCACATACCGTTATATCATTTACTTACCAGAGAACAGAGGTTTTTGTTTTTTCCTTTTAGGCATTGGTATTTTCCTGGGTGACATCATGGGTGGTGGTTGACCTGGTTTTGAGTCCAGGGAAAGTGGGGGTGGTAATGTCAGGTAAGCTTTGCAGCAGTTTCTTCTTGTCTGATGTAGTGTCTGAGAGGAATAGAAGGATAATTGAGGGGGCAGAAAAATCCTCAAACAAGGCCAACATGATGATTTGAAGAAGTTGCTTTTCATGGCTCTCAATATCCCCTTATTCTTTTAGTCTATTTATTTTCTGGTTGAACGTTTCTGGAGCTACCTCAGTGTCTGCACTTGAGTCTGCACCCCCTTTCTTTGTCATACAAACTTACTAATTAATATTTAAAAAGATACAAAGAAGAAGAAATGAAATGCTAGACTAACTAGCTCCTCATAAAGTAAGCGCTGGAACTGAAAGAACTTCCACATTGCAGAGCTAGGCCACTTTGGTGCACATTCACCCACCTTCCAAGTTAATGCTCATAAGATTGTTAAGGGAACAACAAATTTACCTCCAAAATCTCAAAGAGTTCTACTACACCCTCCCTAAAAGCAATCAAAGCATTTGCAACAGAGTTCTTTATTTCATTATATGCAAGGCCTCCCTCAATTAGAAGAGCATGGGTTTTACCCCACCTGCAAAAATAGAGCTCAAAGCTTCAGTCCTTCTGATTCAATTAATTTGCAACATCTATCTTACATAGTATCTGAGGCCAACTACCGAAGTATCATAGCAAAAATATTAGAGGAAAAAAATTGTGATTTATATCATTCAGATGCTTATAAGCAACAGTAGGGGCTATATTCCAACATATTAAAGTTGCAACTTGCTAGGAAGTAACATGGCTGAGGAACAGCATCCTGAATAATGGATGATTAAGTCACATACCATTCTTCCATGAGTTTTGTTTTCTCTTCTATTGGAATCGTTGGGGAGAACTCCAACGGATGATAGTATTCATATAACGCTTGCCTCTTGGCATCATACTCTGGATTCCCTTGCTGCAAAAGGCCATGACTGCCTGCACATCTCAATAGAGAAAATATGGTGAAACAAAGAATATGACAAAAAAAATCATAACAAAACAACATAAATTATAATACCATACTTTGCCCACGACGCCCATTGATCCAAAACCTGGTTAGAGTTGCATCAAAATCAGCAATCACCTGATACTCAAAAATACAAATAAACACAATCCAAAGTAGAATTGTAGAAAGTGCACGCACTGTGTGCGCTCTTTTAAAAATAGTATTTGACAAAATGAGATCTTTAGAGGAGTAATATTTTTTTCTAAGCTTTAGAGGAGCACTATTCTGTCCCTACAAATCTCACAATATGAACATGTATCATTATTGGAGTTGTGCCAATATAAAAATTAATTGAAAATAAAACAGAATAAGTAACAACCAATAAACAAATCAAGATGAATACAATGATGGGTTTGTGTTTAAATCTGGGTATTGTTTAAAACTTGAGAATACAATCAATTATTTCAACTAATGAAGTGTAAAGGTAAAAATGCATACAATATTTAAACACAAAAGGATCACTAAGATTGAAAAAATATAAACTGAGCTCAATTATATATATATATATATATATATATATATATATATATATATAAAGAGTAAGAGTCCGTTTGGAACCAAATAAAATAAAATTCATTCTATTTTCAAATGAATTGAAAATAGAATTAATTTAAAAATGAATGTTCATGGCTTTCATAATTTAAATTGTCGAATTCATTTAAATTCTCATGTTTAAATTTTTTGAAATAAATGAAAAACTCAAAGATGAGACAGAGGGGAGGGAAATAGAGTATTTTGCTCTACACATCTTTATATTTTGTAGAATTTATTTGTAAATTTTATAATTTTTTTTTATAGAATTTGCAATAATTCTATGGAAGTGAATTGCAACTGGTTTTTTTAAACACTAAAACTATAAAATTCGAAATGAATTTCATAAACTATAAGATTCATTTGTTGGACAACAAAGAATTATAAAAAATGAATAAAGAAATAAACCTGGAGTTTGGCGGGACCCGCAGTACGAATGGAGGCAATTTTCTTCTCCAGAGATTGTGGATCACCTATTACTGTTACCTTTGAGAGATCATCTTCTTCCATTTTATTTTCACTGCAAAACCAAACCCTAAAAGAAAAAAATCAAAATATAACGTTCATAAACGTAAACGTTACATATGCGAAAGTAACTACGGTATGGTTTTCAGATGAAATGCAGAGAAGATTTTACGTAAAAATATGCGTATGCATATAAGAAGCGAGTAGAAAGGAAGGAAATTTAGAAAGAACCTGGAAGTCAATTGGGAAGGAACAAAGCGGCGTGTGCTTCTCAAGGGGAGTGGCAGCGGGAGATGGATACTGATTATGGTTTGGAGCCGATTACTCATCAGAGGACAGAGGAGAGATTATCAGTCTCATTAATTTTATAATACCCGTAATGCCACTGCTTCACTGTTCTGGTCTAAAATAAAATAAAATAAAGCATTTCTGTTTTTGAAAATCTATATATTAATATAATAAAATTGTCTTCTTTTCCATTGGTTTGTGACCTCCTTACCACAACATAGTGGCACTCCAAGGTAATTCACTCAACTTACCTCATTACAAGTATATCACCTCGTTAATTATGGGTTCCACTATTTGTGGATTAAAATAAAGATTAACAGTTTGTAGCAACAATTTTCTCTCATTTCACATGTAAAGTTTACACATTATGATTTTTTTATTTAAAAATTAAAATTATAATAAAATTAAATATTATATTATCAAATAAAAGATATTCGATACCATTAAATATCATTATTGATTTTCATTTTGTGATGAGGTTATATATATTGAAATTGAGGTGGGCAGTTAACGGATTGCAGAACTTCAAACAAAGATCTAACAGGAGGAAATTTTATGCGGAATCCTCTCTCACTCTCTCTTCCTTCAAACAAATACACAGAGAGATGTTGATAGTATAGGAATTCCTACTAAACATTTTTTTTTTCCTTTTGAATTTTCATAATCGGGTAAAGGAAAAAAATCCAAAAACTTTAGTTGATCTTAATCTGTATTCCTATTTGTAATTTTTCTTTATTTGTTTTGTATTTGTTTTCGGTGGAGTTGGAAATAATGTTGCTATACTTTTTTAATGAGTGGAAACTAATTTTATGGTCATAACCTTTCCTAACTAATAATTTCATATTTGTTTTTGCTTTTTATGGTAAATTATTAACATAAAAAATATTTACTTATTTAACCACCAAAGTCGTTTGAGGGCATTCAGGGGTTCAAAATATTTGATGATGTGAACTGAAATTTAATTAAAAAAAATCTCACGTTTGACTAACGGGTTAGGACAGAGTTTTGTTTCTATAATGTAACTTATAAAACTCAAGTATGAAACAATAATTTTTAATATAATAAATATGTTTTTGTAATTACCCATAAATTCATGTACGCTCTCTATAAATCAAATCTCTTGTTGTTTTTAATTTTTAATTTTTTTTGTTTGTTCATAAAGTCTAATTGGGAATCGTTTGCTCCATCAAACCATATGACTTGGCTATGTAATAATTGAAAACATCATTGGAAATGATAAAATTACTATCGTCAATTTTGGGTCTCTAGTTTACAAGTTCTCTCTTTAATTCTTCGATTGGTTGGCTTTGGTTAGGGTGGTTGACTTTTGTAAGCATTAGTTGGATTCCATTTTGGAGAGTGAGTCAAGAAAATAGCCTATGATTAGACTAATATTAGATTATATGACTTTTTCTACCCGTTGAAGATTGGATTGTGAATAGAAGCCATTAGAAAGTTACAACAATAGACTATCATAATTGGACTACTTAAGGTATGATGTAGACTTCGATTGGACAATTATTATGAATCAAAGGTTGTAGCCTAACACTGATTAATAATGGAGAAGGAAATTGGGTAGAAGATTTGGTTACTATTCAAGCAACACTTTGGATGTTCCAATAACAAATCCAAATGCACACACTAGTATTTAACACTTTAACACTATAATTATACTGCTTAACATCATCATAATATTGTTAAACAAATACGTGGCTATAAAGTAATTTTTAAACTCTTTTATGATATAGATACAAAAAAACTCCATAAGATTTTATAAATTATAACCTTTTAGAGTCACATATATGTCCGTACATAAAATTAATATATTTTAGAATATATTTGTTTGAAAGTTTTTTTTTTTTTTTATGTAAACAAGATAATTTAGAAAGATACATTTTATTTTTTCAAGTGTTTGTGATTATGAATGGAAAGTAAATGACACAAATGAATAAAAAAACATAATTTAGAGGGATATTTATTCCCTCTCTTCATTCGATCCAAACATAATATTAAGTTTAGCCTTTTTCACAAAGTATTTGCAATTTGATGGACTCTTTCTTACTCTTTTCATTATTGAGATAAATGATTTGCAACGATCAATTGAAGTTGAAGAGAGTGAAAACCAATATTTACGTTATTAAACAAACCTATCACCACTTTGCATCTATTTTCACTTCTCTGAAAATCTGTCAGTTTTTTGATATTGTTATGTCACATTTTAAGGTCCAAAAAGCAGCTTGAAAAAGGAATGATTTGTCTCCAGATCCTTTGAAACCCACAACCTAATAACCCATTGAATCTCTAATAAGCTCACATATTTCAATTGACTTAGTCACCTATAACTTAGCTTTTATTTGTTTTTTTTATTTAAGTCGAATTATTTTATTTTTATATTTATTTTTGATTGTTTTATTTTTAAACTTTCAAAGACCTATCAAGTTTGATGAAATAAAATATTCAAAACAATGTCTTGAACAATGTTCATATAATATTAAACATTTCTTTTAAATCGGAGTTTATAAAAATCAATTGTAAGTGAGACAAATGGATTGAACTTTAGCTTAAATTTTATTTTTACCACAAGATCAAAACTTTAATGGCATAAAATTAACATTGAAAGTAACCAATAAAAATATAAGAAGAATTAAAAATACAAACATGATTGAAGTTTGAAACAATTTTTTTTAAAAACAAAAGTTACCTATTTTTTCAAGAATCAAATATTTTATTTTTTAAATTGACATGTTTTTCTTATTTGAGTCAGAATAATTCTAAATATATATTTTAAAAAATAATAAAGTGATAGAGTCTAATTTTTTTGTTTGTTTAACTTATGTGTATGAGTGAGATAGAGAAAAAGTTGTCCGATGTTATCATGTCAAAAGATTTTTAGATTTTTTTGTCTATTTGTTTTATAAACGGTGATATTTAAGGGCAAAAAAATATTATAAAACTAAAATTTAATAACTACCCAATCAACTTAATTTTGTCATTTTGCTATTTTTGTATAATTGAAAAATGGCATTTCACTTATTTTTGTCTTAGAATTTAACAGTAATAAATAGTAACTAGGTACTGGGCGAATCTACCTTATGAGCCTATGGCTGACCTGAACCCTAGCCCGGGATCAAATTTTTTAAAAAGGAAAACCCAATGAGTAGGCATAAGCAGTAAAAGCCCAATTTCGCAGCCCAATTCATTATCTCTGTTCTGCCGTCTCGATATGTCTTCTCCGTTTCTCTCTCTTCAATTTTGAACTGCAAAGCCTCACGCCAGACACTCAGCTTAGCCATCACCCTCCTCCATCGACTGCTTCCTTTCTATGTTTCCATCCTCCATCGGATTGTACTTGGGTAAGTCATAAGTAGGTTCTCTCTTCTCATTTTGTTTCTCTTTTTTTTTTCTCTACCTCAGACCCTCACCCAAGCTCCCCTTTTTCTCTCTTCCTTACAGCAGCACTGGCGGCGGCTCTAACTCTCTCCACGGTTGGGTTTCATTTTCCGTAGAAGCTATCCCACCAGGCACCAGCAGCTTCAACACTCCCTGTCAGGTTACCGAAACACTCTTTTGAGTTTTGAGCTTTTAAGTTTTTTGTTTTTCATGATTTGAAATTGAAATTCTGCTATTTTTCTATTTCTACTATGATATCTTGAGGGGTACCTGAATTTTATGATGTGTGGAACTTCCTTTTTGATGGAATGGTATGTGGAATTGAATGTTGAAACCCTAGTCCTTTGTAAACAAAGCAAGCACCATTCTTTTCTGTAATGTACTAAGATTTTTTTCAATTGTTTTAGGCATTCTGTTATTAGTTCATAAATCTTTTAGGCTTGCAGGTAGTCTTAAATAATAAGATTGATTGAGCATTTTAAACTGGTGCTTCTTAGGATTGGAATGTCTGTGGTTTCTTGCAGCTCATTGGGTGGTTTTTTGATTGAGTATTAGTGCTGTTTTTAAGAAGAAGGGTTTCTTGTTTTCTTTGGAGGTGTTTTGGTTATCTTTGATCTTCTTTTCGTCTATTTCTGCTGTTTTTTATTGCTGTTGGTGAACTTGCGTTTTTAGTTTCTTGGGTGAGGACTCATGCTTGTATTTTGGCTTTTGGCCGACTCATATTATTAATTAAATCTGTTATTTTGCTGTTAAAAAAATATTAAGATTGGATAGATGGGCTCATTTATAATTACTTTGTTCAATATTTGGTCATGAACTCATGATCTCAATAAGAAAAAGAGAACCATGCTTGCCTTGCTGTATTGTTGCTGCTGGCTTGATCCTGGTTGTATTTTATTCCTTTCAGTACAAAGAAAGGGACACCAAAGCTATCTCTGCTTTTTTTTATCGTTAGCTAACTGAAAATGAAAAGGACGACATATATATCTTCACAAGCATAAAGCAACAATATATATAACATTATATTATATTCTTTAATTGGTAAGAAACTGATTCACTGAACAAAGTAATTGACCAAATATTGAGATTAAATATTCTTTAGGTTAGGGCATGAGCTGAACCATTTCAAGGATTTGGTGTAGGTCTAGTAAGAAAAGATTAGTATCAATAACATTAGGAATTGAATGGCACACATAAAATTTGTTTTTCCGTCTTGATAAATTGGCTAAGTGTTAATGGTAGGAAACTTTTAATTTTTTTTTGGCTTGTAATATATAGGTTAAATTATGAAGCCAAAAACTATAGATTCATTTTTCAAAAAGTAGAATGTGGAGATTTTAGAAAGTAATAATGAGACTTTATCATCCATTTTACCACCATCTCCATGGGTGATGAAGGCATAGATATCTTTGATTAACTTGTTGTAACCTCCATAATGAAGGCTTATATTGTGTTTATTTACTTATCAAAAAAGAAGGCTTATATTGTGTTTCTTATATTTAATGTTTTAAAATGACGTGCAATTTTTAACGAAAATGTAAGTATTATTTCTGCCCTAGCTAAAGGAAATTCCTAGCTTCGCCCTTGAGTAGATACATGGAGTTTTAGAAAATAAGTGGAGTGGGTTTCTCTCTGGCCCCCATTTTTTTAGGGGGAGCAATAATAATATAAATTTTTAAACCCTTAAAATAGTAAGTACTCTAAAGAAATTTTGAAAAGTTGAGGGGTGCAATTGCGCACTCTCACCATAACGTAGATCCGCCCATGGGTAGATAATCTGAACAATGATTTTTCATTGAATTTACAGTTGGGAATGATAAAAATGGCAAGACAAGCTAATACCCTTTTCCTTGAAGAATGGTTGAGGAGCAACAGTGGTAGTTCTAGTGGAAGTGTCATGTCTAGACCCTCTGCATCGTCTGCCCGAGCCATCATTCAAGCATGGGCTGAGCTTAGAGACTCATTTCAAAACCAATCATTCAATCCCCAACATCTTCAAGCTTTGAAAACCCTCCTTAATTCCCAAACCACCCTTCATGTTGCAGACCCACAAGCGAAGCTTCTCATTTCCATTCTATCCTCTCACAACCTTGCTCTTCCTTCGGAGTCGTATCCTTTCTTTCTCAGGCTCCTCTATATCTGGATCAGGAAATCCTTCAGACCCTCTTTGGTACTCATTGATTCAGCCGTGGAGGTCCTTTCTCATGTTTTTGCTGATAAATATGGTTCTGAGAAGAGTCCTTCCTTTTTTGCCGGAGGTGTTCTGCTTTTAGGCGCCTTTGCCTGTGTGCCTTCTCTGTCTGAAGACTCGAAAACAATGTGCTTGGAGATGCTCTGCAGGCTGTTGGAAAGAGATTACCTTTTGATTGGGTCACAAGAAGGCCTTGTTCCTGAAATCCTTGCAGGGATTGGATATGCTTTATCTTCTTCTATGAATGTTCATTATCTTAGATCTTTGGATTCTTTATTTGGAATTTGGGGGAAGGAAGGGGGGCCTTATGGTAGTGTTTCTCATGGGCTCATGATTCTTCATTTGGTTGAGTGGGTTATGTCCGGTTTCATCAAGTCTCATTCTATGGATAAAATTCAAGTTTTCAATAGAGAGGTTTTGGAGACTTCAAAGTCAAACTATGATCCGTTTGCTGTTGTCATGGCTGCAGCTGGAGTTCTGAGAGCTTCCAGTAGATTGGTATCAAGTGGTCACGGGTTAGACACTGTCTCTAGACTAAGAATTTCTGCTGAAAGTCGGATAGAATCTGTGGCACAAGATTTGATATCTAACAATAAAGGCTTTTCTAATTCAGGCTATGATCCTGCAAACAGTCTTATGCTACAGTGTGTTTCATTAGCTTTGGTTCGAAGTGGTCCAGTATCTTCCTGTTCCCCACTACTAATATGCCTTGCTTCAGCATTGTTAAATGAAATCTTCCCTTTACGAAATTTATATAAAATGGTTCTCGAGTCTGCACTTGGCATTTCAACCGGACTAGGGCTCAATGGGGTCAAAGAACATCTCACTAGTATTCCTTTTAAGGAAGCAGGGGCTATAACTGGTGCTTTTTGCAATCAGTATGTGTCAGCAGATGAGGAGAGCAAGGGTGTAGTGGAAAATTTTATATGGGATTTCTGTCGAGATCTTTACTGGCAACACCGGCAGGTGGCCTTATTGCTTCGTGGTATAGAGGATGAGTTACTTGGGGATATGGAGAAAGTTGCTGAATCTGCTTTCCTTATGGTTGTAGTTTTTGCATTGGCTGTTACAAAGCACAGACTAAATTCAAAATTCTCCCGGGAAACACAGATGGAGACATCAGTCCGGATATTAGTTTCATTCTCTTGTGTAGAGTATTTCCGGCGAATGCGTTTGCCGGAATATATGGATGCAATTCGTAGGGTTTTTGTAAGTGTTCAAGAGAATGAGTCTGCCTGTGTTTCCTTCATAGAATCCATGCCCTCTTATGTTGATTTGACAAATCAACAAGGTACAGTTTATCTGCAATTTTAAATAGAGCATTTCATTATCAAGGTCCAGTAGTTTTTGTAATTTGAAGCTTCATAATGAGTTTTCTCATCTTTATTCGTTGACTCGTTAATTTTTGATAAGATTGGAACTCTTGCCTTGTAGATTTATCATTCATGCCGAAAATGGAATATATATGGTCCAAGGATGAGATTCAAACTGCTCGCATTTTGTTTTACCTTCGGGTTATGCCAACTTGCATTGAACGTTTACCTGCTCCTGTGTTTAGGAGAGTGGTTGCTCCAACTATGTTTCTGTATCCTGAATGAAAAAATTAGTTCAGCTCTATGCTCAGTATTTATTGGTCATTATATAAATTTTGGTTCCTTAGTACATTTTTGGTTAGATATATGGGACATCCAAGTGGAAAAGTAGCTCGAGCATCACATTCTTTGTTTGTAGCATTCATATCTTCCGGTAAGGATTCTGATGAGGATGAAAGAGTGCTGTTGAAGGAGCAACTTGCTTTCTTTTACATGCAGAGATCTTTGGAGGTATGTAATGTGACTGAAAAACCATAATATAGTGGTCCAACATGAGCTGGATAATCAAAGTTTTGGTACTAAATTTGTTCTTAGATAATATTGTAGGGGTATCCTGGGATTACTCCCTTTGAGGGTATGGCTTCTGGAGTTGCAGCTGTGGTTCGAAATCTTCCTGCTGGAAGTCCAGCCATATTTTATTGTGTCAACTGTCTTTTCGAAACGGGTACTAGGCTTTGCAGTGAAGTTCATATTCTAAAGACTGATGTTTGGAAGAACTGGCAAGGAGAGCCTGAGCCTTGTAAGAAAATCCTTGAGTTGCTTTTACGACTTATTTCTCTGGTTGATATACAGGTAAGTAGTTATTTGTGAATTGCACTAGTAAATTTCTAGATATCTTCTTTTCCTTTTCAGATTAGAGTTTATAATATAGTGCTGCTCTTTTTTCCTTGGTTCTGTTTTCATGTAGGAAAGTCAGTTCATTGTTATAGCTTGTTTTTCATACCACAATATGGAAATAAAATTAACAACGTCCTTAGGAGTCAGTTATATGGATTAAAACTATTTACCAATTATAGTGTTTTGGATTTGGAAGTGCTCATGTATAACATTTGTATTTACTTTGTTGTCCAGGTATTACCAAACTTGATGAAGTTGTTGGCACAGCTGATTATCCAGTTACCAAAAGATGGCCAGAACATGGTTCTCAATGAATTATATTCACAAGTTGCTGAATCTGATGATGTTACACGCAAACCCACTTTAGTTTCTTGGCTGCAGTCATTAGATTACCTTTGTTCTCAAGCTATGAGTGAGGGTGCAACGTCCAAAGGGAGGAGAGGTCAAGAAAACTATGCTTCTGTAGGGATTACAGACGGGGATAGATTAAATGCACGACTTTAAGACATGGAGGTGCAGTTTTTAGATAATCTTTTATCCTCTAGTTGAGCTTTTTTATCGTTCATTCTATTCTTCTGCGGGTATATTGTCAATGAATAAGAGTTGCTGATAATTATGAGGAATGTTAAATAGAAATATTCCAAATGAAATAGTTCTATGCCTGTGTTGTTTATCTCAATAATTCGATAAGTAAGACAACCTCTTGCAATTATATTTTAATGCTTGTTGCTTACATTTTTTCTACGAAGTAAACAAAAATGATTAGGATTTTTGGGTTCCTATTCCTAATCAAGCAAGGCTTGATTATAATTACATTCTCTAAGAATTAACCCCATTTAAAAAAAGAGCAGATGCATAAAATAAGAACAAGAAATTCCATTAATAAGCCTTATAGAGCTTGAAAAATTACATAAGATGGGAAAGAAGAAAAACACAATAATCAGACTAAAATTAGCTAAAGACTATAATTTAGAAGTAAAACTCCAAATCCCTCGTATAACTTTTGGTAGAACAATGAAATTGTAGTAGAAATCTGATTGAATGAAATTTCTCAGTTGAAGCTTTTCCTTTGGTTTGTTAGACTATCAATTTCTTCAGAGTTTCTATATTTCTAAGTCTCTCTCTAGCTCCTGCATGAGATGTATCCTATTTATAGATGAAGCCTTGGTGGAGTTGTGCTTTGTTTGTACTTCTTTCAAAAGGCAATCGCCGTTCTCCACCCAGTGGCTGGAGTTTTGTTGGTTTTAAGAAGATAATTTCCAATTGAGTTTTATCTATTTTAACTTCTCTTTGCCTCTTTGGTATTGCGACTAGAGTTATTATTTGAGAGGAACTGGTAAGCTTACTTTTAGTTGGTGATGTTTGTTTTATTTGTACTTTCACTTAATTAGTAATATTAATGTTATATTTAAAATCAAAATCTTTTTAGAGATATAAAAACCTAATACATATGTAATTAAGAAACTATATCTTAGACCTTTTGTAGTTTCATGGTGGAGGCAACTTGAAAATCGTTGTCTAGAGTTACAAAGATTTTCCATTCGTCTGCTTAGCCAATGTACAAGTGCAACTGGGTGTGAGAGGAACTAGAGGACATTTGAGTTCATTCATTCTAAGAGGCGAAATAGGTTACAGCATAAAAGACTAAATGATTTAGCTTTTGTTCGTTACAACATGAAGCTTCAAGAGAGGTAATAATTTTTTTCTTTAATATTGACAATGATAGATAGCAAGCTAATTCAAATTATCTTTTTGCTTATACATTAATAGGAATATTTGCAATGGAAGACAAACATTGGATCTTATTAGCCTTGACAATATTGACATAATACAAGATTGGGTTGTCGAAGAACCTGTTCTTCTTGCTAAGGATGATCTCAATTTGGATTATGACGTTGTTGAAGAAGGTACTGTACCTGCACCAAATATTGATGACGACGATGGTGATGTTCTTTTCAATGATGAAGATGAGATCAATACACCTAAGAATGAAAGTTAATGGAGTTGGGTTGATGCCTTTGTATCAGCTGGAACAACTAGTTATGTAATTCTAGGGACAATGAGCGTTTGTATCAGCTGGAACAACGAGTTATGTAATTCTAGTGACAATGAACTGTAACTTTCCTTCACCTTTCACTACATGATATTTTAGTTAATGTTGTTTTTGTATTTGTAGTTCTTAAAACTACCATGAGCTTGGTGTTGTTGTGTTAGTATTTGGATTTTGAATGTGGCATTTGGATTTTGGATTTTGGATGATGTGGGCGAAATATTATCTTTATCATTTGATGTTTGAATGATGATGGTTTTATTATGATCTGTTCTATAATAATATATACTTCTTAAAATATATGTAATTTGACAGATATTTATATGAAAATGCTGCGAAACTTGAAATGGTGCATCGAAACAGATCAAAACCAAAACACTTCATTTAAATAGCTAAACTGAAATGTTGTCCATAGCAAAATTATTAACTTTGGATGCAACCTTAAACAATGCTTTAGCAAACTATAAGATTCTTGAAGGCAAAAATAAATGTCATATCATGCGCTGGAAAGGGAAACCCCGCTGCATTCACAATGGATGGAGGATCCAAACTGCTTATACCAGACAATGTTCTACACGCGGGCTCAGCATTTTTCTCAAAGAAAGTGATTTTCGAAGGTTTTTCTGTCAGCTAACTAAACAGAGAATGTTGAGCTAGGAATTCCGAAGATTTTCAGGGCATTGCAGAAGGCAGATTGCTTTGGAGAAGAAATCCTCAAATTGTCTGGTATCATTCTTAAATCCAATTTGTCTCATTCAGATAGTAACTTTCATCCAACATTGCATTAAGAAACAGAAACAGAAACCTTGGTGAACTCCCAAGAAGAATGATAAGTTATTTCTTTTACTAATTTTGTAGTCAATATTGGAGAAAAGGCTAATTCCAACAGGCTAATAGAACAAAGGTGAGGATCAAATACAAAGAATGTTTATAACAACACCACCCAATAACAAAAGTCCAATATGAATCAAATGCAAAGTGATACACAAAAGGGCAAAAAAGCACTCTCAATTTACGTTTTTAGCAGCAATAAGGGCATATAAGCAAGCCATTTTCATTGCACTCAGGGCATTTACTCGACAACCCATTATCGGCAGTGACCTTATGGCTACCACTGCATTTGTAACAAAGCACAAATCGGAATCCGGCACACCCTTCACATGGGCCATTGAACTGATCAACGGGAATTCTTTCAAAGAGCAGCCTAAACTTCCCTTGCTCATGTAACCGCAAAACCTCTTGAGCACCACCTATATACCTCCCCTTAATGAAAAGCTTTGGAGGAACTACCTTCCCATCCATAATCCTCCACAATTCTTCCTTGTACTCTTGATGCATCGACACATCTCTCTCGTAAAATAGTACACGAAAACTTTCTAACAGAAATCGGATGCTATTACAATCTTCAAATGTTTTTCTTATCCCTCTTAGTGATGTTGTGTACAGAATTACTGATCCATCACCTCCCGGTGGGCACTTCTCTTCAAAGCCTAATAGAGGATCATCATCTTCTTTGACCTCGTAATCATCGTCAAGGCGACGAGTTTTAAAAGGGGGTTCTTCTTCGGTGATTTGTTCAAGATTCTGTTCTTTGAGTTTTGCTTCTTCTCGGCTTTTTTCAAGATTCTCCTTCTCGATTCTTTCTCTTCTCTCTGCTTCACTTATCCTCAAATGCTCTTTTACTGCTTGTTCAAAGGCTACGAGTAGATTTGGATCGAAAAGGGTTCCGGAGTTCAAGTCCGGTCTCCTAAAAGAGGACACGTCCATCTCTGATAAAGGGGTCTGTCTACAATTACCCACCTCGGATTTAATCGCAACGTCTGCATTTTCTTTGCAAGAAACTGAATTTTTTGCCTTCACTGGTGGCCTGATATTCTCTTTGTCGTCGATGTAATCATCAAAATCCATATCTTCTTCTTTTTCCTCTTCTTCTTCAAGGTCTCTCATGAGCTCTGTTACATCGATGATATCAGGTTCTTGAACTGCAACAGTGCTTTGCTTGTTCTTTTCTTCTTGCTCAAGCTCTTTGGGGGTCAGCTGGGTATTAGTTTGTGGTTTGGAATTTGTCCTCTTCGGAAAATAATCGACAATGCCATCTGCTGCAAATACCTGAAGTACTCTATCTGGCTTTAGTTGACCAATGGGTTTGATTGATTTCAGCTTCTTGAGTAATTTACCTTTCATTGTCTTCATGTTCTCCGAAGATTTAGCTGTTAGAATCTGATCTGGGTTTGACGAGAAATTTGCAACAAACTTATGGGAAAGGTAATTGGGTGTTTAAGCTATGGTACAGGTTAAAAACAAAAAAGATTTTGTCATAAGATCGAAAGAGTTAGCGTTAAATTTTCTCCTTTTTGGTTCTTGCAGAGAGAGAATGATTTCGTTTTTCAGGTTCAACGGCTAGAAAGACGAAATGTTAATTTTAAAATTCAAAAGGTGTTTAATTGGGGACTGAGGAGGAATCTAATGGAGCACGACCAGATAAAAAGACGCTACAAAATTGACACGTGTCGGATGACGGTCTTTTAGTAGATGAAGAAACTTAGGTGGGATATAACGAGCGAGAATAGGATTCTCTTATGCAGTGGAAATGAGTTAGGTGATTCCCTCCTAAAGCATAGAGAAGGAATCGAGTAACGGTCATAATTTCATTGAAGTGGGGCCTACTAGTCCTTTACTCGAGTATGCCCATTTTGACAAACTTTCTCTCCATTCTTTTTAAAGTTTCTTTTCCCTCCCTTTTTCGATTTTTTAAATATTTCATATAAAAAATGTATTTAAATATTTGTATTCTAAAGGTAATTAAAGTATAAAAAAAAATAAATGAGCAAAACAAAATGAAGGTAAATAAAAAATTTATTAAATATCTTTTAATCCAAACAAGAAAATACATTAAATAGTAACAAAAATCAAGTATTCAAAATAATAATTTTTAATGAATTCAATTTTGAAGGCTAAAAGGCAGGATTCATTGATTTGACACTAACTAATCCAAAGCAATAACCTTTTAAACTCTTCTTAAGCACACAAAATTTTAAAAAGATGTAACATTTTCTTTTTCTTTAGAAACAAAATCTATTAGCTCTTTTTTATTTTTGGGTTGGGAAGCCACTAGCTCAGTTATTGAATGTGCATGAGTTGGATTGGATTAAGTTAGAAGTCAATTCTATCAGATTTTATAACATTATATTTTTAGCTTTAATTAAACTTAACCTATGCTAGGTTATAGAAATCCCAACCTTAACCCAATATATGTAAAATCAAGTTAAATTCGAGTTGACTTACGAGATCAAAATCAAATTCAATTATTAGAATGTATCAGGTTGGACCGAGTTAAATTTACATCATAAATATAATTTTAAAAGTATTAGTAATGCTGAATTGATGACCTATGTATAAAGTAAGAAGAATTCTTTGGATTTGAAGGAAAAAAAAAAGAAACAACTTTGCTGACAATTATATATTTTTGGTTGGTCAGAAGAATCCTCCGAATATTCCGGTCTTGGATTAGTAATCATTTTCGATATTTTTTTTTGAATATGAATAGAGAAGAGAGGGAGAGGATAGGCTCATTATATTAAAAAAAAGATATGGGAATTAAACTCCCATAAGTAATTGATAAATGATTGAAGTAATTGAGCGTGAGAGCCAAATGAATTGAAAGATTCATGTTTGGTTTGAGAAGGGAAGAATCCTTATAAGAAATATGGGTACGGATCGGATGCGATGTGGGCATGCCTATACCCAAATACACCATAATAATGCTTCTAAAGGATGTAACTTTATGCTGATAGTTGCATACCTTAAAGGACACATCCTTTCTTGGGTTTGTGTTTTTTAGTTAAAGACATTACTCTTTCAAGTATTGTGCCTCTAAACACCTCTTTGTTGCTTATAAACAAGGCTTTAAGGTTTTCATTTCGGAACATGGATAATGATTCTAACAAAAGGAAAATCTGAGAGAAACATTTGGATTGTGATATTGTGTTTCCGTTTCGTTTGTAAACGGTTTCTCGACAATGAAATTGTGGTGAATTCGCGTCACACAAGTATCAAACATAAGATGAAGATCGAAGCAATATTCAAAGTTTTTTTTCTTCCTAAAAAGATATTTAAAAATACAAAGCACACAATTCTAATTATATATAATGTTAGAGGACTTGTTTAAGCAATAGGTACGCTATTGTTAATCGCTTCTGCATTTGTGTTCATCAATTTACATACATCCGAAAATTAGCAATTCGTTCTGCTACCCCTCCAAGACCCAAATAACTCAATTTTCTCCCATAAAATATTCGTGTCAATAGACTTCGATCCATAGTGCATCATTTTTAAAAAAAAATGATTTCCTGAAGCTAATAGGTCTGCGATTTTGATTTTCATTATTCTTTCTTGTTTTTTTCTAAAAAAGAGAGTAGTAGATAACCGGATTTATAATGAGTACAAGTATTAAATTTATTGACACACTTGAAAGGAATAAGATCGGTCATTGGGAGTCTCTAGAAAGTTCATTTTATGAAATTTTTGAGAAATCAAAAGAGACTTGCTTTATTTATCACAAGTATTGATGAATATTATGTGATAGCGGTAGGAAATGTTAATCTTTTTATCGAGTATAATGTTTTTATACTGTTAATGGGTCATCTTTGTAAGTAGTTGAGTGGAGAGACAACTTGTAGCTAGGTTGTTTGGGAGTTTCGGATAAAGGAAAAGAAAGGCATTCAAAGGAAATAAAGGATATGGAAAAAAGAATAAAGAAGGGTTGAAAACTTCACTTATTTGGGAGTTTTAGAGTAAAAAGAATTAAGGTGTCAAAAAATTTGATAGGTTAATGATTTTAGAAGGTTACAGAAAAACCTCCCAAACCTTTCTCTTCCCTTTTTTTTTAAAAAAAAAATTATCAAACATAAATTTTAATTAATCATTCTTTTCTTTTATTTAACTCTCAAAAACCTTTTACCCAAACACAATGTAAGGTGTGTGTGAGAGTTGTTAAGTGCTAGGGCCTAGGTGGTGCACGAGGTGTCTTGTGCGAGTAGTGGGCATGTGTGCGCGCTTACCCCGTGTTAGTGTGTGCGCGCTGGGAAAGTAAGAGTGATTGGTGTGCACGTGTAAATAAGAGCCATTTTTTTTATACCGTTTGGGTGCTTCCAAATAAAAGTGTCCTCTTTCTCTAACAGTTTGGTCTCGCTCTAATTGAGCTTAATTAATATGAATTTTAAGTTTCATTGATCATATTTGTTTTTTTTTTTTCTTTTTCTTTTGTTTATCTGACAATCGCTAATTTTGTGATTATCTTTTTGATTTTTGAAGGAAGTAGAAGAAAAAGAAAAGGAAATGATATGAAGGAAAAAGAAAGGGGAGAGAATTGAGGGAAACAATCTTATTTGAATGTTTAAAAATAAAAGAAAAAAAAGAAATGTAAGGTTTTAACGCACTATTTGTCCTCATTAATATAAGAAATGTTACTATAAAGTTAAGGGTATAATAACGAGTACATAAAAAAAAATTGATGTATACTCTTCTTTCATATCCTCCCAAATTTGGAGAATTAAAAAAAAAAGATTTAAAAGAGAAATGAAAAGATACATGTACTATTTCCTTTTCCTTTCCCCTTATTAAAATAACTTTCCAAATACCTCTTCATATATTTTCTTTCCCTTCATTCCCCTCATTCTAAACACATTGTAAGTAGACCATCATGCTTAAGACTTAAGATATTATAAGATACTTCTTGAATAAAAAAAAAAACAAAAAAAAAAACCGTGATATTATGTCATTATTTAATTTGATTTTATTAAATTTTATAATATTTTTATGTATTATGAGATGTATCTGTAATTTTATATGAAAGTTTGGATTAGAATGATATGTTTTAAAAAACTTGAAATGCAAATATATTTATGATCAAATATGAAGAATGTATTTATAATTTAGCCAACAATAACACACACTGCATATGAAATCAAAGTGCATGCACATTATCATTTTCTGCAAAGAGTAGTTCACATTAGTTTAAACCATCCACAGTTCATGTAAATAAGACTCCTATATCATAGTAAAACATTTAGTAGTCACGCCATCTTCGGCGCAGAGTGAGATTGAAGAACGGAAACTATGTGATCGTTAAAATGACAATGACTATCAAGTTTATAATTACATTTCTTCACTGTCCTCGCATCCCCGGCAGTGCCAAGAGAAGACTGGTTCATATATACTAAAACCATCACAGCAATAACTTGACCTAAAATCAAAATTTTACTCCACCTAGTATTTTATCACAATCCCCACTCTTGAGTTTTCAATGATAATGCTTGCAAAATGATACACCTTTGAGGAAAAACTTTCAAAAAAATAATAATAATAATAACAGATGTGCAGCAGAAGATTGAAAATAGAAGACATCTTGTGAAATTAATGCATTTGTTTATTCAACCTTGAAGAATTGTTCAGCTTTCACAATCTTCTAATCTGGCTGTTTCTCCATTCGCCATCATTTTCTTATTGCACTTTACTATTTCTTCTAATCTTCGCGTGGTCTTTACACAAGAAAACAAACATATATTTATACAAACACAAATAAATAAACAATATATATATATATATATATATATATATATATATATACACACACACACACACACCAAAGGAATCACATTTTACAAAAAGAACTGAAACATAACAAGACATCTATGCTGGTATTCAAATTTGCAAAAGTTTTTTTTTTGTTTTTTTAATTTACAAAAAATTTAGTCAAATCAAATCATATCAAACCATCTCAGTTGTTTTGTTCTGAAGACAAGGTTATCATGTGATTGAATTTCAAGAAACTAATTACTTAGGTATTCTACATATAAGACCCAAAATAAAATGAAGAAACAACTGTTTCCACACAAAGCTGGACTACGTCCTGACAGGTATACATACAGATAATTCATTGTACATTCCTTATGTTAACCATGATTAAAATCACTCTAATAACATGAGAGAATTTATTTTATAAACTTTACTTTCTAAGCCTTTTTCCTTTTAGTTATTAATAACATTCTTAGTGCAAAATGCGTTGGGTAGTCAATTAATATGATTCTATGATTTGACTGACAAATAACATTTTCTTAATAAGACTTCAAATTGAAATTCAAATGCTAACCGAATAAACAAGATGCTGGTGTTGTGTTTATCTGGATCCAAGTTCCTAAATAGGAAATGAAAATATGTAGATGCGCATAAATCATAGGCCAAACACCCCCACTCCACTAAAGTTTAAACCACTAATTCATTAATTATTGGGTTTTGATAAATGAAAAAATAATGATGGTCCAGCACCAGAAATACTCTGCTCTGGATTAAGAAAACAAAAATCCCAAAATTTGAACATCACAACAACATGATTTCTAACTTTTCTATCAAGACTAGAGGTAGTGGTCTATTGGGTCATGCCTAAAAGAGAAAGGAGAGGTAAATGCTGCACAGCTGGAAAGGGTGACAAAGTAGAGGCCAAATCGTTCTTCATTTGGAAAATGATTCCATCTTACTTTTTTGGGAGTGGGTTGTGTTAGATTGCGGAATTTTGTTTCCATACCCTTATCTCTCTGTTTTGGAGCTCCTTAATATGCTTCCAATGCACTAGGTTGCATCCCCTTTAGTGTTATTATAAGAACTTATTATTTATCAAAAGACAAAAAATAAAACAAACACCTTACAAAATAATGCACAACCCAGAATGAAGTAATAATCAAGGGAGCCTATCATCTTCAACGTACCTTTTTTCTGGTCTCTTTCTTGAATCAGTGCAGATCAAACTCTTCAACTCTTCAATGTTCATAATATCCTCAGTATTACATTTTAACAAATTGCAACCATCCATAAATGCAGCAGACTCAGCCAAGCCTGGACCAAGTGACAAATCCTTAACATTTCCTTTGAAATGTTCCATCAAAATAAGCCCTGCGAGAGAGCACAAAGGGAATCAAGAAGCAGAAAAATCATCGAATTTGAAAATTAAATTCGATCATCCAATAATTTACTACTCATTTGACAACATATGATTACTTTCCACCAACATATCTGTGAAAATTTCCTCATTTGCTTTCTTCTTTTTGCCTCTGTTTGTTTAGTGGTAAAAGGTTTTACAATAAAAAAAATACAGTAAACTAAAATATAAATCAACTTATCCTGACATTGGCAGTTTCCATTGTATTTTGGGTGCTTGGTTATCTCTTGAAAATGCTTAGAGAAAAAAATGAAGTGATATTTTTTTATATATAAAAAATCAAAGAGTTCAAAACTTGTAAAAACAATTTTATAATATGCTCCACCTAATTTATCCTTGTTTGATTCAACCACAACGAAACTTACATTCCTTTAAACCATATATAATTAATTTCAAATCTATTTTGTGATAATGTATAAATTTTTCCTTTATTTATTAAATCAAAGAGTTGGCTGCAAATTACTATAATTCTTCATATATAAACTCTGCAGCTTCAACTTTTTCTTGTTTTCTTTTTTTCCTTTTTTGTAACTTTTCTTTACTTGGTAATATAATTTAATTCAATCATAGAATTATAGCATGAAATTAGGAGAAAGGAGGTCAATCGGTCCCACATCTTAACACTTCCACAAAATGGAAAATGACATACCCAAAAAAATATAAGTCAGTTTCCACCCAAAATCTCCATCTAACGTTAATGTTTTACATTTATCACTTTTTTTAATTTGCGGCAAACAACACCATTCTGTATGTAATTTATTTTCTATAATTATACACAAGGCTCCATTTATTTTACCATAAAATCAAAGGTAAAAAAAGGATTTCCATGTAGAAAAATATTTTCAATGTGTAAAATATTTTACACCAAAAACTACCATTGTCGAGGAAAATGACTTCACTACGCAAGATTATGGGTGTAAAGTAAATTTAAATTACTTGAACATTTTTATCTTTTGGGCATAACATAAGATTTGATCTCAAACCACTACAGGAATCTATAAAACTGTTAATCAAGATTGAGGCCTAACTGCACAAGGTTGGGCCATTGGGGTCAAATTGTAAATCCCACAAATGAACATAAATACTGATAAACGAATTGAACTCTAAGCCCATGAAACCGGCCAATTTGGCGACAATGCTTTCCTGTACATTCCATATGCTAACTTCTCTCACAGATGCATCTGATCATTAATAAATTTTCAATAGGCTAAAACATTCACTTGCTTTTACAATTCAGCTTAAACATTCACTAAAATTTCCCCTTACTACTCCCTCCATCCTATTTATTTTGGAAAAAAGAGATTAGCTAAGGGAATGACAGCAGGAAAGTTATATTCCACAAATGGAGGAAAGTGAAAAATAAATAAATGAAGGAAAGAAATTTTCTAACTTTCCTAGAAAGGTTTTATTCCTAAAAAATAATCATATGAACCCTTAAAGTTCCAAATTATATATAGGAAAACAGTAAAGTTGACATTAGACAGATAGAGATAATCCATGAAACACATACCAAGGGCTCGAAGCATCTTCAAATTAAATTTCTTGGCTAGTTCATCATGGCCGATTGTTTTTGCACGTTGAAGGACAAGAACCTTTAAGTTAATAAGAAAATCCTGCCAAAATGTTCACTTAGTTGGTCATCTTCAGCATCAGAAAACGAAAGTTATACAAATCATAAGGCATGCAGGGGTTTACATGTACCAGAATGAGATTTAAGTGCTTATTAATATGATGCAGTTTTGAGAGTTTCTATAACAAAGGTAAGTGTGAATTACAGTAATTCATTGAACTCAATTCGCGGGAATCTTGACAAATAAAAAGGCAACCGAATAATCATTCACCAAACCAAGTTAAATCCACCTTTACATATAATTAAATATGACTTTATGGTAAACTATTCTAAACAGTTTGGTAGGTGTATCATAGTAATCTAACTTCTTTTTTCCGGTTTCATCAAGCGTATACAGGTCAGCACAGTTAAATTTACAGCAGAAACCTACCCAAATTTATTAAATTTAATTTCTACGAGATTCCAAAACTGTACTTAACAAATTAAATTTCATATTTTCCACCTTTCAATTTACATATCGCATTAAATTAATTCGTTGAAATGCATTCAAAATAATCTTTGAAGTAAAAGAGAGAGAAGAAAAAGAAAACCAGTATTCACATACACTCCACATAATTTAGCTAACTGCTAACCATAGGAAAGAAAAAAAAAATTATTAGAAAGAAAAAGAAAGAAAGCAAGAACATATACAAAAGTTACATTCTGGAAATACGAAAATTATTCATTAAATTAGATATTTACAATATATTTCTATGTATACACAGATATACATAAACACATAACTGTGTGTGTGCTTAGAATAATTTGGGAACTTACAAGCTCAGACTCGGAGAGGGAACAAAGCCAACTGACATCTTCAAGCCTGTTTTTCCCCAAAATTTCTTTCACTTCATCCATAATCTACTTCTTCTTCGTCTTCTCTTTGCAAATCACAAAACTAAAATTTCTAAATTCTGCAAAATATTTATGGATTCATATATATAATTATATACACATGATCGATATTCAATACAGATGTAAGAATGCATCATCTTCTTTTATATTTTGTTAGATAAATAATGCAGCAACTAGGATTGGCCCCCATAGAAATTACTCCTTGACGTTTAGACACAATTATATAAACATTCTATTATTTATTTTTCATGAAAATTTCGAAAATTATAGCCAAAAATAAAGGACTGTGAAAAAAGTTGGTGGAAATAGCCGGAGAGGGTTACCAGTACCGGGTGAGACGTGGGCGATTGGTGAAGATAATTCCTGCTCCTCAGTCCTCTATCTCACAAGGAGATTTTATAGGAAACAACGGCGCCTTTGGTACGAACTGATGGATGTTTGACGACAGACAGACAACTGAATTCAGACGAAACGTTTTTACATGAGAATGACAATAACACCCTTTATATCTTGCCAGGTCTACCATTAAATTAAGGTTAATATTATTTTTTTAATTGCCCTTCAATATTTAAAATTATACAATTTCTCCCCAAAACTTTGAAGTGGTAACAAATTACTCGATTTATCTAATTCCTTAATGTTAAGAAGATAAATACATTGAGATTTTACGATTACAAATTTAAGTCGAATTTACATCAATTATAAATATAATCATCTTATTTAATATTTAATATGGATTGAAGCGCAGTTAATTTAATTGCGTTACTTGGTTAATTTAATTTGGTTAGAAAAAATAATTTTGAAAAGAGTGAAGCTATATACACGGGTTATAATGCTAGATCGATGGTAGTATAAAATGACAATTTTAGCCATCCAAATAAATGAGATAGGAAGTAGAGTTGGATAGAATTGTCTTCTCAAACTTATTTTGCTGTGGATCAAGCACTATAGGTCGTGTATTTAGTAATCCCCTTTTGTAAATTCGGATTTGTGCTATAGTTTTAGTAACTTATACCCGAATTAACTTTTATTGTACAATTTTATTTTTTAAAAAAACTTATATAATACAATAAAAAAACTATAAAAATAATAGCGAGATTAAGGAATATAAATAAAATAAAGTAATTGATTAAATAAAGATGTGTGCAGGATGTGTTTGAAAACAAATAAATTCTGTAAATATAAAAACAAAATGAAAGATAATAAGCAAGATACTTCTAGAAAACTTTCTTAAGAAAAATGATTTCTCCATCTAGGTGCAAATCTTACATGAGGGAAAAATTCTTGAATGACACGGTACAAAGAAAATTTTGATATATGTCCTAAAGCGATTAAAATCAAATATAAAATTTACTGAAATTACCAATAACTTTTCAACAATTACTAATGCAGCTCTTACTCATCCAGGAATTTTTTCTTGACACGATGCCAGGCAAGACCATCTCCTTAAAGGGAGTGAGGAAAATTAATAATTAAAACTTAGAACTTGAAAGAGTATATATATTTTTTTTATTTCTTTATCAAACATTTGTTCCATGATGAATTTATAAGCAATGAAGTTGGATAAATTGAAGAACCCTAACATTCTATGCAAAAAAGGAAGAAAATAGATTAATTATACGAGCGGACATATATCATATACTTTGATCCAGATTTTTTGGTTTAGTGGTCACCTCTGAGTTCTCCATATAAAAGACCAAAATTTGATCCCTTATCCACCAATGTAACAAAAAAAATCATATACTACTTTAATAATACATAAGAAGAAGGTTCATTCTGTGTCAGAATAAGACAAGAGTCACAAGATAAATGCCTCAAGGGTTAGTGTAGGTCTTGAGTTTGATTTCTCACTAAATGTAAATAATTTCTTCCGACCCTTATTCTCGGAATGTATTATGAGCTTTAACCGATACATATGAACGGGACAATTTGCATGTACTAAAAAATTAGTCGGATTGAAGGTCCAGATATCTCCCAACCCCAAAAAAAAAAATCTATCTATGGAGTACTTTTTTTTAAAAAAAAAAAAAAAATCAGAAAGCCGTTCAACCTTTATTCAATCAACCGAAAATGTCGCGCTGCAATATGGCCTCAAAAAACGAAGGAGCTACCTCTTTCCGTACAGAAAAACCAGCAGAGCTTAAAGGTGCTAAAAAATGAGCAGCAGAATTGCATGCTCTTCTTACATGAGAGAAAAAAGACACTATGAAACTGGGCACACAAGTGATGAATGCAAAAATAGGACCCAAACTTGACATATTTTCTACTCTTGAATTGCAAGATTTAATGACCTCAGTAGCGTCACCTTCCACTTGAACTTTGCGCAGCCATAGATCATTTGCTAGTTGCAGTCCTTGAAGAAAAGCTTGAGCCTCCACCTTCTCGATCAGCGGCCCATGGCCAGTCATTGTGGCAAGACCCCACAAAACTCCCACCTTGGTCTCTAATAATTACACCAACTCCACTTTTTCGGGACTCTCTAAGCCAGGCACCATCAACATTAATTGTAATTAACCCCATTGGTGGAGCTTTCCAACGAGTTGCCATTATTCATATCAAGTTGTTGGGCATCAACAAAATCTTCAAGAATTTTTTCTGCCATATACACAATCTCTGCCTCAAACTGTGGAACCATAAGCCCCAGGCAAAGGAGCAAACTACTGGAGATAGGGACTTGCCTTGATCAGTGAAGATCTTGTCAATCCAGGTAGAAAAGCAGAAATCCTCACCCACTTGACTTCATTCCTTCATCCCAACAAATCCCAAACTTTCTTAGCAAACTCAGTAAATCAATCACTTGTTTGGATCAACAGACTTCTACTCTTAAATCACGATATATTATAGTTGATAAGAAATCTCCTAGTTAGGTAACAATATATTTTCCCGAGAACAAGGAATATTGAATGCTTGAATACCATGCTCTCTTTAGAAATCTTCTCAATGTTCTTATTTGTTTCCCTTCACAGATGAAGCTTTTATGAATAATTCTAATAAATATGAACCAGCCAATAACTCCAACTCCTCTCCAGGACACAAATTAGCCAACTACTCTATAAATTGCATGTAACCCTAACTAAATGTGTCATGAATATCACTGACCAAAAGAAACAGGTTTCAGACCATTCACTAGTCAAGTTCAATTTACATGCATGTATGTACCCATTTAGCATATCATATTAGAAAGAAATAAATAAGATGATTTTATTCAATCATATCTTCAATAAAAAAATATGATTTTGGTTCTAACTCGTTATATATATATATATATATATATATATATATATATATATATATATATATATATATTTGCATACTTTATTTTTCTTTCTCTCTCTTCGTGCGTGTATTTGTTTTATATTTATAACAATGATTATTCGCAGAAACATTTCAATTTTAGCGATAATTCTATCAATGATAGAGTTGCTTGGTTGCTCTTATGGTTTCCAATATAAGGTAGGCGATAACGACTACGGCTGGTCAATACCACCATACCCAGATTATTACAGTAATTGGTCATCCAATCAAGTTTTCTTTACTGGAGATTTCTTATGTAATTTTCACTTACTTCTTTCTAGTACAACGATAGATTCTAACTCACATATATTCCTTTTTTTTTTAAATCCGTACACGGTAACTTTTTTTTTATCTATAAGAAAATTGTTGATTTTAGAATTCGTAATTTTTAATTATTATTTTGTTTTTTAAAATTCTCAGCAGTTTTCGACTTCGATACAGAATTTCACAATGTGATTCAAGTTTCAAGGGTAGAATATGAGAATTGTACAGCTGAAAGCCCAATTAAGATCGTAACTACTGGTCCAGCAGTCATTATGTTGGCGAAAGCAGGGGTCTCCTATTTTATTTGCAACATTTCAAATTACTGTGAACTTGGCCAAAAGGTTTCCGTTATTGTCCAAAAGAAACCTACAGAATTCCCACCAACTCAATCACCATCACCTTCCTTGATGCCATTTTGGTCACCAGAACCATCGCAACCGCCCATTAACGGTGCAGCGTCGAGACCGGCCAGTGTGAATGGAAATCCTTCGGAGGCTCCATCTGATGCAGAGCATTCAAGGAGTTGCGCTGGTTGTCATATTGGAATGTTTTATGGATGGGGATTTATATTATATTTGGTCTTTTTAGTATTGCGGTGATTTTTCATGTTTTGCCTTATAGGATGGAGAAATATATTCATTTAAATTTGAATATTTTCAATAAAAACCTATAATTTACTTCTTGCTTGAAAGGTTAAAGAATACAATAAAATAAATGAAAAGTGTTATACATACCACCACTTTCAATCATCATTTTTTATCAATCTCTTGAAAGTTATGTAGTAATTTTTAAGAACCAATCATTGATAATTTATGTGTTTTATCAAAAAATTTTTTTATAAAATAAGTACAAACGAATTAAGAATAAACCTTATGAGTAACAGTTGAGATTGATGATCCACTTTGATGGTAGGTATATAATTTTTACCCAAAAAAGTTTATAAAAAAAAAAACCTAGTGTTTGAGTTGATGAGTGGTGACACAAAAGCCAAGGTCACACGATCACATTTCCTAAGACGTGGTCAATTGTGATTGATTAGGGTCTATAAAATTTAGCTTACCTAAAACTTTCTCTTGAATCGAGGAAACTTCATTTACATGATTATTTAATTGTTTTGTAAATATTAGTTTTGGTCTTTAACTTTTCAATAACAATTGAGTTTCTAACATTTTAATTTAAACCATCAAATCATTAATTTGTCAAATATAGAACAATTGGATCTCTAAAACATAATACCAAAAGAATATTAATCGGAATCATGTCAAATATCTCACACGGGATTCAATAACAGGCCAAAATACCAAATCTGTCCCAATACCCAAATTTGCTTCCTACTTCCTCTTTTCTTCCTCTCATTTTGTACTCTCTCTTAATTATGAATAACCTTTTACCCGATTCAATTCATAAATGGAGCAATCCTATTGCCAGGGATCTGTTTTTAACTATTTCCACTCTGTTGGAAATTTTTTATGGCGATAGCAGGCCATTTGGCTTCCTTTTGTATTAGTTTCGTTTGATTTTCAAAGGCTATCAAAACCATGAAGCCTCCCATTTTAATAATTCTACAACAACAGATATCTTCCATAATAAACTTATCCTACAGAGATGGGATTGTTTCCATATCATGAATGATGCCAACAGCACAAGAAGATAATCAACACATATCCTCAGGAACAACTTCATATGTTAGAATGAGACTGCCTTATGGGATTTTCCTGCCTATTCTCATTCTCCATCCTATTACGCATAGACACGTTTGAAAGACCAGTAGCTTTCTTCCTGTGAAAAAAGTATTTTTTTCCTCTTAACATCTCAACGATTAGAGATTGGTTAATAGCACGAATAATAAACATAAAAAAAATAATAAAACATGATATATTCGGTTTCACTCTTTAGGGTTACGTTATCAACCTCTTAAATCTCTCGTTACAATGTGCCCTCAATACATAGAGAGTATTTATAAAGAATGACGCTTTAATTAGGGATCCGTGGTCGTTGAGGGGGTTTACAGATCTGGACCTGTAAAGTATACACTAACTCTAACAACAATTACTCCATAAGAACGATGGTCTCGAACGACACCCTCTCTGCTATAATCTTACAAGTTCTTTCTTTTTCTTTATCATTTCTAGTGAACTCTGCTAATTTCACTAGTAACCTGTATCCCATATAGTTCATATACCATTCAAATTCCTAATAGCTTCCATGGCTTCGTCACTATCTTTGTACCTGACAAAACCAAATAATTTTCCCCTTCCCTTCTTGACTTTGCGTGAGACATAGACATCCATCACTCTTCTAAACTTTCCAAACATCTCTCTGATCAGATTATTATAAACTTCTGGATTAATATGATCAATAAATATTGACAGAGTAGAATCCTTGTCCAGAATGACCTTGTTCCTTCTGGCTACTCTTACTTTTCTACTTTTCTTTTCAATCCCATACAAGACCACAACAGACTTCACATGACCTAAAAATAAAGAGGGTTACGGTCGAGCCGCATTAGATCATCCGTCGAAATAGTGAAAGCACTCAAACTCGACCGTATTAGATCATCCGTCAAAATAGTGAAAGCACTCAAACGACTCTTAAAATAGAATCAATTAGTTTTGATACCATGTTAAAATAAAAAAGATTAAAAATAAATTTTGTATTATTGTGTGTTTGAAAACAAGTACAAGTCTAGAGTCTAGAAATATAAAACCTGAAGTTACCATAAATCAAGAAACTAATAAATATAAATCCAAGAAACTGATAAATCATAACAGAATTGAATGAAAGAAGGAAGTGGAGTAGCACAATTTTTTCTACTATTTTCTTGAAATGACATAGATGGCAATTTTCTTTTCAGCTAAGCTACTCTGTGTTAATAGTATTGTTCCACTAGAATTCGTTCCAAAATTGGGAAAAAACTCCCATAAAATTTATGAGTCCATGACCCATGTTTTCTTCATTAATACAAACAGTGGTTATAGAATAATATTGTTGTCTATGTTGAGATTGACAAATGCGGCAAAGTTGAAATTATAAATCGTTGCGGGTTTTTTAAACAACAGAGACTGTATGCGATAACCATAAGATTGTTATTTTCAATCTTTGCAATGATTTTTCTAGATAATTTTTTTAAATAGAGGGTAGATAACTTACTTTTAATCTGTCTAAAAAAATGAATATAATATGTTATGTGTACATTAACCTGTAATATTATTTTTTTTGAAAGATTTCTTGATTAGAATGGATCTAAAACCAATGTTTTAAATCAATCCGAAATTTTATTAGTAGTTTTAAAAAACTTTACTGGTAACATTATTTTTTTATTTACATTTATACTGATGTTACTAATGAAAATATTTAAAATTATCAATGAAGTTTCGAGTGATCTAAAACCAAATGTTTAGATCAGGTTTAACCAATTGTTTTTGTATTTTTCCATTGAAAAAAAAAAAAGAAATCGCTTCACTGGGATAAGCAGACATTAGCCTTTCCAACAATTTTTTTATAAAAAATAAAAGAAGCAATAGTTAATTATTATCATTTCAAATTATTATCTCTCCTTTGTTTTGGTGGATTTTTTAGTTGATTCGGGTTTAAACCTGTTGAAAACTTCATTAATAATTATAAGAATTTTATTGATAATAATAATTTTTGTATCCCACATTTATATTGACGTTATCAATGAAACTTCACAAAACTATCAATAAAATTTTCAACTAATCTAAATCGTTAGGTTTAAACCCGAACCAACTAAATTTTTTTTTCCTTCTCATCTTGCCTCATCAAGTAGCCATTGCTTTTGCTTATTTACCTAACCAATCATTCTATCGAATGCTTCCAAGTATTACCCGCTAATGGCCACATCGATTGAAACAATTAAACTACTGTTTCCTCTCTTTCTCGGAATTTTTTTATGTACTAGCTTTCTTTTGATTTCTTATAGGATGTGTTTGGAAACGAGAATAGATAGGATATCACTTTTCTTTTTTATAAAGATTACCTTTATTGTAAAGATAATTACTCAAATCATTCCGAAGACATTATTCTATAAATTATGAGTGTAAAAGTTAGCAACGTGAAAGTTGATCCGTAATATCAATTTACTGTGGAAACAAAAGAAAAATACAGAGATTTAGCTAGTAATTAGAGATTATATATATATAGTTGGCTCATAGAAATTCACAATATATTTCACTCAAATTCATATCCTTTTCAAATGAAGAATTTGCATTTGGAATCCAAAATTCAAATTCCAAATCCAAATTTAAATTCATCCTAAAAAGTTCACATCCCATTTTTTTCATAATTTTTTTTTTCATGTTTCAAAATGCACAAATGCACGTTTGGCTGATGAAGTTTTGATTTAATAGTTAAGATTGAAGCTTTATAACTAAAAGATTTCATATTCGATTGTCACAGTGTGTAGACTATTTGTCGGACTTATGGGCTTTTGTATGATTAATGAGATAATACTTATATCTTATTTTAGATATTAACTACATGAGGTATTGATTTTAGACAATACTATTAAGTGTTATCTAAAACTTTAAATGCAATAATTTGAAAGATTTTTTTGAAATAAAAAAGTCATAAATTGAAAGTTAATCAGAGATCATTCTAGATTAAATTTTAAATTGCTAAAAATTAATAGTCATCAAAATTGAAAATTTACACAGTTGAATGTTAAAAAATAGAAGAAGTGAAACCCATTCATCTTCTGTACAATACTATACTATATTATAAAAAGCTTTATCATCGTAATTCAAGGTTGGCCAGTTCAAAATTAGAAAATCTAGTGGTGAACCAAGAAACTATGATCTCCATGAATTTGTATTGAAAACAAAATTCTAGCGTACGAAGGGTACAAACAACAAACTAGAAAATTCTCTTCGTGTAGTCGTCCCCGGCCTAATCTGGGTAGGAAGATTTGGCGATCTCCTGCATATAGGGCAAGTACTATGCTGCTTCAACCACAAATCAATGCACTTTAAGTGGAAGATATGATGGCAATCTGGTAACAAACGGAGCATATCATCATCCTTGTAATCAGCCAAGCAAATAGAGCAGCAATTACAGTTATTATTATAGTTAGCAATTGAATCGTCAGCCTTAATAATATTATTGTCAAGCTTTGCTTCCGAGTAAAGCATCTTTGGATAGGCGCTGAACATCCGATTAGTTTTTTGAAGGCTTCCTGCTTCCATATTGATATCTTGATCATCATCTGCTGAGGAGGATGGGTGATCTTCCGACGGCACATGCTTGCGTGTCAAGAGGCAGAAAGCAATGAAACCGAGAGTTATTAGTGCCACAAACCCCATGGAAATTCCGAACTTAAGAGTAAATCCTCTTATACTTTCTGAGGCTAATGAGGCTTTGGGACTTGAATCTGTATTATTCATCTTCTTCAACGATTACAGAAGAGAGGGGAGAGAGGAAGATTTATTAAAGGAGCTTGTCTTTTGATTTTTGATTATTTCTTTTGGAAAGAAAAGGTGAAGTGTTAAGGAAAGAAGGAAGATTACTTGCGATTTTATGGTTGAGAGTCTTGAGATAGAGTTGCCTCATATAAACTTTCTAATTCGGATATAAAAAAAAATACAGAACTTTTTAATTCCAAAGTGGCTATAGAGATGGTCAATAGGATGAAAGCACTCAAGTGCCATGACAAAACAAAAGAGAAGATTTTGGTAAAACTCTGTATTGCGCAAATGTTTGATGAATACAAGAGTTTTTTTTTTAGAATCTGGATATAGATTTTTGTACATGTTTGGGGTCTTATTTTTTGCTTGACGGTTTGAGTTTGGACCTATAAATAGTCGTGGTTTTGTAGCAAAGCAGAAACTCTCATTAGAGTGTCTTAAGTTGATTATAAATATTCTCTATATATTGAGCGCACATTAAAAAATCGATATATTTATGAGGTTGATAATAGTGAAACTTCTAGCAGGATGTAGCCTTATTTTGAGGTGAACCTGCGTATATCGTGTCTTATTTTTTTTTTATTATAATTCATGTGATTGATAAGTCTCGAATCGTTCAGAGTATACTCTGACCAAATTATCTGATCGGAAAACCTGAATACTGAACGCGTTACGATCGTATTCGCATTCCTCCAAAGGGGATTCCTGTGAAAAGGCCTTAGGGAAAAGTGCTCTCATTTGTTTGCACAACTCTACCTCGTACTCTTCTGAAAGAGTGAAATCCAACTATGGCATGACTAGTTTTTATTTGATAAAAAATAACTTTCCTATATCTCCAATAAAGAATACATCAGAGCAGTCAAAGATTTCGTTGAGCTCCTTGATTTCGCGAAGAGAAATATCCTTGTGCTTATAATATATCAGCTTTTAGATATAGTGCACTGCGCGGGAAGCCATGTTGTCACACTCACTACGAATTTCATTTCTATGATCTTCCAAAAGAGCAAAAGAATGATCCCAAGACTCAAAAGTAAGTGGGAAGTCATCTTGCAAAACCATGTGAATAGAAGATATCCTAGATAAATATTGTTTTCGTGCAGGAGACAGGCTCTTTAGACGAATGTCTTGTTCTAGGTGAGGTGGTCAGCTTGGAGGATTAAAATCTAAGAATTTCTCTAGAATGATATCCACTAGAGCCTTTAGGGGCAACTCGATGTTCATAGCACGACCTAGCTCTAGAGCTCTCTATCGCGCAATTGCTTCTCTTTGGGCATTTTTTTTCTTCCTCTGAGCCTCTATGTCATTAGATTGTTTAAGCACTCCAAAGCACTCTTTGGAACTCCGAGCAATCATCATCATCCTCATCCTCATCTTCTTTGATTGCAGCAAACTTATTTTTTTACAAGACCTTTTCTGTCGAAAACAAAAATACTTGGCTAGACTAGGTCTAAGACATTAGTTTTAGACCCGCCCAAAACTTCATTGGTAATGTCAATATAAGCGTGAGACCCAAGAAATGATATTACCAATGAAGTTCTTTAAAATTATCAATGAAGTTTCGAACAAGTCTAAAACATTAATTTTAGACCTAATCTAACCAGGTATTCCTTTGTTGAAATGTCTTGCTTTTTGTTCAAAGTTCTCCATAATCACATGGACGTTTTTTAAGATGTCATGTGTCTCGTTATGAGTAGCAGGGCATTTGATGGACGTAAATCTCCCAGAAGAGTCATCTATATCCAATGGCGGAGCCAAGAATTTTAAATTGGAGTGGTCAATAATATTGTAACGATTTTAACCCGAGCTGAATTCAAGATGTTACACTTACAATGGAAGAAGTGTAGTTGTAAGACTAAATTCACCATTTTTATAACAGGTTGAATATATGAATAGTGTTTTTTTTAAAAAAATAACTCATACTTTTTAAACATTTTTAGGTTTGTCCATACTTCAAACATGTTTGGAAAAAAAAAATGAAGTAAAAGTACTTTTTTAAAATTAAAGTAAAAGTACTTTTTTAAAATTAAAGTAAAAATGCTTAACGAACTAATATAATTATTATTCTTGTCAGGCACCTAAACAATTAATTCTATTAATTTACCACACTAAAACTATCATATATTGTTCAGATTTTTATTCAAACATTATCAATTAACTTCTAAGTCAATCCCAATTTACAAACCATGTTAGGAAATCGAAAATAAATAAAATCGACTTACACATATTTTTATATAAATATATCATCCCAAATTAATAGCCAATGAACTCAATTCACGCACAAATCAAAATTAAACTAGTCACACCATAGAGATATGTTAATACAAAAATCAAATTAACCATTATAAAAACATATATAGACAATAATTAATACAATTAAGATAATATTTCTACATATATATATATATATATATTAATTTCTCAAAAAAAAAAGAAGTAAACTACATACAATAAATATCAAACATAAAATTTAATCTTGGAAACCAAAATACATTATGTTTGGTTGTCTGGAATTGAAGCTTGAAATTGGAATTGAGAATAAATCATACTTTTTTCAACATTAAAATGATTGAAAAGACCATGATTCTACCTCAATTCTAATTCCAAACTTCAATTCCAGACAATCAAACATAACATAAATAATTCCATAAAATTAAGTTAAGTAATTCGTTGAGTGTTTAAGTTAAAGAAGTTTTTGGTGACTAACTTTATAAAATTTGTGTTTGGACCTAAATTATATATAAGTTTAAAAAAAATTAGGGTGACCCTGTTTATATCCAATATCATTTAATTGATAATAGTCAATTTCAGCTTTGAAATAAAAATTTGAGAAAGCTCGTGAATGTTAAAAAAGGAAAAAATGGATGAGACTATTTTTAAATATTTAATAAATATAAAAAATAAAATTAATATAGATTTTAATTAAACTCAAAACTAAAAATAATTACAAAGTGTATCAAAACAGGTTTTAAAATAAGATTATCCAAACAATATTTCGTTTTTTTTTCTGATTTGGAAACAGTATTCGAGTTACAATTATTCAAACATATTTTCTTTAAAAAAAATCATAAAATTGTTTTTCAATTTTAATTTTCATAAACTAAAATCAAAAGACTGTTACTGAACATACTATTACCTTGCATTCCCGTCGTGAGACAATCGAAGGCATCAGAAGCTTTTAGATTTTATCTCCAAAATGGGTGAATTTGTGAGAGAGAGGAGAAAAAGAAAGGGACAATGAATCTCACGTGAACCTTTTACTTTTAAATAATTTATTAAAAAAATAAAAGAAAAAGGAAAAGGAAAAGAAAGTGAATTACACATAACAGAGCAGCCAGTGGTTATTTTCATTATTATTATTATTTTTATAGAACCCAGTGATTCTTAAGCAGCAGATAAATGATGTTGGATATTCAAAAAGTAAGAGACAATACCAAAAGGGTCATAATTATAAATATCTTTCAAGAGGATTATGTCTGTCTTTTTTATTAAAAAAAATACTTCATCCAACACCAGAAATGACGGCTCACACTTTCCCCATTTTCTTAGCTTGCTTCATGCTAGATCTTGTCATACTCCTGCAGGAAATTTGTAACTGAGACCTGATTATTACAATTGGTGCTGACAAAATGGGAATTCTTGTTTCTTAGTGTCAGTCACTGAAATTGCTTAGCAACGCGTCTTACGATGAACGCGAACCGCGCGCCAGGTCCTGCACGGCGCGCTGCTAATAGTGAAGCGTGAGTGCATCGTAAAGTTAGTGGATAAAAAACAAGTGCGCGCACTGACATTGATGTGGTGGGGACAAGCTGTATCATGTGTTTCTTTATCTGTTAGAAAAATGGCAAAAGTAAGATGTGCTGAGCCAATGTTTTTGCCTATTGCCGTCAATTTCTTTTCCTTGTTGCTAAAGTTCCACTATAGTTATTTATAATTAATCGACCATTCACTAAAAGTAACCTTTTTTAATTTTCTTTTAAACGCATATAAGGAGCTTATGTCCGACGACTAAAGGCAAAGGTTATGATGAAATTCGGCATGAATGCTGATGGTACATGAACACCAAAGCAAGGCAACTGCTTCTATGGTGCTGTGTACTGTGTCACGGGCCGCACCATCAGTGTGCAGGTCATGTTAGTTATTATCCACTCATATTTCGATATTATATCAATGGATGACGAGGGAAAAACTTATTGCTCATGTTTTTATCAACTGATAAGAAAATGAATCATTATCTTTTAGATTTTGGGATAATCATGTTAGCTGAGTAACTATATATAATATCACCCACTTGACTATTTAATCAAAAAATTTAAATACGTTCCTACTATTCGTGAGATATCAAATCAACGCTTTCAGAACACAATCCATGAGATGTGATACTAAAATACTCATTTTTGACTTAGATGTTCATAAGTCTCATTAAACTAACATGTTTGATAAAACTTTTTGTTAGGATTACCTTCGTCACATCGCTAGTTTGAATATATGGTATTTTTATCTCCGTTTTATCTACCACAATATCATGAATATAATGATATTGTGTTTCAATGTGTTGACCGTTAGAGTTATTTGTACCACTGTAAATCAGAATAATAATTGTCTGTTTATCACAGTAAATTTCTATTGATCTTTCAATTAAATTGATATTCAAATCTATCAAGAAACGTTTGATCCAAACTACATGAGTGACAGTCATGCTACAGGCTACGTATTCAGCTTCTTGTGTGTATCTTACTACACATCTATGTTTTTTGCTACCCTAAGAAACAGATGTGCCTCCAAAAATGAACAAATGTCTCGAAGCAAACTTTCCGTCATCTTTTTCCCCCTCCGAAACCTACATCGGAGTAACCAATTACCTTAAGTGTATCAGTTTGATAAACTAATTTAAGGCGCAATGTACCTCTCAATATTCTTTTAACTGCTTCCTAATGGATTGGGCCAAGATTACTTAGGTACATATTGACCAAACTTATTGGATTTGACAAGTTTAGTCGAGTACACAACATGGCATACATCAAACTACCAACTACTTGAGCATACGACACATCTAAAGATTTCTATCCCTCTCTAGGACATTGGTCCTTAGACAATCTCTTCCCTATTACTAATGGTGTTGGTGCCGGATTGCAATTCTGCATTCCAAATTTTTTAAGGACTTTGAGCATGTACCTTTCTTAATTTAAGCTCAATGTTCTAAATTTTCTATTCATCGAGATTTGTATTCCTATAACATATGAGGCTTCACCCATGTCTTTTATCTCAAATCTACTACTTAGTTTCAACTTGGTTTTATTTAACTTTTCAATGTCATTTCCAGTAAGTTGAATATCATCTGTACAATGACAATATAGAAAACTTGCTCCCAATTTTACTGATATACTTAAATTTTGTAAATTACTAAGAATTTATAACTTCAACATTGAATTCTCGCATAACAATCAGACCCTAATTGAATTCTCTATAGTTAATGATGTTTATAATAAAATATTGTATCTCATCATAAGAACGTGTCTTAACAATAACTATTAATTCAATTTTTAAATAAAGTGACATTATCTACCATGAACATTACCAAATACAAATAATTCAATTATAGAGGATTCAAATCCCTATAATGGGTCAATATTTTTTCTACTATCGAAATCAATGGTTCAAAATTTTAATGTCCACCAAAATAGGTACATAAATGTTTTTAAGAAAAAAAAATTGGTTAACTACTTATCTAAAAAAGAGAGGGGATTAATGAAAGCTTATTAAAAAATTACGGACTTTACAGTCATAAAAATGACAATTTCTCTAATCTCTCAATGTCATCAAGTTATATAATAGATAGTATAAATATTTAGAAGTTGAAACATCTTAAATCATAATTTAATATTGGTCTATAGAATTAAATATTCAATCTTTAAAATTTTATTTTATTTATATTTTATTTTTGGTCTCTTATACATTTTTTTTGGCAAAAAGTTACACTCTAGCTCCCTGATGGCATCACCAAAGCTACTAAGCCTAAGTGTGGCAATTAACTTTATTGTTATTTATTATGTTATCTCATATTTTCAAATTTTATTTATCCATTGACTGAAATGAAACACAATTTTTGCCTTCAAGCTGTGATACCACTATGTTTACCGTTGAGATGGAATTCTTTTTAGAATCTAATTAACCTAATGCTGGCATTTCGAGCAAGTGGGAAATGAATGGAACGAAAAGTTGGATTTGGTTGTTTTTTATGTTGAAAATCTGTCAAATGAATTCATAGACTCTTCGGCGTAAACTAGAATGTCTCCGAGATTGTGCCTTGGACTCTTCGACACCCAAGTCAATAATCTGAAAGAATAATAAAGTTGAAAAGCTGTATAATTGTAAGTTATGTCTGTGTACCTTTGATAGTAAGAACCCCCTTATATAATATTTGGAAGCAAAATTCGATTATGAGAGTGATTGATCAGAAAGTATTATGATATGAATAACATTTTTAAAGATAAGATTGAAGTTATCCATAAGTTGAAATATTTTATCCATAGGTTGGATTTATTTAAATAATAGTTTATACATAAGCTGGATAATATTTTATTCATAAGCTAGAATGTCGTAGTAGTACCGAGACATTGGTGTGAAATTACAATTATACTTTTTGTCAAGTGTGACGATTTGATTGATTGATCTATCTGAGTCATGAAATTATTATTTTACCCTTGAAGATTGCCACGTGTCGTAATATCATTGAAGAGAGAATTTTCTCCTGCATTAAATGTATTAATCCAGATTGATACACTTACAAAATTTAATATTTAGTTTCCATGTATAACACGGAAAAGTGTGTGGGGTTAGAAGCTGCAGCATGATGATTTTGATGGAGGGACAGACGAAGCTGCATGACGATTTGGTTTTGAGGGAAATAAGTTTAGTATTTGGCGTTTTGGGTAATCATCAGGCTGTTTATCTTAGAAGCTGCAAGTACTTGTTCATGGATTGTACTAAAAGAAAAATAGTTGGTGACTGATCCTGATTGGAGCAATGTGTTATGGTGTTGTTGTTATGGGCTTGGACTGTTGTTCGCCAAGAAGCTATCGACATTCGAGTTCTGAGTTTCTAAAAAATTTAATTTTTTCTAAAAAAAAAAATTAAACTTGTGAAAACAACACAGACACTCGAATCAATAATAAGAAACTCATCAATATACACAATAAAACATCGATTTTAAATTCATGTTAACAGTAATCACAAACCATCTTTATTTCATAAATCGTAAACCATAATCATGTATAAAAACACACAAACTCGTTAAAAAGGGATCCGATGCGACCCATTCATTCCCTAATTTTTCTTCAATTAGCTGAATTAAGAAAGAAAAACGAATCATAAGGCTCAATGCTCATAGCTCCTTTTTATGGGCAAATATGGAATAATCCAGAATGAGCGACAATACACCACAAAAATATTAAGATATAGCCAGCGTCCTCACATTCGAATGCTAAAATTTCCGTGCATTTATCAGTTTTGCAAACACAATGAAAATCCCATAAAAAAACTAAAACTCTGAACCCTATAACAGGACAATAATTCTTAAAATCCATGTCAACCCATTTCTTCAGTTTTAAGTCATCTGGTCGATAAAGCCAAATCATTTCATTATTGCTGAGCACACTGCACCCTCTGGGCACCTCCGTGCATATCATCATCTTCCTCGTATGCCTCTTGAGCCTGAGCCTGCTTCCTTCGCATCTCCTCCTCAATGTTCACATCGTGCAAAGTGGTCTCCTCACATTCATCCAGCTCCATGTCAGTCAGCTGGACTGAGGTCGTCATGGGTAGCACACCCTCCAAGGCCTTGCACTGCTCTGGTGTCAGCGAGTCCGGGAATTCAACACTGAAGTGAATGTATAATTTACCCTTCATGAATGGCCTCTGATAAATTGGCATTCCTTCATCATTAATGCCCTTGAATTGATCTGTGGTTTACACAAAACATAACAAGCCAAAATCATGAACTAAATCCCGAATATGAGATGGACTTCGCATTTCAAAAGAGAACTTTGTATTTCAGAGAAGGCTCAAGAATGTAGGACAGGTTTAACCATTCTGAGGAAAGACCCCACACCATTACATAGTATCCTTTTCACTAGGTATCACTAAAATGCCTTTAATTCACTGGTTTAAAAACAATATTATCCAAATTGGACCATGATAACAATGTTTATTATCATTATGACAAAAATAATTGCACAAGAAAAGGGCCGAATCAAAAGAAATAGTAGTATGCAGATCACGAAAGCTGAAGATTGGAAGGGCAACATCCCATCAATAACAATGAATCCAGAAATAGTACACACTACAAAGCATCCTTGATAACAATAATAACTTAAGGACTTATCTTAAGGAATCCAACTAAGGAAACCACAGCAGTAAATACTATACTTACCAGGCTTGATAACTTCTCCAGGTTGGGATTTAATGAAAAGCTGCCTGCTATCCAGATGGGTCAATATAAATTGAAAACCGCAAAGTGCCTCTGTAAGGGTCAAGGTGTGCTCAACAAATAGGTCATCACCCTTTCGCTTAAACTTGGGATGCTCCTTCTGTTGTAGGACAAAGACAATGTCACCAGTGACAGTGTCAGGCTGCACAAAAACAAAAACCAAACCAAATGAGTCCACCAATAACTTGATACCAGTTGGTCACATATAACATTCATTACTAACAAAACGATCCATGATAGAGACAAAGGCAACAAAAACAAAGGATGCCCTGCCCTACCGCTTCATCAGCTTCTCCAGGGAATGTAATTTTCTGTCCATTTTGCATACCCTTCTCCACATGAACTTCCAACACTTTCTTCTCCTGAACGACCTTCTCACCCTTACACTGCGGGCAGCGATCCTTGTCACTAATGGTCTCACCAGTACCCTTACACTCATTGCAAGGATGTTGCATTTGTTGGATCATAGAAGGACCAAGTTGTCGAATGGAGACCTTCATTCCAGAACCCTGGCAGCCAGAACATTTCATTGATGCACCTGACTTGGAACCCTTCCTGCAAATTTTCATAACAGAATCCCATTAAACAGGATATGGTAGAGAAAACTGGGTTGCATAAAAAAAAAAGAAAGGAAAAAGAAGCATGTTAACTCAGATTTTGTAGCACCAACCCCTTGCACTTGGAGCAGATGGCATTGCGGGAAAGTGAAAGTTTCTTAGATGTCCCGTTGTAGAGATCTTCCAAAGATACCTTCAAGGGATGGATAACATCCTCCCCCCTTCTCTGTCTTCGACCTCGGCTGCTTCCACCACCTGGGCACAAACAAATATCAGCTCAAAATACAATATTTTTCATCTCATGTTAATTTCAGAAACTAAAGATCTTACCGCCAAAAGGGTTGCCACCAAAGAAGGATTGGAAGATGTCGAACGGATCATGGCCACCACCACCCCCACCCATTCCTTCCTTGAGTGCGTCCTCTCCATACTGATCATAAATTTCTCGTTTCTCTGGATCGCTTAGAACCTCATAAGCTTGGGCCAATTCTTTGAACTGAAATCTCAAGCAGCAATTTGAAAGATTCAGTAAATTCAACACTATAAGAGTAAAAATTCCTAAGGAAATTCAGCATGAGGTCTTCAACCTGATTAAACCTTTAATGCTACATTGGGAAACAACCAGGAAGATATCTTCCATATAATAATCATTTGGCAACAACTGAAAAAGTCCTAGATATCCAAGTCTCGTCTGTTTACCAGGGTTATTATCATATCCCAGCCCCAAGGGCGCACATAGTTCAAAAACTACTTTTTTTATAACTGTACATAGTTCAAAAACTAAGCACCTACTCAAAGCGAAGCCATACAAGAGAAATCCATAATTCTTCGTCAAAACGTGAAACCAGCTAAGAAATTCTGGATCATCATCAATCGAGCAATCAAATTATACCCACCCCATTAATATTTTCAAGAGAAACCATAACAAACAGATTCCCGAATTTATTAAAGTTATACTAACCACCTCAAAGAACAGATCATTACAGCCTGACCCAGTTAATTGTCACAAACAACCCATTCAAGAAAACCCATTAAGCCATCCAATAATTCGATCAACACACACCCAATTTGACAAGGTGAACCGTCAAATAAAGCAGAGCAAAAAAAAACATATATGATATAAAAAGAGAAAAAAATAGAGAAAATCAAGTAACTATTTATAGACCTTCTCGGGATCACCACCCTTATCAGGATGGTTCTTGATTGCAGCTTTCCTGTAAGCCTTCTTCAGATCGTCTTGTGACGCGTTCTTTGAGACTCCAAGAATCTCATAGTACTTTGTGTTATCACTCTTCTTTGGTGCTCTGCCAAACATATTCTTGTTATGCTAAACACACAAACAAAGGGATTAGAGAAACCAAAACAAACCCAATTAACCATAAAACCATGAATCGACCAAATAAAAGTATAAAAAACATATCACAAAATCAAGATCGCTAAAAAGAAAGATCGTGAAAGGATAGAAAGAAAAAATACCAGATCTTGTTCGATTGTAAGGACTGCAAATATTGGCTACAGAGAACCTAGGGAACACACGGTGGAGATGGCGAAGATGTAAAAGAAAGAGTACAGGATCAGATGTTAGGTTTATATGGAAATGAATAAACGGTGGAGATTTATTCTTTCAGAGAGTATTAGATTTGACGAATGAAAATAGAAGGATCTAGAATACTCCGTACTTTCTTGGAAATTAGATGGAATCAGGGTCGTTGAATGTTTTGGTCTCCTTTAATATTGAAAAAAAAATAATAATTTTATGAATTGCGTCGAAGGGATTAATTGAAAAAAGAAATAAAAATTCAAAAGTGAATGGAAGAAGCAAACAAAAAATCAGTGGTGGGAGTTTCTTCATTAAGCGTATGAAGGACTATACGACCGAGAAGCTTGCGTCGAAAAACTTCACCTTTCATTTTCTTCACGATTGTTTTGGTTTAAATGGTTTTTATAATTTTTTTAAAAATCGAATTTTATAAATTATTATGTTTAGTTTATTAATTATATATGGAGTTTATTTATAAATGAATTAATTTTATATATTTACAAATTAAATCAAGTGTAATTTAATATGTTCGGTATGATTTTAGTACGGAATTTAATTCACTTTCAAAAAAACTTAAATTAAAATTTATTTACAAATGAATTTACATTTTATTTTAAAATAAATCAAAACTAAGATTCAGTTATAAATTAACTCAGATGAATATTCATGCTTGGTATAATCTTTACTTTAATTGTATAATTAAAATAAATTTTGTATTTAAAATCAACAAAGATTCAATTTATTTAATAAACTTTACTTAAAAACTCTTATGTTACCCTATTACCATGGCTCATGCTTATGGATTTATCTTTAAAAAAATGCAAAAATTCTCTTGGCATGCAACTTATGATGTGTTTAATTTGCTTAATTTCCTTTTTTTTTTAAATATTTTTGCTAATGAACTATCGTTAATCTACTTCATTATGCTTAATCTATTGCTGCAGCTACATGTTTGACTTGCTATATTCTAATGCTAAATCTATGCTAAATCTATTGCATGCTTAGTGCTTACTACTTGATGTGTTTTGTGGCTTCAAGTCTCATCTGCTGTTTAGTTTGTTCCTTAGTATGTTGTACCATGTCATGATTCATCTATGGTTTGTTTTCATCTATGATCGACTACAGTATTAATTAGTTCTTGTGATATTCCATAAGTTTGAAGAATTACTTTGCCCAGTAAAAAAGAAACATAAGTAAAAAAGACAATGGAATAAAAATTGTTATAAAACCATCTAATAATGCTAAAGGTATTTAAGTCAAGTTTATGAAATTAATTGAATTCTTATTGATTCCAAACATACAATTCATTTCAATTCTACAATTTAAGTAAGACTATACTAAACATAAAAACTCATTTGAGTTTACTTATGTAAACCGATGTTCTAACCCAAGAGAGGGGTGAATTTGGCTTTTAAAAACTTTTGCTAATTACTTGCAAGTTTATAAAAACTGTTAAATGTACAAAGCATACAAACAAGTAATGTGCTTTAAGTAAAAGAGTTTAAGGAAGAGAAAGTGCAAACTCAGTTTATAATGGTTCGGCAATATCAGATTCCTTCCGACCCTATGTCCACTCTCTTCAAGGAACCTCCTTGAAGTAATCCACTAAAACTTTTAGTCATACAACTTCACGGGTGTTGTACAAACCTTACAACCAATCCCTTCCTCACGGAAGCTTACAAAAAAGTGTTTAATTATAAACACTCTAAGAGTTATTACAACTCTTTCCCCTTTACAATAAATGTGATTTGCTGTAAAGTAAATGGTAGAGAGATTGCAATGAATACTTTACAAATGAACAATATTTCTCTTTCAAGAATAAGCTTGAAGAATAGCTCAATAATAAAATTTTCAAAGCTTTTGAAAATAAATGAGCAAACTTATGAATTGAATGTGTTATTTTTTTAAAATGCTCATTGAAGTAGGTTTATATAGCCTTGAATCAATATGGCCGTTAGACACTAACTTGATAGGTTTGGTGTATTAAATGCTCAAGTCCTGCGTCTCAAACGATCATATTTTTGAATTACCAGTCGACTGGGTTCTTGTATCAGTTGACTGGGTCAAGTGCGAAATTTCACTTTTAGGCTGTTGGGAGTACTAATCGATTGGGTCCTAAGCACCAATCGACTAGGAACTCACTGTCCCAGTTGTCAGTCAACTGGGTGCTCTACACCAGTCGACTGGGGACATTCTGTTCCATACCCCAATCGACTGGTACATTTAAGCCAGTCGAGTAGGTTGCCTTTCAACCCAGTTTTTCATGTAATAAAACTATTTTTAACTTGGAAGTATTTGAATTAATAGTTTTGTCAAAATCCTTTTGTAAAAAGAGCCATAAGACAAGCTAAGTACTTGAACATAAGAGATTTATAGTTGGTTTCAATACCTTAATGCCTATTCTATATCTTCTGTCTTGTCTTGGCATCTGAAACTGGTTGAGTTCTTGCATCTTGTTTCTCTGCTGAAAGCTTTTACAGTTTAAACACTTAGATAAAACTGTTAGTACAATTAGAGTAGTGTTTTGTCATTATTAAAATTAGATAAGGGTTAACAATCTCCCTTTTTTTGATGATGACAAAACTAATGAAAGAAAACAGTTTTAAAAACTAAGTGTTGGGTGTTTAGAAAAAAAAATAGGCAGAGTTTCCTCTGTTTTTCGGATAAAACCAACCTGTAAAGTAGTTCAAACGTAGTTTATAAACAACCAATGAGCCCTCTGTGTGCTCTCGGTATAGCCATCTCGAATAAGATCCCGAAGCTCAGCCAATAAGCCCTATGTGTGGTCTCGGTACAGCTCGAAGTCGTCTCGAAGTGAGTGGAGGTCATAGTGCATGAAATCAACAGAAGAGTTCAAGCTCTGGAACCCAGACTGCATGGATAGCTGGAGGCTCGAAATAGCCTAGATTAAATCATTGTATCCAGCCTGACCAGTACTAGAACCATCATGTCGTGGTGCTCGGTCATTAGTGTTTATAGCAGTGGGAAGGGCTGCATTACCAGGAACCTCGTCGTCGTCCTAGCTGCTGTGACCCTCTCCAATCCTTATGTTCTTCCTCGCCTTGGAGTATATCAATCCATCGCGAATAGTGCACCCCATCTTCTTCAGAGAAGAGACATTGATGATATCCTTGGGGCCGATGTCCTGAGCCTCAGAGGCGAGAAGGGGAACCTAGAAATACTGGAGGATGAGGGTGATGAGCATCCCATAAGGAAGACACCCTGAGTCACTAGCTTCACCGTTGATCATGTTGGCGAGTAGTAGGGAGTAGATATTGAAGCGGTGTCTAGTTTTGAGACACCAAATCAATACGATATCTATCTTATAGATATAGCCCCGAATCTCAAGTCGTGGATGGATGGTCCAACTCACAATAAGATTGAATAACTTCGAATCGAGAGGCATGTCACTACATGTGTGAAATGTAGTGGGCCGAAAGATGTAGTTAGGGTTTCCCCTAACGATCTGACAGCCTCTTCATAGTCGAAGTTGTCCGGCCATCTGTCCAGACTCCATTGGATCCCTCCCACTAGGATCCTCAAGATGCTCACTAGGAGGTCAGTGTTCACCTCAAACTCCACGCTTATCACACTGGTTCTAAAATGAAGAGCTAGTGGACTAGGTTTCACCAAGTTTGCGTAGAATTGGTGAATCGGGCATGGGTAGTACTTTTGATGAATCTTGACAAGTGGTGTCAAGTGCATTGCCTCAAAAAGAGGTAATACGTCAAAATTTGCATGACAGATAGAATCAAATTCAACAAATCTACCCGTCATGATCTTTTTATGTTGGATGACGGAATTATACCTCTCTTTGATGGCTGGACTCCAGAAGACTGAGTCGTCGAGCTTTATCTTCGCCTTTTTGCTCGAGGATCCAGCACAGCCTTTTCCTTTGGCATCCGGTGCCATGTATTTTTTAGATCGTGGCCTTGTAGGTGCGTAAGGTCCTCCAATTGTGGTTTTGATTCAAATTCTCTTAGATATTTGGAAAAAAAAATGTTTTTAGGGAGATCTGAGAGATTTTTTAGGAAAAAAGAAACTTTTAACCATGGAAAGTTGAAATGAATGTGATGGGGGATTAGATTAAGGTTTCTATGAAGTGTTTTGGTGAGATTTTGGACAGAAAATGAGGTTTTCTAGAGAGAAGGGTTTGAAAATGGCGTGAAATTTCTTAAAAACTGAAGTGACTATTTATAGAATCGCGATACAAGTCGACTGGGTTAAGGCACCAGTCGACTGGGTCTTTCACTGATTTAAGAAATTTTGTTATACCAGTCGACTGGGTAATCTATACCAGTCGACTGGGTAGTTACTAAAATTTTAAATTTTGGCTCCAAACAGGGTCTTATACTAGGCAGTGTATTACCAGTCGATTGAGGTCCTCTTACCAGTCTACTGGACCCTTAAAAGTAAGCTCTAGCTTAGAGTTTTAGCACGAAATTTTTTTATCTATACCATCTTGAGTGAGGGAAATATTAAATAAGGTTTAATACTCATTCACTAGATGTCAAATATGCATATGATGAATGATGATGCAATCAAACATACAGTTTATCATAGTTTATTAAGCCCATTGATAGTATAATCTTACAAAAACTAACTTCACTTAAGGGTTTTGTAAGAATATCAGCTATTTAATCTTCTGAAGGAATGAATTCTAGTATTATATCACATTTTTTAGCATGATCTCTTATGAAATGATGTTTAATTTCTATGTGTTTGGTTCTAGAATGTTAAATAGAGTTTTTGGTTAAGTTGATAGCACTGGTGTTATCACAATGAATTGGAATATCTTTAAAGTTCATGCCATAGTCTTCTAGTTGTTGTTTCATCCACAACACTTACGCACAACAACTTTCGACTGCTACGTATTCCGCCTCAGTGGTTGATAGTGCAACCGAGTTTTGTTTCTTGGAAAACCAAGAAGTAGCATTGCACCTAAGAATTGACATGTTCCACTAGTTCTTTTTCTATCTAGCCTACACCCCATAAAATCAACATCTGAATATCCTATAAGCTCAAAAGATGAATCTCTAGAGTACCATAATCCTAGGTTTGAGTCCCTTGTAGATATCTAAGGATTCTTTTTACTGCAATCACATGTGATTCCTTAGGATTAGCTTGAAATCTAGCGCACATGCATACACTGAACATTATATCAGGTCTATTTGTAGTTAAATAAAGTAATGCTTCTATCATGCTTCTATAAGTTTTAGTGTCTACACACTTACCTCCTTCATCAAGGTCAAGTTTTGTAGAAGTACTCATAGGAGTGCCAAGTGATTTTGAGCTTTTCATCCTGAAATTAGTAGGTCCTTGGTGTATTTTGATTGATTGATGAAGATGCTTCCTTTCAATTATTTGATTTGAAGTCCAAGGAAGTAGGTAAGCTCTCTTATCATGCTCATTTCAAATTCACCTTGCATGCACTTAGCAAATTCTTAACACATAGATTCATTAGTAGCACCAAATATGATATCATCAACATATATTTGAACTAGTAGTGTGTCGTTTTTATGAGTTTTTGTGAAGAGAGTTGTGTCTAATTTTTCTCTTGTAAAATTATTTTCAATCAAATACTTACTTAGTCTTTCATACCATGCTCTTGGAGCTTTCTTTAACCCATATAGAGCTTTAGAAAGCTTGTAGACATGATTTGGAATACTAGGATTTTCAAATCCAAGAGGTTGCTCAACATATACCTCTTCTTCTATAAAGCCATTTAAAAATGTACTTTTTACATCCATTTGAAATAATTTAAACTTATTAAAGCATGCAAAGGCTAATAACATTCGAATAGCTTCTAATCTAGCTACAGGAGCATAGGTCTCATCAAAGTCTATTCCTTCTTCTTGATTATATTCCTTAGCAACTAGTCTAGCCTTGTTCCTAGTTACTATTCCATTTTCATCCATCTTATTTCTGAATACCCATTTAGTTCCTATTATAGTATGATTCTTTGGTCTAGGAACTAGATTCCATACATTGTTTCTTTCAAATTGATTTATTTCTTCTTGTATGGCATTTATCCAATCAACATCCTTCTCGGCTTCTACAAACGTCTTAGGTTCTATTTGAGATAAATAGGCTACACAATTGCAAATATTTCTAATAGAGGAACGAGTTCTTACCCCTTGTGAAGGATCACCAATCATTTGATCGATTGGGTGATAATTTATATAACTCCAATCTTTGGGAAGACTATCCTCTTGTTGACTTGTAGATAGTTGGTCAAGTTTGAGAGCTTATACCTCTTGATTTGTTTGAGGTGGGTTCTCCTTTGGGTCAACAATGGAAGTAGGTGTTTCCATACCTGGAATGAAATCTTCATCATCATTGAAAGAAACTACTCAACTACTAATTGGGTTAAACTCATCAAAGGCTATATGTATGAATTCTTCTTCCACTAGTGTTCTCTTATTGAAGACTCTATAAGCTTTACTAGAGGTTGAATATCCTAAGAATATCCCCTCATCGGTCTTTGAGTCAAATTTACCCAAGTTAGTTTTATTGTTATTTAAGATAAAGCATTTACAACCAAAAGCACGAAAATATGAGATATTAGGCTTTCTACCTTTCCATAATTCATACGGAGTTTTGTTAAGCATAGGCCTAATTAAAATTCTATTTAAGATATAGCAAGAGGTATTTACGGCTTCCGGCCAAAAGTATTTTGGCAAGCTATTTTCACAAAGCATTGTTCGTGCAAATTTTTCTAGAACTCTATTTTTTCTCTCAATAACTCCATTTGTTGAGGAGTTCGAGGAGCCGAAAAGTTGTGATCAATTCCATTTTCATCACAAAATTTTGAAAAGCTTTGGTTTTCAAATTCTTTTCCATGATCACTTCTAATGCTTGAAATGTAAATTCTTTTTTTTCATTTTGAACCTTTTTACAAAAGTTTTCAAATCATTTGTAAGCTTCATCCTTATAAGCAATAAAGATAACAAAGGTATATCGTGAATAGTCATCAACAATAACAAGAGCATACTGATGGCCACCTAGACTAATGGTACTTATTAGACCAAATAAGTCAATATGTAAAAGTTCCAATGGTCTAGTAGTTGAGACTATATTTTTTTATTTAAAAGAAATTTTAGTTTATTTTCCCATTTGACAAGTGTCACACACCTTGTCTTTTTCAAATTTGATTTTCGGAAGTCCAATGACTAAATCTTTTCTTGAAATAATTTTAAGCAAATCCATATTCACATGACCAAGTCTTCTATGCCATAGCTATGAGTTTTCACTAAAAGCGAGAAAACATTTTTCATTTTCTGAATGCAAGGATTTTAAATCAACTATATAGATATTTTCGTGTCTATGGCCAACAAACTTGATCTTGTTACTCTTGATGTCTACAACTAGACAATGAGAGGTTTTAAATACGACTTTGTTGCATTTTTCACATAGTTGACTAATACTTAGTTGGTTTGGCTAAAGGCCTTTCACATATAATACATGATCAGTGGTTGAGAAATCATTACCAACTTTTCCATGCCCGATGATCTTTATCTTTGTGCTGTCTCCAATGGTGACATGTCTGCCATCTCTTAGAGTTAGCTTTTTGAATACATTTCGATCACTTGGTCATGTGCTTTGAGCATCCACTATCAAGGTACCAACAATTACTTTTTTCTTTGGTGGGGAGACATATCTATATCATGCAAGGGTACACAATTTAACTCTTAGGTACCTAAAATTTCTTGGGTCCTTTGGGGTTAGTCCTAGAAAATAAGGTTCCTTTAGGGACCCATACTTTCTTAACATTGTAAGTTCTATATTTATAGACATATTGATGATGCACAATCCTAGGATAATAATTATTGAAATTTGTAGGATTTCTTAGTTGTGTATGTCTATAGCTCATTGGATAAGTATTCCTAGGATACATGTTTCTATTGTGAAGATTATGAACATGCATATCATTTCTAGGAAATGTATGATGATGATTTCTAGGATATATACTTGCATTATTATGAATATGCATATTATTTCCAAGATATACATGATAGTAATTCCTAGGATATGTATGTGTTGTGTGCAAGTTTTGAGTATACATATTATCTCTAGGATGCACATGATGGTTACTCCTAGGATGTGTATATGCATTTCTTGAATGATTGTTCCTAGCATTTGTATTTCTTGAGTAAGCATACATAAAAGCATGAGTAATTCTAGGATGTTTAATTCTAGTATATGCATTAGAATTAGTATTTTTAGACCTACTAGTATTCATTGAAGGAGTGCTTTTGACCTTGCTAATGGTCTTTGAAGTAAAGGCTTCATTCATATATGATGCTTTGAAGAATAAGGTCTCTTTTGATTTTTGCTTGCCTAATGGAGAATGACCCAACCTAGATTTTCCTTCACTTAATCTTTGGCAAGACAACACTTCATCTAGCTTTTCTTTTCCAAGCATAAGTCTTGATATAGTGCTATTCAATTCTATTATTTTCTTCTTTAAGTTTTCATTTTCATCTTTAAGAAAATCTTGAGAAGAATTACAAAGCAAGGAAGATAGTTTTTGTTTTTCTTCCTTTAAGCCTTCCATCTCTTTAGAAAGATATGACACTTCCTTTTTGAGAATGGTGTTCCTATAATCGAATTTCTTCAATTCTTCATGCATTTCATTTATGACCTCTATTAATTCTTCACTATTACTAACAATGTTATTATTACAAGGGGAATAATTTGATACCTCATTTTGATCATCGATTGCCATTAGACATAGATTGGCAATCCTTCGTATCTAACCTTATTGTCCGAGGATTCTTCTTCTTCATCATCACTCCAAGTGGTTGCAATCATAGCTTTCTTTTTTCAGCTCTTATATTGTTTTCTTGTCGTTGTACATTCGACCTTGATGTGACCGGGCTTCTTGCAACCATAACACATAAGTGGTTCCCTTTTTGAAGTGGGATCCTTTGTGTAAGGTTTTTTGCTCTTCTTCAAGAATCTGTGAAACCTCTTAGTGATTAAGGCCATCTTACCATCTTCTTTGTTGCTCTTCACCTCTTATTCTGTTTCTTCCTCTTTGTTGCTCGTAGAGGCTTTGAGAGCAATCACCTTTTTTCTTCTTTTCATCATCATTGACAACGAGATTCATTTCTTCTATCTCGTATGTCAATAGTGATCCGATAAGTGTTTCAACATCAAGTTTGTCGAGATCTTTGGCTTCTGTAATGGCTGTTTTTTTTGCTTTCTCAGTGGATAGTAAAGACCTTAAGATTTTCTTTGTTAGTTCAAATTCTTCAATGTTCCTACCAAGAAGCTTCAAATCGTTAATAATAGTGGTGAAACGTGAATGCATTTGAGAAATTGTTTTGTTAGGAGACATTTCGAAAGATTCATACTTGGACACTAGTATATAAATTTTTTATTTTTTAACTTCGCTAGTTCCTTCATATATAACTTGCAATTTGTCCCATATCTCCTTAACCGAAACACAAGCAGGAATTTTATTATATTCAAAAATATCTAAAGCACAATGTAAAATACTTTTGGCTCTACTATTTAGAGACATCATTCTACAATCCTCTTCATTGAATTCAGTTTTGAGTTTAGGCATTGTATGATTGATTTCTCCAATAGTTATTTCTTTTGTAGGAATTCTGGGTTCTTCCTCAACGACTCTCCATAGATTGTAATCTTATCCTTCGACGAATATTTTCAGCCTATTTTTCCAATTGTTATAGTTGGAGCCATTAAACAAGGGAGGCCTAGTATAGGAATGTCCTTCGGAGTAGCTTTTTGATGCCATCGGATTAACTCAAAGATTTTAAGCCTGAAATTGAAAACTTGACTCTGATACCAATTATAAACCGAGGTTTTAACCCAAGAGGGGGGTGAATTGGGTTTTTAAAAACTTTTGCTAATTACTTATAAGTTTAAAAAAACTGTTAAATGTACAAAGCATACAAACAAGTAATGTGCTTTAAGTAAAATAGTTTAAGGAAGAAAAAGTACAAACTCAGTTTATAGTGGTTCGGCAATATTAGATTCCTTCTGACCCTACCTCCACTCTCTTCAAGGAACCTCCTTGAAGTAATCCACTAAAACTTTTAGTTATACAACTTCACGAGTGTTGTACAAACGTTACAACCAATACCTTCCTCACAGAAGCTATTCCTTTCCTTGCAGAAGCTAATCCTTTCTTCACGGAAGCTAATTCCTTACTTACGGAAGCTTACAAATAAGTATTTAATTCTAAACACTTTAAGAGTTATTATAACTCTTTCCCCTTTACAATAAATATGATTTGATGTAAAGTGAACGGTAGAGAGATTGCAATGAATACTTTTACAAATGAACAATATCTTTCTTTCAGCTTGAAGAATGCCTCAACAATAAAATTTTCAAAGCTTTTGAGAATAAATGAGTGAACTTAATAATTGAATGTGTTATCTTTTTTTTTAAATGCTCATTGAAGTGAGTTTATATAGCCTTGAATCAATATGCCGTTAGACACTGACTTGGTAGGTTTGGTGCATTAAATGCTCAAGTCCCACGTCTCAAACAGTCATATTTTTGAATTACTAGTTGACTGAGTCCTTGTACCAGTCGACTGGGTCAAGTGAGAAACTTCACTTTTAGGCTATTGGGAGTACCAGTCGACTGGGTCCTAAGCACCAGTCGATTAGGTGCTCTACACCAGTCGACTGGGGACATTCTATCCCATACCCCAGTCGACTGGTACATTTAAGCCAGTCGACTGGGTTGCCCTTTAACCCAGTTTTTCATGTAATAAAACTGTTTTTGACTTGGAAGTATTTGAATTAATATTTTTATCAAAATCTTTTTGTAAAAAGAGTCATAAGACAAGCTAAGTACTTGAACATAAGAGATTTACAGTTGGTTTCAATACCTTAATGCCTATTCTATATCTTCTGTCTTGTCTTGGCGTCTGAAACTGGTTGAGTTCTTGCATCTTGTTTCTTTGCTGAAAGCTTTTACCGTTTAAAGACTTAGATAAAACTGTTAGTGCAATTAGGGTAGTGTTTTGTCATTATTAAAATTAGATAAAGGTCAACAATTTGCAGTTGAATTCTAATTTCAGTTCATTTGAAAATAAAATGTGGATTCATTTGTAAATGAATTATAGTTTTAGTTCATTTGAAAATGAACTGAATTCTATACTTAAGGTCATACCAAACGGAATATTAGTGAAAATAAAACATTTTCCATTTTCCATAAAGAAGCATGGAATAGAGATCATACTCGTGGAATCTTTTTTAACTGTGTAAAACCTTTTTTATCTATATTTTTCTTAACATTTTTCTCAATAATTTGCACATTCTTAACATAATTTGATCTTTTAAACATATTTTAAGAGACAACATATTTTTTTATTTGTCATCTTTTTAATATTATGTTATGATGTAGGGAAATTTCACTCCACCAATGACATATCGACACGTGGTTCCCTTCGAGGGTTAAAGCATAATTTCACAAGCCTAGTCAAACGGCTAATCAAACACTTACACGTAGTATGGGCAAAATGATATTTTCATACCTAACCTCTAACCCTTAGATATTCTGGCATATTCCAGCCAACCATATTAATTACCCCACGACTGTTACTCCCGACATTAAACCTAAGTAAATCTTGATGTTATTACCTCATAATCACACGTTATATTATTACAATTATTGCACAATATTATTTCTTGCCATTATTTCTCGTAACAGACTCAACTCCATGGTACTATATAAAGGGGACTCCTACTATTTCTTATGTACAACACATTTCTCTCTACACCTCTCTTGTTTTCCTATTCTCTTATTCCGAGGTACTGACTTAAGCATCAGAGAGTCCCTTGGATGCATAACTGATAAAAGCTTAAATATTCATATTTAAGCCCCTTAATTTACATTTGTTAAGCTCTTAGTTCGCGTATTTTATTTCATTTTACTTCCTTTTTGTGTTTTCTGTGTTTTTATAGGTTTTTGGTAGAAATGAAGCATTTTGGAACTCAAAGAGCAAAACTGGAACTGGGAGCTGCAGAAGAGTGCGATCGAGTGTAGTTCTTGGTGCGATCGAACGCACACGCACTCGTGCGCACAAGGAGAAGGCTCGAGTGCAACCTTGCGATCGAGTGCACACGCATCAGTAAAACATCAAAACGGCAGTTCCTGTTTTGGAAAGTAGGGTTAGAGACCTGTTTTGGAAATTAGGGTTTCCAAGTGTCCTTAGAACCCTATAAATAGACTTGTAAAACACAAAAACAAGATCTCCCTTTTTAGGAGCTTATCTCCCTTTTAGTTTAGTTTTTGTTCGGGGAGGCCGGAGGCCGGACAAGCCCGGAGGAGAGATTGTGGAGACGAATTGACGACTCTTCTCCATAGTGTTTTTGGGTTTCTTCTTTCCTTTGTATTTTATTTTATGATGTTGTTTAGCATCACAACTATGTGTAACTAATTAACCAAGCCCTAATTATGTTTACTCAATAATTCAGTATTGGTGCCTTTGCGATATTTGTGTTGTGATACTTAACTTGATTAATGCCTATTTTTATTTAAATTCCTCATATGTGTGTGTCTGATCAACGTATGCATGTGGTATGGATTAGTTAGTTGAATCAATTTGGATGACCAAGTCCTGGGTTCAACAAAAGTAACAAAAGATATCTTATCCAGATTCTTGGGTTAATCAACATGGGAAACCGGGAGTATACACCATACCCTAGGTCTCGTGTGGTTGTCGATTTCCATAGATCTTATGCTTTCTTAAGGAATAACTTAGCATACACCATGTTGAATCCCTTAAAAGAGAAAAGAGTTAGAGTAGATACCATGTCTAACTCATTGCTTAGAAAGATCAATAGCTTAAGAAATAGATACCATGCCCTTAGGTTGACAACCATTATGTGTTTATAGTATGACTAGAGCATTGGGACATTACTTATTGGGAAAGTATGATTAGTGGTGGATATCAAAGCCCTATGTTCTTATCATTATCAATCTAGACTTAATAATTATTATTATTTTTTTTATATTGCGAAACTGATTCTAAGAACGAAATTTACCAATCCCTGTGGTGATGATCTCGCACTTGCACACTATGCTACTATTGACCTTGTGCACTTACAAGTAAAATTGTACGATTATTTGCTTATTTATTTAGGTAGATAAACGCACAACAATAACCCCCTCCGGTGACTTGTAGCCTTTTATGTGTTTCTAGTATGTGTAGGTGCTTCACTACTGTCGTAGCATCACTTGTTCCAAAATCAACTTCAATATGTTGAGAAGATTAAAAAAAATCTTGTTTTCCAAATTTTGTTATGAATGTTTTGAACCTCTTATTTGTTGTTGTAGTTGATAGAATTTTCTAAGTTGATAGAAATTAGATTTGCTATGATTAAGGGGAGCTTTCTTCATATTTTGAACCTCTTATTTGTTGTTGTAAATATTGGTTGAGTTGGTTGGATATTTTATGCATTGTGTATATTACTTTTGTCTTCTTGCATAGGGCAAATGTCCAATTTACAAACAGAACTCTACCGAAATTCCTAAAAAATTCAAGTAGTATACTTTCTAACTTTAAATTCTTAAATACTACTTTCTAATAAACTCAATTTAGGCTTAAAATTCTTTAAAGAGTTTTGTCATCATAAAAAATGGAGAGATTGTTGACCCATGCTTAATTTTGATATGATAATAAAACTCAGAATTATGCACTAATGAGTTTGTTAAGATTTGCTAAGGATGTTTAAGATTTAAAATTCATCAAGGAGTTATTTGGCACAAGTTCAAGTCCTTCACTATTGGAGGATCACAGAGTAGTTTAGTTTTTCTAAGTGTCTTTCTAAATGTAAGTGTTCAATTATTAGGGCTCAATGCATATCATGCTTTAATTGAAGTTCATTTATCTCATAAATGCATTCGATAAACATCTATAGTTTTAAAATCAAGTTTTAAAGTGTTTTTAACACAATTTTTGAAGTTTAAGTGATGGGAGTCGACTCCCATGCAACTCTAACTTTCTTGAGTCTCAGAGAATTGACTCCATAGCCTAACAGTCATATTTTTAAAGGACTGACGCTAGAAACTTTGCATTTAATGCACAGAAACAACTAGTACTTCTTGATGAGCTCTAATATGATCAGATTTATAAGTAAGCTTATCTTGTAAAATGTGAGCAACACCAAATCCCTATAGAGCCCAAAACCCTATTTCTCATACCCGTTGTTCCCCTTGCTTGGACCTTCCTCTAAGGAGTTGTTGTGTAACAAGTGCATAATGTCCACTAGAACGTCCATGTATTTTATCATCAACTTGATGAATTAATTTCAAGATATAAGGCTTTCCTATTATAATAGGCTATTCAAAAGGATCTCATGTCTTTCATCAAATATTCTGCTTTTTCTCGAATACTCGGGTTCAAATACCCATGGATTCGCTGTTTGCATGTTGGCTTCATATAATTCAGAAAACACTAGTTTTCTTGAAGCCTCTTGTTCATATCTCTCAACTACTTTTTGTTTCTAATAGCTTTAAAGCCCCCTTAGGCTATAAATACAAGTCCCCTAACAATTGAATGTATCAATTACAAGCATTAAAAAGCAATTAATTAATAAAGTTTTGAGCCCTAGATTTGCAATACATTTTTGAGTTGTATTCTTATGCAAAAATATTGTTGCAAATCACATCTTCTCTCATCTATTGATTGTAAAAACAATTGATGTAACTCTTGGGTGAGTTTATGAGAACTTATTGAATGTTGTAGGCAAAGAAGAAGAATGAATGTGAAAATTACAATTAGAGATAAAGTTGTGGTCACAACGGGTGTCATCTATTTCCTTGCATTTTGACTATGAAGAAACTATATATAAAGTACCTAGAAAATTTTATAATGGTAAGTTTAAACTTATAGGTTTAAGACATAATTATGTTAGAAAATTAAATAGTGGATGAAATTGTAACCGTCGTTTATGATCAAATAGTAATTTAAAAAAGTTACCAAATAAAGTGATTACGTGCCTCATAAATTTAAAATATTACGCTCCTTTTTATTGTTTTTCGTTGTTGCAAATCCATATTTCTATTTAATACTTAACCACTTTTTTCTATTTTTTAACGTATCCCACCCAAAATCCCCAACAAAATTTGTGATCTTAGTGTCTTAACTTTATTAAATTTTTTATCATTAAATTAATATTTTATTGACAATTTATTATTTTCAAGCAAAACCATTCAAATTGGATGAACTCTTAGTTAGATCGGGTTTACCAATATTTTAGACCCGTCTGAAACTTCATTATTAATTTTAAAAGATTTCATTAATAACATTATTTTTTTGAGTCTCATATTTATATTGATATTACCAGTTAAATTTCTCAAAATTACTTGTAGAGTTTCGTATGAGTATGAAACAAACACCAGTCTAACCAAAAAATATTTGAATGTTCTTTTTGTTCCTCAAAATAATACCGTCGTTACTTGTCATGATTGAGCTATTTATGTTCTTAGAGGAATTATGCACGTGACTAACGAGCAAGCTGGCTTTCAAATATTTCGACAGAGTAACAGAAAGGTGTTTGATTTTCTTAATTAATTTCTTTGCTAATGTCATGAGACATGATTTGATCAAATTTTGTTTATATATATTCTCAAACATCGGAAGAATTAATCTAGTGTAGATCTTAGAGATTAGATTACATTTTCATATTCTTAGATCATTATACTTGTACTTAGCGCTGGACTCGAGTCTAATCAAATTGAATTTGAATATTAAGATATTTATATTCGGTTCAATTCAAATTTTAAGGACTCGAAATCAAGTTCGAACTCGATCAAAATCTATTAAGTAAGAATTTGATAATTAACAAGCTAATCCGAACTTGAGTTCAAATCTAAATGAACTCGAGCTTACGGGCTTTAAAATGTTTTAATGAGCTTAACAAGCTTAAACGAGCTTATAATAGTAATTTTTTTTATAGTATTAATAAATAAAAACATATAAATATATATTAATACTATACGGAGTAATATATATAAAATGTTTGAAAAAATATATTAATCAAACGTATTTGTAAGCTTCACAAGCCTAAAAATCAGATATTTGAATTCGATTCGATGAGATAAACGGGTCTATTTAATAAATAAGCTTATAATAGTAATGTTTTTTTTATAGTGTTAATAAATAAAAACATATAAATATATATTAATACTATACGGAGTATATAAAATATTTGAAAAAAATATATTAATCGAACGTATTTGTAAGCTTCATGAGCCTAAAAGTCAGATATTTGAATTTGATTCGATGAGATAAACGGGCCCTATTTAATAATCTCGAACTAGAGTTCGAATAGTTTGAAAAAAAAACTCGATTTGAGGTTGTACTTTGTAGCACATGTAGCACACATGAAACGGTGATGGAGTGTTTTTTTTACTGGATAGTATTTCATAGACAAGATTTTTGCATTGGATAAAAATTGATTGATAATTTTTAAAAACTTTATATAAATAATATCTGTATATATTTAATTAATATTATTAAAAAAAAATTAAAACTTACTAATCAAGTTTCCCTCGTGGAAAATTCTTGTTTTGCAAATAACAATTTTTTCAGAATATGGACGTTCGGATCCAGGCTACTAGGAATTGATGCTAACTTCCTAACGAAAAAGCTACTTGAGAATCTTATTCAATTTCCACCACTCGGCATCCCCTATCCCAACTCAGTTTTATTATGCCAGGTGGAAAAAAAAATTAATCAGATGGATAACTCCGTTAGTTTTTAACGTACATAATCATAGAAAAGACTTGATTGAATCAATTTCATAACTTCTGAAAAAACATTGAGAAAATTGAAATATCAAAGACGAACTTAAAATCATCCCAAATCATTAGTTAAGCCATTTTTTTAGGTCTCATTCTTTTAAAACAACACGGACATATTTGGGAAATAGTTTTTTATTTTCAGTTTTTAAAAATAAAAATTGAAAACAGTTTTATGATGTTTTCGGAAGAAAATATGTTTGAATAATTGTAACTCGAAAACTGTTTTCAAGACAGAAAACAGTAAATTATTGTTTGGATAATCTTATTTTGAAAACTGTTTTGATATACCTTGTAATTATTTTTAGTTTTGAGTTTAAATTTAAAATATATATTAATTTTATTTCTCATATTTATTAAATATTTAAAAATAATTAATATTATTTTATTTTTATATACCATGGAGCAAGAATAAAGCAGAGAAGTAAGTATTGATTTTAGAGTTATTTTTCGAAAATTATATCAAAAAACACCAATTTTAGGTTTTCATAAAATAGTTTTTGAAAACTAGTTTTTTGAAAACTGTTTTAGAAAATTACTTTTGAAAACTATTTTAAATTGATTTTAGTTTTTGAAAATTAAAAACAATTTTCAAAAACCTCTTTCAAATATGTCTCACAATTTCGTCAAATTTTTTTCTTGAAGATAAATATATATGGATAATTTTTTATTTATTTATAAAAACGGAGAATATTACACAAATAGTATTTTTTACTATTTTCATGAGAGGACTTAACAAATATTCTAGATTTTCACTACTTTTTAGACTAGTCTTTGACTTTACCTTTGAAATAGGAGGAAGTATGACATGACAATGAGAAAGTAATAAGGCTATGTTGAAAAATAATTTTTAAAAGTAATTTTTTAAAATAGTTTTTAAAGTATCAGTTTTTAAAAATTGTTTTTTAAAATTTTTAAATTTGTTTTTTTGTGACATAATTGTCGAAAAATAGTTTTAAAATCAGTGTTCATTTCTCTATTTCATTCTTCTTCTATGATATATAAAAATATTAAAATTTTGAAAGTAAAATAATATTAATTATTTTAAATATTTAATAAATATGAGAAATAAAATTAATATAAATTTTAAATTTAAACTCAAAACTAAAAATAATTACAAGGTGTATCAAAACAGTTTTCAAAATAAGATTATCCAAACAACATTTCATTGTTTTCTGTTTTGGAAATAATATTTTAGTTACAGTTATCCAAACATGTTTTCTTCATAAAACATTAGAAAACTATTTTCAGTTTTCATTTTTGAAAACAGTTTTCGAAAACTGAAAATAAAAAACTGTTACCCAATCATGCCCTTAATTTAGCAACAAAATGAAGAGTTAAATTCGGGTAATTTAGTTGAAACCAAAACTTTGAGGCAATCAAACATGGTTAAGCAAACTTGATCAATTAAAAATTTTAATCGAATTAATTTAAATATTTTAATAGTAATCGATTGAATTAAAATTAAAATTAAAATTTATTATATATTATATTTTTAATTTATACTTAATATCTTTTGGTTTATTATATTATAGATTTAACATATTATTAATATTAATTAATTTTAAATCGGTTAAACAGTTGAAACGATTAAAAAAATGTAACTACTAACCAATCGATTAATCGATATATTATTCGATTAACTAATTTAATACTGATTTAATTGAATTGTTTTAATCGAAACAATTGGTTAAATGGTTTTGACCGTTTAGTGATCATTCTTATCGGATAACATATTACAAACGCGTTCAGCTGTGAAAAAAAAAATACTTTTATTTTTAATAATTTTAAAAAAAATTATACAAATTTATTTTTTAACCAAATCCAAACACTAATGTCGTTATATAAGATCCCTGTCCCACCACTTCATTGTCTTCATCTTGCCAAAGAGATTGCCCTGTCTCTTTCAAGTTTTTTCACCTTCTTCCTTTTTTACTTAGTTCAGATCCCGAAATCCTTTTCTTCATTCTCACTTCTTCTCCTTTCATCGTAAAAGACTTGTAAGTTAAATCACCAATCCACCATATAAGCCCTCTCCTTTCCTTGTCTCGTCTCAATCTTCAACCACTTTGTCCCTTTCTCTTTTACTTTTTTTTTAAAAAAAATTTCTTGCCATGATATCATCCTCCTTATCAGCAACAATCCACTAGCATTATCCCTCCTCCTCACAAATTTCCTTCCCTTTAAATAGAATCCCAAGGAAACAGAGTCCAGAAAGGAAATGAAGGCTTAAAATCTCCTGAATCACAATCACAGACAATGTTTCCATCTGCATTTGTGTACTCATTTGCCCTTTTCCTCTCCCTTTCCCTCCTCCTCCTTCTTGTCCCACAAATCCTTCCTCTCAAAAAGCAACAAATCCCAATCTCGCCCGCCGACGAACTCGACGACCTTGAGCTCTTCCTCAAAGCGGCAACCGCTTCCTACGGCAGTCTTCCCTCCAGAATTTCTCCTTTGGGGATTACAAATCCCAAACCCAAAATCGCATTTCTTTTCCTCACAAATTCAGATCTCGTCTTCGCTCCTTTATGGGAACGATTCTTCAACGGCCAACATCACCTCTACAATGTCTACGTCCACGCGGATCCGTCCGTTAAACTCTCCCCTTTAAGGTCACTGATCAATGCCCAATTCATCCCCGCCAAGAAAACAGAACGCGCGTCCCCGACTTTAATCTCCGCAGCGCGTCGTCTCATCGCTCACGCGATCCTTGACGATCCGACGAATCTCTATTTCGCTCTCGTCTCTCAACATTGTATCCCTCTCCATTCATTCAATTACGTTTACAATTCCCTGATTGGAGATTCCGCTGTAAAGGCCTTTTCCACTCAATCGAAGCACCAAAGCTTCATCGAAATTCTTTCGGAGGATCAGTATTTACACGAGCGATACATTGCTCGTGGCAAAGACGCGATGCTCCCTGAAGTTCCGTTCGATAAATTCAGAGTTGGGTCACAGTTCTTCTTATTGGCGAAACGGCACGCAATGCTCGTGATCAAAGAGAGGAAACTGTGGAGGAAATTTAGATTGCCTTGTTTGAATATTGATTCTTGTTACCCAGAGGAACATTATTTTCCAACATTTTTGTCAATGGAAGATTCAAATGGGTGCTCTAACTACACGCTTACGAGAGTTAATTGGACAGGTAGCGTAGAGGGTCACCCTCACACGTACCATTCCGCAGAAGTTTCACCACAACTTATACATACATTGAGGAAATCGAATTCCAGTTCGTCGTATTTTTTTGCTAGGAAATTTTCGCCAGATTGCTTGAATCCATTGATGGAGATTGCAGATGATGTCATTTTCCGGGATTGAAGTGAGCCATAGGTAAGTTTCATTCATCATTCAATTTATTAGTGTGTTCTTTTTCGTTTAAAAAGCTTTATTTTAGAATTTTATAACTATTCCTTAGATCTAAGGTTTGTGGCTCGAGCTCACTGAAATTGTTTTCTCATGGGTTTTATCTAATTTTGTGACTAATCTCTTTTCTTGACGCGTAGTCAGAAAAATTCTAGCACAATTTGACAATGAGTACTGATTTTGTGAGCTTTTTTTTTATCCTCCATTTTTATCCTCCAACGATCAAAATGGTGTCTTTCTTTATTTTTCTTAACAGAGAATTGACAAAGGACTTTGATCACATGGGCAGTGCCCCGTTGCATGACTAATTCACCACTGATATGTTCACAAGGTCTGAAGTCTGAACTTCGTATTCAATGTATGAGTACTCACACGATTTTTTCTCACTCTCCTATTTTCAGGTTCGATGAAAGGAATCTTTTGACTTGGGGAGTGGAAAAAGAATTAAAAATTGGTGATTGTGGGATTGAAAATTGAAATAAGGCCCCACGCCCCCAGTAGTGGCTTGTCGTCTTCTGTGCAGAGAAAATTGATCATCCTTGAATATATTTTTCTTTTCTAAATTTTTTTGTTGCGTTTTTTTCTTGGTGGATTTAAGTTTTCTTCAAAAGGACGGTGGGCTTAGCGTGGAGTGGAGAAAAGCAAACTAGCAAAGGTTCTTTTTCTTTTCTTTATATGGATCTCCCATTTGCTCCTTCCTTCAAGCTTCTTTTTTGTAATTCTGTATCAATTCAGCTTCAAGAAAAGAAAATTTCCTTCTCCTTCTTTTGTTATCGCTTTAGCTTTAGCAGAGACAAATGGAGAGAGTTAATGCTGGATTCGAGCCGAGCTCGAGTTGTTTAAACTCGGCTCGTTAAAAATAAAAATGTTTGAGGTTTAAAACATAAACTCGAGATTGACTCGATTATTTTTTAACTGACTAAATAAAAAAAATCAACATAAGCTAACCTCTTCAAATGACAAAATGTTTTTAGTAATTCAGTACTTTAGACTCGGTCTTGAATATTCAAAACTAGGCCCAAAAGAAAAGCCCTTGATTAATGAGAAATTAAATTTTGAATTGATTTAATACATTTTTAAAGGATCACGATCCTCTTTATTTAAGAATTGAAATAGAGATCAAGTTCATGATGAGATAAAATGCTACATTGACAAAATTGAATTTGAATATTCTTTATTTGATGATGTGATATTTAATTTCACCGTAAACTTTACTCCATTTTAATTTTAAAATAGAAAAGATCATGATTATTCTTTAAAAGAATAATATTGATGGGTTATTCGCCAACAATATTAGACCAAATGGAAAAGCCTTAAGTTTTAATATGAAATAGTTTAATTCACAAATCCACGTATTTATAAGTGATTTTCTCTCTTGCTATATTTTATTTACGGGATGTAGGGTTCACTTTCTTTAATTTCACTCAAGTTCTCACTTGGATAAGAAAAAAAATCAATGCCAGAATCCCACATCGCTTATGGAATGCGATGTTAGAATACCACATCCTTATAAAATCAATCTCACATCTATAAGAAAGCAATGCAGTCCTTTAAAGCTTCATCATAAAAAGCTCACCTAAAACACTATTTTGTATTCAAAACACAGAGATTTGCTATGTTTAATGGCTCAAGCTCGGCTCGTTTTGTCAAAAGAGTTCAAAACTAAGCTAAAGCTTGGTTGGAGCTCAAGTTTAACAAGTCATGAGTCGAGTTTTGTCGAGCTGGGTCACAACTTGTTCGTTTTGATTCCACCTTTAGAAAGAGACAAGAGGGAGCCCGGTCTCCCCCAAACCGTTGAGATTTTTTAGACTACTATAGGTGAAATGTTTCAAGTTTGGCTCTCCCAAGTTTATTACTTAATGAGTTGTTGAATAAGGATACTTTTAAAGGATATCAATTAACCCTTTTTTCATAAGGGGGCTCAATTTTTAGATTACTTTGTTTTTCGTTCCTACAGTTAGTTACTTTTAACACTTTAATTTTTCTAAAACTAAAAAATAGTTAAATTATTTAAACCTGTATTTAGGGTGTTTTGTTAAAAAATAAAGCAATTTGCTTTACTCATATATTTTTGTGATAAAACACATTTATTTGGTAGTAATATTCATATTTTTAGTGATAAAATTATTTTTTTACCATCAATGTTTTTGTTTTTACTAATTGAACTATAAATCTATAATCAAATTTATATGGAATAAACCTTTTCGTTGAGGCCAAGCACACACGATTGGATTTGGTCCATGTGATATAAAATTGTTTCTCTTCTTCAATACTCGTGGCAATGAGTTTTGCAGGTTATTAGTTGTTAATGCAATATTTACAGCTGCCATTTCTATGGCAAACTCCATATCATACTTCCACTTTTTGAAATTCGAGCCAGTTAGAAGCTCAATGGTGACAATGTTATTGATGACAGAAAATATGACTGTAAAATCAAACAATGTATTTTATTAGCAAAATATGATGTAGTAGTATATTCCAAAACCATAAATGAGTACAATAACTAGGATTCCAAACTCGTTATCATGAAATACCTTTGGGTCGAATATATGACATGTGATCTGAAAACCTACTCATAAAAGTGGTTATGAGAATCTATTTCTACCTTCGCAAGACTACTACCACTTTTAAGTGAATAGACCACTAGGACAAGTCACTTACCAACCATATACTTTCATGTGTAACCCTCTAACTCTATTACACAATCACCACCTTTGGGGTGAATGAATGTATACTTGAGTCAGAGATATCCCTAAAACATATAGGACCAAAATTCCACAAAATCCAACTGAAAATGTTATTTTATCTACTACAATTCAACTAGACTCATGAAACTATCCAATAACGGGATATACTTTCCGTTACTCACAACATAATTCCACAGTATGATTTCAAGTACAAAGACATGGGGTAAAATCATCTCTAAGATAATATTTCTTGCTAATTACATTGTTAATATCCTTTGGTTATGAACAATGTTCACTAGCTCGACTACGAGATTTAAGGTAGTGCCTCTGTAATAATCATTTCCATAAAATAAGGGTAAAGATGGAATTTTACATATATCATATTGAATTAAATAATCCATGGATGAAAGATTTACTATTAATTTGAAAGATAATATTGAATTTTTTTTTGAAAAGAGTTAGTAATTTTTGAATAAGAAAGTACTGAAAAAATTCGAAATTTGAAGTTGAAATGAAAGAATTTTGAAAAAAAATATGGACTGAAGTTGAGGAAAATAATAAATTTTTTTTTGGAAGAAATTATAAATTTTTTTATTTCTTTATAGTTTTTATAAAATTTTTGGAAGGAAGAAAAGAAGAAAAATTGATTTTTAAAGGAAAAATGGCAAAACTGTAATTATGTAATGGAAAAAAAGGAAAATTTTAAATGATGGCTGAATTGTAAATAACTGATGGCAAAAACATAAATTGTATTTTAAAAAAATTATTTATTAAAAAAAAGGATAGACGTGAAGATGTTCACGTGAAGGTAAAAAGAAAAAAAAAGTGATTATATATATAATATTATTAAAAAAAAATCGATGAGGCAAACGGTGAACCTCATCAAGTTCACGCGAATGCCTTGGCAATGATAAATAAAAAATTATATTATAATAAAAAAATTGCAAAAACTTATATAAGTCTCTGCAGCTCAGAGACTTTATATTAGTTTAAAATTCCCGTTTAGTTTCTTCTTTCTTCAATTTAAATTTCTTAGCAAAAAGCTATAAAAAAAATTTATCCTATTAGTTACAGTCATCCAATTACAATAGCAAGATTTCATCACATTTAAGGTAAATTTTCAATAAGACGTATAACTAAATAATTGTATTGTTTGAATTAAATTATGAAATAGTAAGATTTATGATTAGGTGTTTGTGATCAACAATCTCAAGAAATTGCTGAAAGGAGCAGGAAATGCAAAAAGGTGATTCACGGGTAGATTTAAGTGCTACGCAGTGAGTTAGATTTACTTTCAGTAATCGAGACTAATAAAAATATGAATTTATGATATTTGAATAAATTATTGAATTATAATGCTTGGATGATGTATTTTTTTTTTTTATGTATGATAATTGATTGATTTATTGATTAGAAATTAAATAATATGTTGAAAATTAATTATATAAAAATTTATATTTTTTAAAAAGGATGAATTAAAGAAAAATATGCTGATTTGATATATGAAAATTTTGAAAAATATGATTGAAAAATTAATATGATATATGAGGAGACAATTTAATAAATATGATAAATAATAATAATTTTAAGAAAGAGATAGTTGAATTGAATGCTTTGATGTATGATTGCTTGCATGTTATTGCTCATATGCATAAAATGAAAGAACATGAAGACAATTGGTATGGCTGAGAAGACCAAGAAGGTAGTTGGTCTGGCTGAAACACGTCGACATATGGGAAGACGTTCTCAGATGATAATATGAAATGATCTGATGAGAAAGAAAGAAATATAATTTAAATTTATGCATTATATTTGTTTTAAATATTTATTATTAATAGCTGAGATGCTAAAGAATCAGTTTTGATTATTAAATGATTGATAGATAGATGAGTCTCATAATGAGACAATTTTGATGATAAATATATTGAGAGGATAATATAATAAAGAACTACATTATTGATAGTTTGTATGATGTGAATCTTATGATGATATTAAATTGATAAAATATATGAGATGTATTGAAATAGGATAGCTTGATAGTTTATTTATTGAGAGATTGACAAATGATTGAATTAGTATGTGAAAAGTGATAGATGATTAATTATGCTGATTTAACAATGATTGAATATAACTAGAAGTATATAAATCGAAACTTCTAGTAAATTTAATTCACTGAGCTTATGAAGCTCACTCCTCATTGTTAAATAATTTCAAGTAGCAAGCTGGATAAATAAATTTGTGAGCTGAGATTCAGATTGAGCTATTATCTGTAAGTCTTGTGGTCCACATCCGTCGATGTATGTTTTTATATTGTTGCATATATGTGTCGTGCTGAAATTTCAAAACTTGACGACATCGTCTCGGGGGTGGCCAATCCGGGATGGATCATTACAGCCTCAGTGGGGGATACTGGAGGCAACACCCTTTGGTCGATACGGTGTACCATACTACATATGTGGACAAGTTATTTTCCATTAGAAATGTTTTTTAGTTTGATTTAGAAGTAATTTAGGGTACTTTATGTGAAATTAGGATAGGTCTCAGTGATAAACAATTGTAGAAACTTCTTAACTTGATGACAGTCATAGTTGACTATCAAAAGTTTCTGATTTAAATGATAGTAGATTTGGTAAACCACAGTCGATTGTCGAAACTTTCTGCCCAAAACTTCATTTAATACAATTGACTATAAAAAGTTTCTGTCCATTCCTTATTTATAAAAATAATCGATTGTACACCCGGGGCAGTTGATTGTCAATGCAACACCTGATGCATTTAACTCAATTTTTATGCCTTTTCACCACCAAAATCAATTTCCCTTATATACAAACAATATTTTAGGGTTTTGAATATTCCTTACATGTTCTAAACCTTGTGAACATAAGGAATTGAATTAATCTACTTGAATCTAGTCTAAACTAGGGAATGATCAAATGGACAAATTATATCAAGAACCCTAAAATATGTTTCTATAACAATATAAACATATATCTATTTGATTCATACAATCATGTAATTGGAACCTTATAAACGCAAGAATCTAACATATAAATCAATAAAATTTATTGCGATGATCAATTATAAAATTATATTTATTCATAATTCAAACCCTAGCAGGCTTTTCAATTAATCATTCAAAAACTTTAATTAGGGTTCTAAACCCAAGGTATGGTGGCTTTGATACCACATGCAAGAGTTGTCACAAAACAATTCATCCTAAAATCATCCGCAACAAGATTGCAGAATATCCAATATAATATAATTAATCTTATAACATACCTATTTTGGACTCTATGATGAATCGCATAGAGAAAATCAAAGATACTCACATAGTCACTTAACAGGAACGCCAAAACCTGAAACAGTTGGTAGAAAAAAATATAGATTTGATCTTTCCCCTCCTTTTTTCCTCTTGTTAACAGCCTTCTTTGGGGAGACCTAGCCATTAACATTTATATAGTATTCTAAGAGGTTACTCATCAAAGCCCCAATGGGCTACTAAGGTTCACACTAGCTAGTCTACACTTAACACATATATATGAGTTAGGCCCAATTAACTTATCACATTTATATATACAGGAGTTATGCCTAATTAACAGATCACCTTTATACAGGCTTTCTTTAAGTCTTACCAATAAACCAATTACTTAGCATGTTTTAATAAAATCTAAAATCCACAAATAATGTAAGTTCACATTATAGGAAAATTCAGGGTGACTGGCTAGTTTACTTATCTGTAGTTTTTCTAACTAGTTTACTAATTTAATCATGGTGACTACTTGACTACATCTCATTTTTTTAATTCATTTTTTTGTCATTTGAAAATATGCATATGGACTTGTTGGATATAAAAATATTTCATTAATTTTTTATTTATCATTACTCCTTTTGAAAAAATATATTTTTTTAAGAACATATTAACAGGATTGAATTGTTCGATTTTCAAACTAAATGAGTGGGTTGTAATTATGACTAAAAGTCAAAAATAAATTTGTAATTTACTAACTTAAATATTAAGATCTTGTGCTTCACCAACTAGACTGCTAATTTTTGGTATCAAAACTGCAGGCACAAATTGTTGAGGAAGATATACGGGATTCTGGGAGTAATTGATCCTTGACTTTTGTGTATATTATTGTTTTGATTCTTTCCTTTGTAATATGAGATAGAATAGGAAACTTAGCATGTATTACGCTGAGCTTCAGGATCTGGAATGATCTCTCTGTTGTATATATCTCCATTTGCAACTTAATGGAAATAAGGTTTTTCACAACAACTAAATTATTATGGTATCAGAGCACTGAAACTCACCCTGCAAAACAACTAAAACCTAGCCGTCATACCTTTCACCACCAGCTTCCATGGCAAAGGATGGCGAGAGAACACCAAAGAAACATGAAGCGTCCAAGCTTCAAGCAAACAGGTATGAAGATCCGAGCGACCCTTTTTACCTTCACCATTCGGATCAACCAGACTTGATCCTTGTGACTCAATTATTGACACAAGAAAACTACCCTGTCTGGAGTCATGCCATGCTCATGGCTCTCATCATCAAAAACAAAGATGGTTTCATTGACGGTACTATTACCAGACCTCTTTCTGGATTGGTAAGGGAGATCAAACAGTGGACTCGCTATAACCTTATTGTCAAGAGATGGATTCTCAATACCATCTCACCTAATATTGCACAAAGTGTGATGTACAATGATAGTGCTTTTAAGCTTTGGAACAAATTGAAAGAGCATTTTTCTCATAACAATATCGTACATCTCTTTCATATTGAGCAAGAGATTCATGATTGTGTACAGGGAGGCATGAACATTGGCAAATACTACACCAAACTGAAGAGCTTGTGGGATACACTAGATGCGTTATGTCATCCCCCACCTTGTGATGGTGACACAGCAAAGAAGTTACAGGAGTATCAACAAACGCAACGAACCATAAAGTTTCTCATGGGACTTGATGGAGTCTATGCGACGGTTCGTGAACAGATCTTACTCATGGAACCTTTGCCTGCGGTGAACAAGGTATTCTCTCTTATTATTCAAGATGAAAAATAGCAAGCCGTTTCTTCACAGGTCATGGGAAAAAACACCAGATGCGGTTGCGTTTGCTGTCAAGAACGGATCACAAAACTCAAACAAAAACCATCCGCCAAAGAATGCACACTTTAAGTGCGATTGCTGCAATATCACAGGACACTCCACCGAAAATCGTCGAGCACATCTCAAGTGTGATTACTATGGTTACTAGGGCCATACCATTTATTTTTGTCGAAAACTAAAGAGGGCCACTTCTCATGGAGACAAAGGGGGAAACTCTAGCTTCCTTTCCAAAGCTCACTATGCTGATTCCAAACCAGATAAGGCTGAAGCATCGCCATCATCATACAGTCTTACAGCAGAACAATATCATGATCTAATTGCTCTCATTGATCGGACCAAGTCAGGTAGCATGGCCAATCAAGTGAGTTCAGCCTCGACAGTGAGCAATCTTTCAGGTACTGTAACTTGTGCAAATGTTTTTAGCTCAGAAACTCATTGGATCTTTGACATAGGAGCAACCGATAACATGGTTTGCTCATCCAAACTGATGACTACCAATACACCTGTTACCAATCATCATGTGCATTTACCAAACCATGTTCTTGCTCGTGTAACACATATAGGCACCATACGATTTTCTGACAAACTCATACTTCACAATGTGCTATGTGTTCCATCTTTCAAATTAAATTTAATATCAGTGGCCACTCTTACTAAGACTTCCTCATGTTTTGCAAGCTTCACTAACAACCTTTGTTTTGTTCAGGACCAACATTCGGGGAAGAAGATTGGGACGAGAACTGAGCGAAAATGACTCTACTGCCTTGATACTCAGAAGAATGCTGGGTGCTATTCTATTTCAGTCGATGTCTCCACCAGTTCTCACCTTTGGCGTCAACGCCTTGGCTACCTTTCCAATAAAAGTTTGAAAGCTCTATCTTTATTTAATAAAACCATACACTTTTGTTCGATTGATGATTGCTCCATTTGTCTTCTTGCCAAACAAACTCGCAAATCTTTTCCTTTAAGTTCTATTAAAACAATATTACCTTTTGAACTGGCACATGTTGATATTTGGGGGGGGGGGGGGGGGGGGGGGAGAGGTTATCATGTTCCAACTCTCAATGGGGCGAAATATTTTCTCACTATAGTGGATGATTTTTCACGATGTACATGGGTTTATCAATTACACAAAAAAATCTTAGGCACGTACTTTTGTTATTACTTTCATCAATATGGTTGAGACACAATTTGCATCTCACATAAAGATTATTCGCAGTGACAATGGACAGGAATTTGATATCACCTTTTCTGATAAAAGAATTTTACACCAAACCATCTGCGTTTCTACCCCGCAACAAAATGGGTTCGTTGAACGCAAACACTGTCATCTTTTTAATGTCGCCCGTGCCTTACTTTTTCAAGCTAATATTCCTAAACAATTTTGGGGAGACGCCATTCTCACTGCCACTTACCTAATCAACCGCACACCCACACTGGTCCTTAAAGGTAAAACACCATCTGAAGTCCTTTTTCCATAAAGCCACCTACATATGAGCATCTATGTGTTTTCGACTGCTTATGCTTTGCATCCACCCATCATCATCTACCTAATAAGTTTGACGCCCACTCTCTCCGATGTCTATTCCTTGGATATCCATATGGCACCAAAGGATATCGAGTCTATGACTTAGACACAGGACGTCTTTTCATCTCCTGTGATGTACTCTTCCATGAACACATTTTTCCCTATCTTACTTCCGTTGCCACACAACCACTCATGCTTTCCCCAACATCACCTATTGTTTACGATGACACCTGGACTAGTATGGGACCTCCGTTAACACAAGATCAGACATCAACACTTTGTCTAGACATTACACCCAATGCTCACGACCTAGTTATACCCGTTTCTCCAACACCTCAAACAACAGATGCCGAACCTGAACCTGACAATGCTTTGCCCTCAACCGGTTCACGTAACACCTCAAGCTCTTCTCCTCTCTTTCTGCATCCTTTCCCCACACCTACATATGAACCACGACTACAACGCACCACTCATGCACCCAGCTATCAATACCATATTGAAGCATCTTTGCCATCTCGGTCCCTTCCCTCATCTCACTTAGTGTTGATTGACAACAAAGGTATTCCTCATCCCTTATCTCAAGTTATCACTTATGATAGACTCTCAGCAGCACAGAGAGTTTTTGTTACCTCTATTTCAGCTGTCAAAAAACCAACATCCTTTGCCCAAGCCATCCAGGACCCTAAATGATGACATGCCATGGAGCAAGAACTTAGTGCACTCAAAGCCAATGGTACTTGGTCTCTCCAGCCTCTTCCCCCAAACAAGAAGCTCGTTGGTTGCAAATAGGTGTACAAAATCAAGTTTAACCCTGATGGTACAGTTGATCGCTACAAAGGTCGTTTGGTTGCAAAAGGCTACAGCCAAGTTGAAGGTTTCGATTATTGTGAAACATTTGCTCTCGTTGCCAAGCTTGTCACCGAACGACTCCTCCTTGCCGTGGCAGCCTCTCATAATTGGCATCTTCGTCAACCTGATATAAACAACGTTTTCCTCCATGGTTACCTTGAGGAGGAGGTCTACATGTCTTTACCTCCTGGCTTCGGATGAAAGGGGGAGACACACGTATGCAAGCTACACAAGTCCTTGTATGGCCTCAAGCAAGCTTCTCATCAATGGTTTATCAAGATGTCCACAGCTCTTACACATGCAGGGTTTCATCAGTCTAAATTCGATCACTCATTATTCGTCTGAACCCATGGTAATTCTTTTACTGCCCTTCTTGTTTATTTGGATGACATTATTCTGGCTGGAAACAAATTAAAAGATATTGAAGAGATAAAAACTTGTCTCATGCAACAATTTAAGTTAAAAGACATTGGTGAGTTAAAGTACTTTCTAGGAATAGAAATAGCTTGATCCAAGAAGGGAATTGCCCTCTCACAACGCAAACATGCACTTGAGATTCTAGATGACACAGGGTATTTGGGAGCCAAACCCGCCAATTCACCAATGGAGCAAAACTTGTCACTTAGCAGAGATGAAGATGAATACATCGAGGATCCTTCTTCCTATCGCAAACTTGTTGGGAGACTGATATATCTGACTATCACACTGCCAGACTTGGTGTATGCAGTCCACATACTCAGCAATACATGGACAAACCTCACACCCCACATCTTGAAGCAGCTCATCGAGTATTACGCTACATCAAGCACACACCGGGATAGGGAATTTTTCTCTCTGCAAACATCCCAATACAGATAAATGCTTTTTGTGATGCAGATTGGGCTAGGTGTCGGGACACACGACGATCAACCACGGGATATTGCATCTTTCTTGAGCACTCCATGATCTCCTGGAAAACTAAGAAGCAAATCACAGTTTCATGATCAAGTGCAGAAGCGGAATATCGCTCCATGGCATCGGCATGCTGTGAGGTTACTTGGCTACGAAACGTTTTGCATGATCTCGGAGTTAATCATTCGCAGCCAGTTAAGTTGTACTGTGACAATCAAGCAGCACTTCACATTGCCTCTAACCTCGTGTTTCACGAGCGTACCAAGCACATAGAGATTGATTGCCATCTTGTAAGAGAAAAGATTCAGGCTGGAACAATCAAGACTTTCCATATATCTACATCGAAGCAACTAGTAGACATCTTCACCAAGTCGTTGGGTTTTCCACAATTTTCGAATTTACTTAGCAAGTTAGGAATGATTAACATCTATTCCAACTTGAGGGGGAGTGTTGAGGAAGATATATTGGATTCTAGGGGTAATTGATCTTTGACTTTTGTGTATATTATTGTTTTGATTCTTTCTTTTGTAATATGAGATAGAATAGGAAACTTAACATGTATTACGCTGATCTTCAGGATCTGGAATGATCTCTCTGTTGTATATATCTCAATTTGCAACTTAATGGAAATAAGGTTTTTCACAACAACTAAATTATTACAAATAGAGTTCAACAGAAATATATACAAGGGATGCACAAAGATAAGCTTAGAATGTGGCAAGGCATTGAATGCATTAGCCTTGTCAATCTGAACGACGATACTCTCAAGCTCCTATGATGATCATGTTCAGAACTCCAAATCTGCTACTGAAAAACTGAAATCTGAACTCAAAACAATCTTTTCAGAAAGCAGCACTGATCTCTTGGATGTCATAACAGCCACAACAGTTGCTTCTATGCTAACCAAAATCGTGGCCTACACTGAAGAGATAGCAAATTTGGTTCAAGCACTTGCACAACTTTCACATTTCAAGATGGAAATGCTAAAGAAACCATAATACTCCACCTGGGGAGTATGAGATGCAATCACGAAAAGCTAGTTAATGAGATGTCCATATGTTTCATATAAGCATGCTGAATGTTAGAAGTATGTTAAAGTTTCCATTATAAGAATGTTAAAGATTTTAATGACTACTATAATAATGGTGGGAGTATTTTATCATTAAGTTAAGGAGCTTGGTTTGAGTCTACATTTCGTCTCATATCTGTGTGACTTTTTTAAGTTATCCTGTTTATACAAGAGTATATTTATTTAATTTTCATGTTTATTCATTATTAAAAATAAAAGTCCCGATCTCATAAAACCGAGTTTGTAGAAGTTATAATGAAATCGAAAAAATTTATTAATAATTATAGAGAAATTAAATAGTAATTATATAAAAAAAATTAAAATTACTATTCAATTTTTCTGTGATTATTAATGAACATTTTCGATTTTATGGTAATTCTCACATTCTCGATTCTATGAAATCAATACTCTAAAAATAAACATGTGAAACAAAAATGGTAAAAATCATGTCCTTTCACTAAAAGCTAAAACATTTAAAATTAAAAATAGTACAAAATAAAGAATCCGTATTTACCCAACAAAATACACGAATTGTCCGTGGGAAATCAATAGAAAATCCACGAATTTTCCATATCACGCACGGATTTTTGGGGATCCGTAGATTTATGTGAATACGTGGATTGGGGCATTTAGGGTGAGACCATACTTTTCATTTAATTCCCTCAAATTTCTTTCGTCTAAACCTAGAAAATCGTGCTACTAATAATGAATGTATTATATTGACAACTTTCCTTCTAATTTTTTAAAAAAACTGAAAAAGGCTGACCCGACCATTCCAATTATGACCCAAATCTTTTTTATCATAATATTTTAATTGAATCCCGTTTAAATTCAATAATATAAATCAATTAAAAACTTCATTATTAACCATAACAATTTTAATCAATAACATTAATATAAAATGACATATACTCCAATGGGTGCGGTCACTCACTGACACTGTATATACGTATACGTTTCTCTCTGTATATATCTTTACATATACTCCATATGTAGAGAGGGACACTGACACCGAGTTCTGAGTAATAGGAGTAGTATTTATTTGCAAGTTGCAACTAAATTGCAAGGGTGAGAAGCGCACGTTAACTATCCTTCACGCACTCGGTCTTCTTTCTCTCTGCATTGTTGTATTCTCTATCTATTTACAGGAGATATTTACCAAGAGAAAAAGGAAAAAAAAAGGTAATCCAAGTTTCTTACAGAACTAATGGTGTAATAGTTAAATTTTTAAGCTAAAAATATTACTATTTCTTTTTTTGGTTAATTTTGGTCGTTGGGCTATTTCATTTGGAGCTGCTTGATTAGAATCTTATGCTTTTTTTTTTTTTTTGTTTATTCTAGTGCTTGGATCATTTTGGGTTTTTTTTGCTGTTGTTTTTAATTTTTGTTTCGAGTTTTATCTCTGGTAAAGTGTAAAATCTCGCTGTTTGCTGGGTCACTTTTGTATTAATTATATGTTTTTTAAAATTTTTTTTTTTACATATGTACTTGATTCCTTTCATTTTCGCTACCAGTTGTTGAATGTAGGTTCATTTCATCCCACGTGAGATGTTACTAGAAAAAGACTAATTAGGCTTTGGGTTCTCTAATTTTTGACAGATTTTTAAAAAAAAATTAATTTGCTTCTACTTTCTGTTTGGTTGCCTAGAAGTTAATGAAAAAGAGATTCTCCAGAATATAGAGTTTTGGAGTCTCATGTTTCTTGTTGATTTTTGGTTTCCAAGAAACGAAAACTCAAAATATTTCTCTTTTTCTCTGTTTTGATTATAGTGCTGGAAGCAAAAACAAGAAGAAATCATATACATGTATTCAATTGCTACCGCATGATGGGAGAGAAAAATGAAAATAAGACCTTCAGTACCATTTTACTGATGATTCTATACAACTTTTTGCCTACAGTAAACCATTGATATATTAATTTAATTTCTTTGCTATCGTTTCAGTAGATAAGCAAATGTTTAGAGATTTCTGTTGATGAAAGAAATAGGTCTTCCAAAAACTTAGCTCTTCTTATTTTCTTTCTTTCTTTGTTCTTTTTTTTTTTGGGTGGGGAGGTGGGGTGTGAATTAAGTTTACGAATATTTGGAACTTATATTTGAAAGTTTGGTTCTAGCCTTTTCATTTTTTAGCACTTCCCTGAATTTTTCTCCCCCTTTTCTTTTTGTAAAGTTTGCACCAATATGGTAGGTTAGGTTAAAGCAAGGAACATGTTGTGTTCCTTTCTCTTCGTATAACAGCAGAATAGAAGCTTAACTATGGATATCCATGAGAACTGAGAAGTTGTGATCCTGTAAATCCTACTGCAACATGTCAAGGCAATGTCACCTTCCCCCTCGTTGCCCATTTCAAAAGAAAACACTTCCTCGCCCAATTCGTGGCACCGTCTCTCCTTCTTTGCACATGGAATCATACCCTGGACACCATAAGTCTTCCTCCCAAAGTTCCATCCTAGAGGAGCAACCCGCATGGCTGGATGACTTGTTAAGTGATCCAGAAGCGAATTCCAATGGACTTTTTCATCGCCGATCAGCTAGTGATTCGGATACCCTTATGGATGGTATTCTGGACTCATTATCAAGTTTAAATACCATTAGTGATGAAGAGAATTCGGTTGCTAATGAAACTTATAGTGGGTTGGAGTCAGCTTGTATCTATGGTCCCAATTCGCCTAGGAGAAGAAGCAATTCAACCTTTTCAGAGAATGCTATAGTTTCAGCTTTTACAGAATGTGTTTCTAAAAACCATCTCCAGTATGCGGATGAGAGTCTTTGTGTTGCTGGGATGACACACTCAGATTTTAGCGAAGATGCCTCTCATTCAGTTGGTGTGCTCAATGGTGAAACAAAGATGGCAAAAAGGTTGGAATATGATTCCCCTGTTTATTTGTCAGATTTATGTACTGTTGATTTTTCTTGCAATAATAACTTTGTTTGGCATTATGACAGTTTAACTAATTCACGGGTATAGTTATTTTGTGTACTCATATAATTTTAGTAATCCTCAGAATTCTGATTTTTTGGTTACCTCTCCAAAATCATCTTGAAAGATTGCATGAGATTAAGCTTATGTCTTACTTGCATCAGCTTTCCTGAACTCAAAATCTTAAATTCCTGTGTGTTATTATGGAAAGCTATGCCATACCACTGGAAAACACAAAAAACTCCCAAGTGCTAATCATCCTGCACTTTTCTTTTCTCAAACCATAGTGGGAAACAGAAGATTGCAGATATTAAGTGAATGGGCAGTGAAAAAGAAATTGTAAAAAACCTTCAGTCTCACATCATGTCTCTTTCGACAGTTGTTTGATTCTCTTTGTATCTATATCTATATAAATTACGCATAAGCACTTTTTACTGGAGATAGAAATTCTGGCTAAAAAAGAGTCATGTTTCCTTGATACATTACCATAAAATTATCTCAAGACAAGGACAGTTGTTTGGCACAGTAATGGGTAGAAAGCATTGAACAGAAATACGAACTGTACATAGTGTGTGTGTGAATGGTTTGGTGGTTACATGTGGGTGTCTCTTGCATCAAACAATGTACATTTGCTTTTTTTGTTGCAAATATATGGGTTTGTACTTTCAAATACTTTATCCTTGTGATGACGGTAATAATCTTTCCTTTCTTTTTGGCTTGGCAAATTTACTAATGCACCTGTAGGGGAACAAACCCTAGACCTCACCTTCTATGCCAATTTTTTGGGGGAGGAGGTGACATAAGGCTAAAAGGCCATTGGCTCATTTTCTTTTTTCCCGTATGTTTGCAAGTCTTGATGTATGAAGATAGTTGCATTTCTTATTAAAAAAGAAATTTGTCAGACTGGATTCACTTGCATTAAGGGTTGTCCTTTTACTCTCCCCTTGGCTGGCAAGGAGAGAAGAGGACTTTGAGTCACTAATAAGAATTCCACAACTCTATGAAGTACCAAACTAATCACTAGTTGTGATGTACAAACAGCAATGTGTTTGTTGATAGCATAATTATTTGACTTTCACTTTCCATTCAGAGATAGTTCTGTGTTTCAGAATGATGCTAAAGTTAGTATAGAGAATCATTATTTAGGTGTTGAGATCATTGTTTAAAACGAGCTATCATATTACAATTTGCTTGACTATAAAGACAGAAAGAGTGTTGAATTTTACCAAGAGTCAGATATTTGAAAGGTTCCTAATATCCCATCAAGGTTCAGAAAATTTTCAGAAATTTGATAAAGCAGCATTTCTCATAAGTTGTGTTCCTAAGAAAAACAGCTAGAAGACACATTGAATAAAAGAACATGCTGAATGATGTAGTGGGGTTGTTTATTACTTACGTTATTCTATTATTTATAGATTACAAGGGAAAACTGCTCCTAATTTTGTGGACCATTGAAGGCTTCACAATCTGCCAAGTGGCATTCTCCCTACTTGATAAGCCTCTGTGTAGATATTTCTTCTTGAATCTTAGAAGAGCACTTGCTCCTTATCCTCAATTGGTTACTCTCGTCTTCTAATGCCTATCTTCCCCCTTTTACTGTTGATAATGTAATTACTGTCTGAATCTAATTGACCTTTGATTTGGGTCCTGCGAAGTTCAGGTTCTTGCTTGGCCATAGGTCTTGTTCCTACTTATCGCAATAGTGGAAATTTTCTCTTAAACCTTGAGCATAATAAGGTCTTAAGATGGTTTATCCTTGAAATTGATGATTTAATGAGTAGCCTTTAGTTTTACTATTGATGTCTTAGCTTATCAATGACCCTATACGTAATAGCTAGTTTCTTCTCTTTTTCTTTTTTTCTCCTATAAGATTTATTTTTGGCTGAACTTAAAAAAGCATTGAAGAGTTTGTTAGGTGAGAGCGGATATAAAATTGCTTCTGCTTAGTATGCAATTTAGAGAATCAAAATACTTCAGGATTGTAGGCATGTCCTGTCTAGCCTAAAATATTGACAGAATAGATGTTCTAGAGATTATGGCTGAGAAATGGAGGGTAGAATTCGACAACTGTGTCATACAAAATTATCTTTTACTTGTGTACGTAAATAGAATTTATTTTTATGTTCATTACAGTTACTTTGTACTCTAAATTTAAATCTCAAAATTATGGCATGGCAATTCACTTTTTCTCATTATGAATGTTGATTCATTTTCAGGAATTCTGGACAGCGTTCGAGAGTTCGTAAACTCCAGTATATTGCTGAACTGGAAAGAACTGTTAATGTTTTGCAGGTAATTCTTCTGAGATAGAAATGAAATTATACTGTGAACTGAATATGGTTGAAATCTGTCCTTATGGAGGTTGCTGGCAAAATGCTTTCTTATCTGTTTGTCAGACAACCAATGTCAAATAGATGAGTTAAAATGTCTGAGGTAACATACACCGCTATGCGATATATATGTATGCAACAATGCCACCCAGCAACCACATGTATCGAGATTTGATGATTGAACAAACTAATGCCTGGGAACCAAACTGCCACACATTTGGCAGTTATTATTTTTGCTTGTGATGTCATTGTTGCACTCCAGTATGTCAAGCCATTGACTAACTAACAAAGCAAATCTATTCAATCCTACTTCTTCTGCTTCACTTGTTTTGTTTCTTACAGATCGTCTTTGAAAATTTTCTGATGTTGAACTTTTATTTGCTGAAAATATTCTTTATCAAAGCAAATGGTTTTGTAGACTTTGCAATCGGAGTTGTCAGTCAGAGTTGCTTCTCTTCTTCAGCAACGTGTTGCTTTCTCCTTGGAAAACAGCCAGCTAAAGCAGCAAGTGGCCAGATTGAAGCAGGAAAAGTTGATAATGGAGGGTGAGTTTGTTAACTTTGTTGGTTTATAACTTACTTAGAATTTCAGTGTCAAAAACCTCTCCAGAGACTCTAGGTTCGTGATCCTTTATTGTTTCAGGGACTAAGATTACATATATTTCTGCCTCATCTTGCCCTTTCTATGCTAAAATGAAAAAAAGGCACTTGTGAAATATTCAGGTGTCAGCAAAATAACAAAACTGATATAGTTTATTACTGTTGAGAGTATTTTCATCAAGACAGATTGTTTTATGAAGTGCTAATTGAGTGGCAAAATGGTGGTTAGTTGTTGAAACACCAGTGATAAATTTGGATTGCTATATGTGCATGGTTGTCGAAGACACAAATTTATCATGATGTTAGGCTGCTTTGATTAATGAGCTGTAAGCACCACCAGTGCTAAATTTTGACTGCTATCTATGCATGAAGCTTTTTATGGGTGCCAGTTAGTTAGTAGTTGGTAAAGTAACTTGTCATTGCACTAGAGACTGGAACTGATCTCTGCAATCCCACCCACACTAGAGATTGGGGGACATGGGAAGGGAGAGGGACCTGCATTAGTATATGGTGATCTCATTGTTTATTAAATAATATTTTATTTTATTTATTGTTCTTTTTCTGAGAACAGGAGGATGGTTTTATAAATTCTCATGTGACTTAGATGAATTCCAGTCGAAACTGGTAATAGTAAAGAAATGGTATAACTGCATTTTATGTAATGAGTTAGAATTCATTAGCTATCATTTACATGAAAGCAAAAGAAACCCCATACATGTAAAAGACTGAAAAAGGTTAGGTATTGCATACTAAGTGAATCAAACTTCTATCTCCTCTTGAAGAAATTGAAAAAGAAATAAAATTATTGAAAAGTTTTTTACTTCTGAGTATTAATGTGAGGTACTAGAGATCGTTCTGCAAACATTATTTTCTTTTTCTTAAATTCTTATGCTCATACTTTTTGTTACAGGTGAATATCAGTCTCAGAAGAAGGAAGCTGAGAGGTTGAAAACTGCTCTGATGAACTCCTCAAACAGCAGGACCAGAACGTATTACGGCTAGATCAGATAATACTTGATAGTTAGATATGACAAAACTTAAATAACACCAGCAGAAGGTGAAACATGGTTTTTGATGCGCCTTGCCATTGATCTTTGTTCCAGATGCATTAACCGCAAAGTAGAATTCGACATGTAGGAGAATATATAGAGTATTTTGTGGAAAAGTTGCAATGCGTTACCTGTAAATTTCTTCTACTTGAACGCTTTAGGAACTATTTATTTTCTTAGTGGGAACTAACATAATCCTTTCTTAATGGTTTGCTCGTGTCTACACATCCAATGGAAGATGCCTTCCTGCGTTTTAAGGAAAATGCATTACCAAGGTAAATTTCCTTGATATTCTTCTGTCGAGCAGTGAAAAATCTGTGGTGATCCTTTCTCACTTGAAGTTACCAGTTAAAAGATATGCATGCTGGGAGGGGAAACTGAAAGGAAAGAAAGAGAGCAAAGAAAAGAAACATTTTTTCTACTTTTGGTAGAAAAGAAAAGTAAAAGAAAAGGAAAAAGAAAAAGAAAGAGAATATTTAGGGTGCGATGAGTTGTGGAAAATAAAAACATTTTTCCATCAACATTTTACTTAGCACATTTTTTTTATACAATTTACATGTTTGTAATATAATGTGGAAAACATAGTTTATCTTTTCAATACAATACCGAAAAATACAAAAAACAAAAAGTATTTCTCAATTTTTTGAATATTATATTTAAAAAGAAATGTCATTTTTAAGTGCAAATTGTTAAAAAGTGTTAAAAAAATGTTGCAACAAAACAAATTTGAAAACATTTTTTATTTTCTACATCTGAATGTACTCTTTTAACATTTCTTTTCATGGATACAACTCAAAACCTCTCCATATTAGACAGATTGGGAAGAAAAATGGAGGGAAAAAGCTAAGATTGGAAGGAAAGGGGAGAAGATAGGTGAATTCATCCATTCTTAAGCAAAGTACTTGAAAGAAAAAAACATTATAAAGAGAATAATGATTTTTTAGTTATAAAGACAATAATGTTAAAAATGATACTGTAATAAAATTTCTTCTTTAATTATTATTCCACTCTACCATGTAATTGAAAGAGATCATATTTTTGTTTTTATTTTTTCATCCTCGTACTTTACTGTGTTTCCTTTCCTATCGAATACTAAGTGGCATTCGGTCGTATTATTAACAATACACATCAACTCTAAAAAAATACTCAATCTCTTGAAACAGCAAAATAATACGCGGCAATTCTAAGCTAGTTTTAACTACAGTAATATTATTTAAAGCACCATCCAAACATCACATTTATTCTTTTTCACTTGTTTATTAAAGCAGATCTACTACATACAGCTTAAATCCAACTTGCTTAAAGCTTAAATTCAATTTATTTAAACTTCTTTAAAGTTGAAGAAATTCATCTCTCTTATAAAATTTAAACAAACTAGATTTAAACTTATTTAAATCTTTTCCAAATGTTATCTCAAAATTAAAGGTCAAAACAGAAACAACATTACTAATCTCTTTCAAGTCTGAAAAATTTGAAAGCACATAAATCGATGGTTAATAAATTTGTTACTCAACTACTAGGGCAGTGTTGAACTGTGAAAAAAGGAAGGAAATCTTTTTTTTTTTTTTGGGTCGGGAACTATGAAAAATGAGCTGAAACAAACAAACAAACATGCGTAATCATTTAATTAAATTTACTTAGAAATTGGCTTCTCCATGTCAGATTTCTTGAGGTACGAAAGTGAAACAGCCATACGTTATAGCTATCTCATTATTTCTTTGTCTTCAACATTGTGTAGTACCGACACAGATTCCCATAGACATGTTTAAAACTTCTCCATTTTTCCTTTGCTGTCTTTTTTTTCCTTTTTTTTTTTTTTACAAAATATATCTGCAGTAGTACTTATTATAAAACCCAACTATTCCATGTTGCAATGACAACGCCTATAAAACAATAAAATCACAAGATCATCCGATGTTAATTCTGCACAAAATGTTCACAAACTCGCTCTATCCACTTTCCCCATATGAATTTATGTAGTAATGCACAAACCAGAGTAATTCCTAACCACGAAGAGATGCCGGGGGGACTGCAGGTAAACCCAGTTCATCCTCAGCCTGTAAAGTATCAAAATTAACACAAGAAAATGTAAAAAAAAAAAAAAATTGATACAAAAATGCAGAACCAATGGAAATACAGCAATTCTGCGCTAGTTTTAACTACCATTTTCAGGTAGGACCTGCATATATACACCTACTACTACTACCAATTATAAACAGAGGTTAAACAAAAAATAAAAAATAAAAAGCAGTAGGAAAGAGAGGCAAAATTGACATTATTAAAACAAAAGCTAACATGATAGAATGAAAAGAGTACAAGCAACTGCATGATCTTAGGGGAGGACACAAGCAAAGCCGAGCTTGAACTTGACCCAAATTCAACAAACATTGAATCAAACTTGAACCTTACAATGTTCAAGTCTCCCATCAAAGGCCAACTGTTTTTTAGTGGGGCCAACTCAAAATGAAACTTAATCCCAGTTGTTTCTGGGGCTTGACTGGTGACAAGGTTTTGGCTTTACTATCACTTTGAATCACAGCTATACGAGGGAGAGGGAGAGCATTACTTACGTAGGCAGTACCCCTCCCTTACTCTTCTAATTTATGTGGATTGTGAGAATCACTTGATATCATTTGGTGAAATTACTTTGCTATCAACAACTTCATATATCACTGTACAGCAACTAACACACTCATGATCATAATTGGCTCCAACTTAAGATACTAACTAGATGTATTGTAGGGAAAAATATGATATTACATTGTTGCCACACTTTTCCAAGTGGATGATTGAACATTAAAAATCAAAAGGATGATACCATTGCTCCCTTTGAATAGAACAGCAAATATGCATAGTAACTAACCTTCTGTTGTATTACTGGATTTCAGTTTAACTCTCACTCGCTGAACTTCTTAGTCAAGCAAGAAATGATAACAGCATACCAAATCCGGTAAACTTGGATGTGGTTAGAAGTACATTATGTGTTAAATTGCAGATCTACACGACTTATTGGAGGTATTCTTTACAGGTAAAGCTGACTGATCAGTGATTTCAGTTCTCACTAAAGAACACAGAGGCAAGAGACTTCATCTTTGTGCCTGATGGATTTACTGTGAATAGGTTTGGTCAAAAAGTTAAAAATATCATTTTTTTTCTTTTTGATAGTCAAAAGTACATTCAAAACGCACCAAGAGGGGCAACCCAAAAAAAATATCCTTCTTAACTTTGTGCCTGAGGCTTTGATGCAGTCAAATTGATGCTATCTTATTTAGCTTTTAGTTAATGGAGAAACCAAGTTTGTTTGGTTTCACTTGTTAGTCCTTCAATTTAGAAATTGACACCATATAAAAATAGGGTACCTATGTATTCTACTCAAATGCAACAAATCATATAAAATTATGACCTGGCACAATCTTATATTATCAAGTAGTTGCAGAGATAGAAAACATAAAAATGACTTTCAATATTTGTACTTCTACACCACTTACAAAGAGGAGAGTGAAGGGCCTATAAAAGTTTCCCCTTACCCCACTTATGAGGCACACTTGGTAGCACGTGAGGATCTCTTGAAATAAAGGGGCTCTCCACATATAATCTATTATTTGCCGATGACAGCATAATAGATTAAAATTATTTAGAAGTTAATTGAGCTGGGCTCCCAAGCCTGAGAGCCCAAAAACATAGCATTCAAACAAGCTAGCTTTATTTCTCGAGTTTGGTTCATTTGGTAAACAAATGAGCCTAACCGACTTATGACCGAGTTGAGCGCGAATAACTTACGAGCAGCTTGGTTCATGTCCACCACTACATGGTTTCATATCCAGAGCAAACCAAGTGCTTTTGTAAGGAAAAACTATAAAAATCCATTCTTAATAACAAATATATAACCATTTGAGCTTTTCTCATATATGATGATGCACTACCCAATAAACAAATTGAATACATCTTAGCTAACAAATTTACCTGGACATTGGATCTGCCTGCTGGTGCTGCTGTGTGTCCTGTGGGTGCTGAAGGCAAGTGGAGCCCTGCATCCAAATCAGGTTCCTTATCAGGTTGGAGATAAGAGGGTACCCCATCAGCTTCAGTTTCAAATCCCATGTCCACTTCCAGAGCATCCAGTTCTGCATCACCAAATCAGTTAGGATGCATAGGATGTATGTAAATGCAAGAACACATTTTGCAGCCCTTTAAATGCATAAAGATCTGTTTTCATCTTAAAAAAAATAAATAAATAAAAGAAGAGAGATGAGAAAGAGAACACTGCATCAATGTTGTTGAATAAGACTGCATCACTGTGATTGCAATATTGATAATGGCTAAACAAGGTTTTTCATCCAGCATAGTTCCTAAAGAAATAGCATTCCAAAACTAACAACCACCATGTAAGCACATCAATAACAAAATTTTTGAGAGATTTAACCCCTTACAAATATCAAACAGTTCCAATGAGCAAAAAAAGAAAAGAAAGAAAAGTCTCTACACCAGAGAATAATATCTCCAACAAAATTGAAGCCCTTAGATAATGTAAGCTTACCACCCATGAGTTCTTCCTCGTCAATGTCATCGGGCACATTATAGCTTCTACCCAAGGTCTCTTGAATTTCATTACTGACATCCATAAGGTCCATCATCTCATCTTGCAGATTCTACAGGAAACAAAAAACAACCTTTCAGCACGAAATATTACCCAGGGAAATCAATATAAAAGCTGGAGGTAGTAAGGGTCCATCACAAGATTACATACATCTACGTCTTGGATCTTCACGGTTTTCATCATTCCTTTCAACTCCTTGTTAGCAGATTTTAAAGCTGACATCTGGCAAGAACAAAAGAAAATTGATTCATAACAAAGTCAAGACAATTATCTTTAATTCTGTATTAATGCCTTAAAGTCAATAACTCAAGTTAAATGACATTCACTCTAGAATAAATTAATCATGTGACAGACAGAAAAACTCCTCCCTCATCACAAATGGTTCAACCCCTACCTCTCATGAGGTAGGCAGCAGGTTCCAATAACGGTACAGAAAAAGCTCCGCCTCAAATGCCTTGAATTTTTCCCCTTGGGGCACTATCAAGAGAAACAAATATTTCAAGGTGAATATGGCATTACCCCAATATAACCCAGACTATTAGTAGCATTGGTGAGTGTTCAACAGTTGGTGCAAATTAATAATACTAAATTGTTCAATGATGATAGCTTATTCATATAAGCCCATGTCATAAACAGCATGACCTCTAGAGAGAAGCAACGGGATGGCTGTCACAAATCTTTTGATCAGGCCACATTACTAAAATTGTTTGAAGTATAATAGCAGGTCTAAACACACATGCATACACATGAACAAACACATGTATGTATGTATGATTCTTTTATCACTACTACTGCTACTGTCTCTGCTGCTGTAGCTGCTTTTGCTATTGTTATTACATTATGATTATATACATAACAAATATAGTGTATTACAGATTTCAGATGTTGCTACTACTACTACTGCTACTGCTCCAATTTACGCTATTACTATTGCTACTCCTACTCCTACAACTGCTACTCTTATTACTGCTACTAATACTGCTGCTACTTGTACTACTACTACATTTATTGTTATTGTTATCATGATTAAGATGATGTATACTTTTTTTATAAATAAGATGATATATACTATACACAACACATATAGTGCTACAGATGTTCAACATATCCTCTTTCAATAAGCCTAAACTTCAGTTGCAATAATTTAGCAATGAATGGTATGTGATCAAAATTTCAAAAAATAAAAGCTCAAGCTTGCTTGTAAACAGCCCTGGTTTTCAAGTACTCATATTTCAAATCAACTCAACTGCTTAACCAACCTTGTAAGCTGAATTTTTTTATTAGTTGAATACATGCATGTTTCAAGAGATTTGTTTTAGGCCATAGCATAGAATAAGTACAACAAAAGAACTAAAAACTCTCAGGGACATACTGTTTGTTGGGCATCTTTAATGCCTTCAGCAGCAAATGAAACTTGATCAAGGTTGAATGTCTGATTGTAGAGCATGTCGCGTTGTTCTTCGTACCTGTACGAAAGCTTAATGGGTTGTATAAGCAATGAAATTAAGAACAGGTAACAAATAAAGCCACAGTACCTACCTAAAGCAGAACTAAGACTAATATATTCCTTGCAGCAGACTTATCAAAAACAATATATATATTCCTTGCAGCAGAGTTACACTGATGTTAGTTTATAATAACTGGGGATTTGGTATAAACAAGATGAGCCAAGCTGAACAGTTGGTTGTTGGAACTTGGTTTGATAATTCTGAACTCAAGCTTGATTCAAGCATAGCGCAAAGTAAAGTTCAGGGAAGCTTGACTCAGCTCAAGTTGGTTCAACTAAAATTCTCGAGCTAGCTTGAGCTTAAGTCCAATTGAACTCGAACTTATTTCTTTATAATATATTTAATGGGTGAATAACAAAACCTATGGCACTTATAAAAAAAACAAAACCTATGGCAAGAAGGACTAAAATTTGTATTCAGAGCTCTCTTTCTAAAGATTTAAGTATGTGGAATCCTGTAAGGGAAAGGTTTGAAAAACAGTTGGCCAGGTGGAAGAATCATTCTCTCTCTAAAGGGGGAAGGCTTACTCTTATTAAGAGCACTCTTTCTACCCTCCCTATCTATTTCATGTCTCTCTTTCCTATTCCTAGTGTGGTGGCTAAGAGGTTAGAGAATATTCAAAGAAGATTTCTTTGGGGTAACTCAGGGGAAGAGTTAAAATTTCACTTGGTGAGGTGGGGCATGGTTAAGAAACCTTTGGAAAAAGAGGGGCTTGGTTTAAAATCCCTTACCATTTTCAATAAAGCTCTCATTGGAAAGTGGCTATGAAGATTTCTTGTGGAAATGGATCACTTTTGGAGGAAGGTAGTGGATGCTAAATTTGGGTTGGAACCTTGTGGATGGATGTCTAAAAAAGGAAGGGGGGCTAATGGTGTTGGGGTGTGGAAATGGATTTGGAATGGATGGGAGGATTTCTGTCCTTGCCTTTCTATATTGGTAAGTGATGGTAGGAGGACTCAATTGTAGCTTGATTCGTGGTTTGGGAGCACCCCTCTTAAAGATCGATTTCCAGAGATCTTTGCATTAGTGAGGGATAAAAAAACTATCTCTTCGTGCATCTCTGAGTCTAATGGTTCTATTTCGTGAGATCGAGAGGGTGCATACTTTTTTGGAAACCTTGTATAGTTATAGAATGAATTTATCTAATGAGGATGAGATTAAATGGAAAGATAATCCGGGTAAAAGAGTTGAGGTGAAATCTTTCTATAAATTTTGGATGGTTCTCTCAACTTCCCATGGAAAACTATTTTGTGTTTCAGGGCCCCAAAGAAAGTGAGTTTCTTTGTGTTCTTTGGCAAGAGCTTTATGGGAGATAGCTTATAAAGTGTAAGTGGTTTCTTGGGCGTTTGCCGACTCCGTGAGAGATGAGGTTTGGGCTTGGTGTGGGTTTAAAGCTTCTAAGGGACTCAAGAAGGTTTACTCTTTGGTCCTCCTTTTTACTTTTGGATTATTTGGATCAAGAGAAATCGTAGTGCTTTAGATGGCATTGAAAAACCTATTGATGTAATTAGGGAAATGTGATTCAATGCTCTTAATTTTGGGGTCAAGGGGAATTATTTTATAAATGAGATAAATATAGTAGATCTTGTGGATTATCTCACTTAAATAGTTTTTGTACATGGGTTGCACCCCTTTGGTACGCTTCTCTTTTAATACATTTTATTTACCTAAAAAAAAGAGACTAAAATTTGTATTAATTTTAATTTTGAGTTTTTGTGTTATTTGTGGGATTATTTTGCAATTGTACTTTTCTTGGGAATCAAGTAAGAATATTCTACGGTTTTAGGTTTAGGAAATTATGGATTGATTTTCTTTCCTTATTTAGTTGTTAGTGGCGCCTATATAAAAGCACCTCTATTCGTTTAGGTAGACTTAAATTTGAGAATAAAATCAAGAGTTTTGGCGTCTCCCTCTCATTATCTCTACTCCTCTATTTCTTCCCCTCTCCCTTGTAATTCTTCTACTTTCCTCTCTCTATTCTTCCTCTTCTAACCCTTTAATCTATCTCTACTTCTTGTGTTAATGTTCTACATCACCCCCGAATTTATATCAAAACTGTATATTTTTATTTATTTAAGTGATGACAACCCAGATCAGAACCTAGACATTACTCCCACATGGGGAGAGGTGTAACAATTGAACTAAGCTCACAATCACATATCAAAAATATATTTGCACCCATTTCTTTTGAAAATATATGTTTTACTTAAAAATTAACAGAAGTCAATGAAGCTTAACTATAAGTCAGACAAAAATATTTTGCAAGTCATATAACAAGATTGCTCTTCTTTAACTAACACCCACCTATCTTCGTTGAGGCTCCATTTGTTTCAATGGAAAACGGCAGCCTGAAAACCAAATAAATATAAAATAGTATTTTACTAGTGTTTGGATTCTATGAAAATTAATTTCATGTAAAATAGGATTTTACACAGCTAAGTGATAAGCTTCACAAAGCAACTTCCGTCTTTTTTTTATGTAAATTGTTTTATGAGTGATTGGAAAATGGTAGAAACCACTCTCTTACTTTCCTAAAATTTCTCTCTCACATATTACACCACTAATTTTCTCTATTTATTTATTTTTTATATTTTCCATCATTTAGTTTCATACTTCAACCAAACAAAGAAAATTTATAATTTTATATGAAATTGGTTTTACATTAATACAATTTACATATAAACAAACAGAGCCTGAATGTATCAACGATGCCTACTTCAAATCTCATCCTCTCTCTAATCAATGCTCTTGGACCTTTATCTGTCTCCACCTCAGTTTTTGCAAGTTGCACCTCTCTCGTCATGGTCTGTCATTGAAATTAACAGCAACCAAAATCGAGGCAACTCATTTGTCCATTCAAGAAGCCAAGAATTACTTCTCCGAGTAATATTTTTCTTTAATTCATGCCTAAATTGACAAAATAAGCCTAAATCAAATGGGTTTTGGCGTTGGCCAAACCATATCTTTGTTATACGTTTATATGTTTATAATATATGGAGTTTGTGTTGATATGTAATCACCAATTGCATTCTTTTTATAAATGATTGAATGACATCCTGGTTTGATGTAGAACAAGGGATAGAAGAAGAAATAAAGAAATAGAAACCAAGCTACCCTGGTATTGGAAGAGAAGTCAAGTTACCCTAGAGGTTGAGAAGAAATTGATACTGAATATCAATAATTTTTATTCATTCAAAACTACTTGAAAATTAACATAGAGATCTCTTATATAGAGATCTTTACTAATCCTAATCCAAATCCAACATTGTAAATAAAAAAATTCAATACTAATCAACTACTATATCCTAATCTTATTTTAAGAAATTAAATCATAATCAAATACTATATCCTAAGATCCCTACTAAATTCTTTCATGATTGCAAAATTACAAAGTAGTCCCTCTACTACCTCACCATGGTTTCTCGTTGGGATTGATGATTATATTGGAGTTTGATTTAGGTGGGAATGAAGCAAATTGGTCTTAATGACCGTTGGTGTGAGTATACATGACTGAATTGATTAACTGAACCGACTCATTTTACCGAATTAATTAACCAAACCGATCAATTTTACCGAACGGTCAGTTCGGTTATCAGCTAAAGACAAGAATTCGGTCAATACGGTTAACAAAAAAAAGTTAATCGAAGATATATGGTTAATTCAAAAATCGTACCAAACCCACCGAACTGACCGAATGCACACCTTATAGAAAACTGCATTTGAAACCTAACTAATATTTGTAAAACATCAAATGGGATTTTAATAGTAACTGAAATTTTCTGGATTATAGATGATTTTATCAAAAACTGAGTTTGTAAAGAGCGAAAGAGAGAGGAAACTGAAAGATGAAATGATTTTGAAGATAGAGAAAAGAATTCAGAGGAACTAGGAAAGAAATGAGAAACTAAAAAGGAGGGATTAGACAGAGAGAGAGAACATGGGTGTATCTTTTTAGGTGAGGGTGCTTTTGTATTTTAGTAAATTATGTACGTAACAGCTGAACCATGAGTTCATATTTGACTATGACATCAGCTTTTCACAAATGGTTGACTAACATATTCTAACAGCAAGGGATAAAGGATTTTTTTTTTTTCAAAATTAATGGGTGCAAATACATGTACTCTTCTCCATGTTGATACCCAAGTGCTTTGGATCATTCTTCCACATTTTTCCAACCCAGGTTTTTCGGTTGAATTAATTCTTTACAACCCATGCTCAATTCAAAACTCTTCCAGGGAACCATCAAATTCCAAGATTGTTGCAAGATTAGGATTAAATCTAAACCAAAAATAAGACAAAACCTTCCTACTATTCACAATGGTTTCAGAAGAAAAACAACAGAAGTAAACAGTTCACATGCCAAATATGCCTAATTGGTCAATGCCATCAAGGAAAAACACTCACATTCGTTTCTGCTTCAGAACCCTCATGGCTCGAGCTTTAAGACCCTCTTGAGCAGGACCAGGTCGTGTCTTTTTTATCTGTTCCTTGTATCTACTAAGTTCAGCATCTAGCTTTCTAATCTTCTCATCCACAGTGTCTCCTCTTTTATTAATCTGTTAACATAACACAGTTTAGGCATCCATTCACAAAAATAACCAATAGGAACAGAGCAGAGAGTGAGAGGATCATATTTGAAGTAACACCAGAATTACAAAGCAAAAAATTCCACATAAATATAATCTATAAGAGAACTTCTAGGTCTTCTAACAGGTGTTAAGGAAAATATCTTACTTCAAACAAAAATCTTGAAATCTTTCAATATTTGGAACTCGGGAAAGGTGAGGGAAAGGAAAATGAAAGACAACAAATAGAATATTTTTCTTCTATTGGTTGGACGTCTACGGAAAAATTAGACAACGAATATAATTTATCAAGACTACATTAAAAAAAGTCTAATTTTTTATGTTACTTTTCTTTTCGATATTTCCCTTTTCCTTCTGGTCTTCTTTTCCCAAGATCCAAACGTTGGGTAAATAATTCATTTCACCTAATTTGGAGCATCTGAACTGTGATTAATTAGTATTCTATGCAGAATCAGGGTCAAATAAACGTAGTAGGTAGATCATAACGAAAGCATCAAATTTATACAATCTAAGCATGTTACTGGTTTATCTTTAAAAGAATTTTTATCATCATTGTTAGGCAAAACAGTACAAAGTAGCAACATCAAATGAATAATGCGGTCAAACAGTTAGCTAATAGATCATTAGGCCTGTGGAGCTGCCATCATGATCCAGAAATAATATTCAGTGCATTTCACTGGTCATATCTTTTTTTCCTAGATTTTTCCACCATTCTTTCTTTGATAGATTTCATTTCCTAAAAATTTCTCACTAAAAAGTATAGCAGAAGGTGAATTATTAAAAACGTCAAGCTCGGAAGCATATGTAGAATTCTAGTCATTCTGCATAGCTGTCCCGCTCTTCTAATGGTATAAAAAGAGAATATAAAGTACAAAGCATTACATTGGCAGGAATTTACATATTATTAATTCAAAACTCACTCAACCCCACTCCCTGAAACCCTTCATGAACTAATAAACAAAAGACTAAAGGGACTAACAGGCAACAACACACATTTCCTAGTCGCCAGTCTATCTTCCTTTCCTTTTTTCCTTTATTCACTAATTAGCACTTTAACATCCTTTTACTCTGAAGAATGCCTTGCTCCAACACCAAAATAATGTGCACAATCATAACTACCGATCAACACAGAAATCAGCATCATGCTTCAAGGGGTGCACACTCCAATACATAGACAGAGAGGATCCCAACCTTCTAATTACTCATTCCAATCCCTCGAACAGGAACATGTAAACTATGAGGTAAAGAATCATCATATCCCAGTGAATAATTCTCCCCAAAAAAGCACCATTAGGTTAAACTCCTTTAACTAAAAAATGCAAGTCCCCTCCCCCCAAACAAAATATGTATATATATATATATATATATATATATATATGCATTATCAGAGAATGGCTATGAAGTGTGCATATAAGCACTTCATATGGAGTTCGAAGAAAGATCAGAGGGGAAAAATAAAAGTCGATTTACCAGTGAGAATTCAGGATAGAGGTTATTCAAATGGCAAATAATCACCCCAAATGATCTTCACCCTCGGGTAGTCTATCATTTTGCTAAAACGTTTCAACTAAAACCCTCATATTCTTGGCAAGATCAAGTTAACTCAATCAGAAATAATAAACCCAACTACAATTAAGAATCATTAATTACCCTCAAAAGCGAATCCAAACCACCAAAAAAAACTCAAAAACCACAATCCAGTTGCTAGCTAAAAACCCAGAAAAACAGAACCCAGATCTCATAGTCCTTAAATTTAATCTGCGAATTCAACATAACAAAACCCAATAATCATGCATAAACTAATTGATTAATGGAACAGTTTTGTTTAAAAAGTAAACCACTGTATTAATTGATTAATTCCTTTTCTTGACCTACATTTTCCCAGTTATCAAATGCAACATAAATCACACAAAAACAGGTAAGATAAAAAGGAACAAAATAAAAATAAAAATTTGCAACAAACAGACACGTAGATACATATATCGAGAGAAAGAGTAAAAACCCGTTCAGATGCATCCTGAATTGAAGGAGGAGGTTCTTTCTCTTTCTTAGCACCGAAGACTCTCTTCATTCTTCTTCTCCTTTTTCTCTTTTTGAAAAATTGTTGTTAAAACTAAAAAAGAGAGTTGAATTTGAGCTATAGAGAGGATTGAAGATTTTTCTATCTAGAATTCAATATTTGAACTTTCGAACGCCAAGAGAAACGGAAAGTGATGGCTTTGTTGAATATCGGATTTATATTTTGACAGAGTGAAGCCAGACCAGAGGTCTTTCTAAATCAAATCTCATCAACGGAATGAAGTTTCTTGGAAGGTATGTTGGGATTATAATTTTATGCTTTTACAGGTGGTGATGATTAGATGGATTCGAGTCTAGGGAGAAAAAGCCCTAGCTAGGCTTGATGGGTTATATCAGTGCTTTTTGTCGTTAAGTTATACCCAAACGTGGCCTATTGAAAAAAACTTGGTTGGACAGAATCTAAAAACATTCACCCGAAATTTTACTGATAAAATCGAGACGTTGCTTTCACTTAAGAAGAGATACAAGCTCTAAGCTAATTAAGCTCAATATCATGGTTATCTCCAAGCAATTTTAGACATAAGTGTTTTTTTTTTTAGGGGATTAGACCAGAGGTAACAAATGGATCAGGTCGGGTCGTTTGGGTAGCGGGTCATTATGTTAGTCATTTCAATCTCGAGTCATGTCGAATCAAATTAAGTTTAAGTCATTTTAAACTCGGGTCTCGGGTTAGGTCAGATCGGATCGAATCAAGTCAATAAAATAAATATTTATGCTTAATTAAAAAAATATTTTATTTTCATATAATAGAACTAAATGAATTACATTGACAAATCCGTGAAAATTAATTAATAATAAATAAATACTTAATTTTTAAAATAATATGTTTAACTTTTAAATTCAATATATTATGGTTCTTGATATCAAAATTCAATCTTAAATGATCTCAAACAACTAATCATTCATTTTCTTTAGCTCTTCTTCCTACTCCAATACACATATATACTACATACTACATATTGTATAAACATATAGATACATATACACGCACATACACATACGAAGATATATATACATATTTGAAAACAGAAAATACATACCATATTTTGTAGAAAGGAGCGTAAACTATATATTTCTTTTATCCACATACGCATAAAAGAAAAACAATGAGAATTATAAAGAGACATATAACCAAAATTACAAATTAGCTCAGCTTTTAGACTATGCAATGGTAGATTTTAGCCCAAGTTGCCTTCTTGTCTCCCCCACAAACAAGTCCTCTGATTTGATCTTGCCAGGAATATATCCACTTAATGTCATTAAGGGGTATTGTGCAATTCCGTCTTTTCTACCTAGTGAAATAACTGCACTTGCAGAACCAGCTTTGTAAGTACTTAACCTGCTTTCATTCCCTCGTGTCATCAAAATCTTCAAGTTCTTTGCCGTCAACAAAGCATGTCTTTGCACCAATTTCCCTTGTTTGATCTCCTGTATGGTTAATTAAATTGATCAAAATTGTAACAATACAATCTTCCTAAAATCTTTGAAATATAAAACACAAGTGATAAGACACTCTTGTTGTAGATGAAAATAAATTGGCTAACAAGTGAAGACAACATTCAAATAAATCTAGTTAAGTAACCCAGACTGGACATAACATTCAAAAAATTGAAATGACAGTCAGCTGTTATAGTTTCTCCCAGCTGATGTTCTTGTTATTACTTTTGGCTGAAGTTATGGACAAAAGGATCAGTCACCACAACACACAAAAAATATAGATCAAAGATCAAATGGACTTACTTGAATATCAGTGATATCTCCAATTGCAAAGACATTCTTACAACCCCGCACCCTCAAGTTCTCATCAACCATCAACCTCTCTTGAATATCCAAACTATCCTTCAAAAAAGTCTTCTTTAGCCAAAATGAACCCATTGGTTTCCCCGTGCACTTGAAATGGCAATCAGCTTCGATAGTTTCTCCAGCTGATGTTTTCACAATATTATCTGATATATAGTTAAGATTGACGGTTTGATCTAAGATCACTTGAACTTTCTTTAATTTTAACCACTCTAGTGCCTTTTGGGCAGCGCTAGAACTAATAAATTCGAGCAACCTCGACCCTCGGTGCACTATAGTCACCTTCTTTTCTGGAAACGAGAAAACAATTTCACCAGCAAGTTCCACACCAGTGGGACCTCCTCCAACTATCAGAACCGAATTAGCAGATTTAAGCTTCTCAAACTCTGTAAATGCAAACAGTATGAAGTCAAACTTAATGCAAAATATAACACAATGCATGAAGGTTCTTCGTGGTGTTAACGTCTGAGAGAAACTTCAGTTGCTAGACCTGTCCTCAACTGATGGAATCATAATCCTTTTTTTTTTTCCATTCTTTTTGGTTGCTATCCCTTCTAATGTTTATTTAGTTGAAATACAAACATGCATTGGTTAATATGATTTACATGTGATCTTATTTTTTGAAATATATAATTTCATCTAATTTATGCACCTAATATACAGTGAGGATATCACCATGCATACATTCCACAAGAAAATACTGAATTTTCTATCCATTTCTTTATATTCACCTGCCTGGTACCGACACAACCTCTCTCTTTTAGTCTTGGGAACAGACTCAATGTGACCCGTGGCGATAACAAGATAATCATATGCGTAGGTCTGGCCGTCTGCAGTCAGCACTTCACCATCTGTGACGTCAGTTGCTCTAGACACAACAATCTCCACATTGGAGAGATATTCACTATGATTAATCACCGATCTCTCAGCAAAAGATGGCTCCACTACTGCTCTTAGTCTTGCCCACGGAATGTCAAAGTACTCCTTCCTAATGCCATTTTAGTTTCTTTAACACATGAGATGCGTATCATACACTAAAAACAACAGTAAGCAATACTTAACGATTCAATGACAATCAGGGAAAATAATCATATAAAATGGTCTGATTTTACAAATACAATTAAAAATACTTACATCAATCTCTGCTAAGTCATGCACACTACATAAGATGTGCTTTAGATTAAAAACAAGGAAAACCCAAAAGGTTTCATGGTGTAGAGATGTAGGACCAACTCATGTTCAACTCCATGAGAAATATCATCAAAATAATAATAAAGAAAGAAAGAACTTAAATAGGGATCAAAATGGGAGGGAACCTATACATTAAGGAAAGAGAGTAGATTTCTTTACCATCCAATTAAATTCTAAAGTAACTTTTATTGTCCTAATGCAATCCAATCACTTCTTTGGTGCAGTTGTTAAGCAGCACCCTCCCCCCAAACCCTCAACACATGCCATAGAGGCCCTAGATGACGGACCACATAGCATGGTTGTTTCCTAACATTAGTATTTCTCTTGTCACATGAATATCTAAAACATATTGTAGATCTACAATTTTCTTGTATCAAACTACAACTACATAAAGTTCTCAAATCAAAGATAGTCGAACACGTTTCCCTTTTTGGACTTTTTGTTCAACTGGTTAAAGATGAAGTTTCTGAAAGAAGCTGAATGCCATCCAGAATATTTGTAGAAAAGTGAGACTAACTAAAATGGAAATTCTTCAGAAGGTTTCAGGCAGCACCTACATTGTATTTTCATCCCATGTTACATGGACCTGGGTAGAACAACGAGATGTTCATATACATAAATTGGTGGTCACATTATTCATTGTCAAATGAGAAGTTAAGTATCTCAAAATGAAGATCAATGTATGCAAATTCCATTTCTAGCATTGTCCAAAAGTATACAAGGATGCTGAGGTAGTAAACAAGATATGTTGGAAAATCTCCCACCCACTCTCATTATGTCATCTTACACAAAGATGTAATTGTTCTGTTAAGGGTCGCAGTATCTCTGGCACTAATAATGAGGCAAGCAAAGTGAAGAACCTGGTACTGTTACTATAAGATCCACTTCTTGAAAATTAACAAAAGAGGAAGGGAAGACAATCGAAGTTTAACTAACCTATGATCCGAATTATCCTTTCTCCAAATAAGAAAATATTCACCTGACAAATAGAAAGTTCAACTTTGAAATATATCTACCTGATGAGAGTACAATTGTTTTGGAGTTTCAATTTCCATACAAGTTTGGGAGACTAAAAGATCATGCAACGTGTGTGAACACTAAGCTTTGAGGATTTATGCAAGATAATTTCTTGCAATAGATGACGTCTACCCATTCCATGGAAAGAAAGAATGTTTTAGTGCCCATTCTTTATTAAATGTTTTAGTGCCCATTCTTTATTAAACTGCTCACTTGAGCATGATCTTGAGACCTGCTCCCTTATAGAAGTAACCCCATGCTTATAGCTAAACAAGGCATTTCTGAGTTGAGGAGACACATCAGATTATAACGAAAAAATTTAACTGATTTCATAGATGAGTGTCCATTGATGTCTTAAAACATAAATAACGTTAACTAGGAATCAATCATGTATAAGGAAGAATACACTAACTGCCTTCCAAGCCAGGCTCCTTGTATCATCCACTAAAAGGCATAAAACCTACACAGAAATCTTCCTCCTAGTTAATCAAAATATGTCTCCAAATTAAACTTAATGATTACCAAAGCAGACAGTCAGGTCCTAATGCAATCCAATATGTAGTAAAATCATTATGATTCAAATCAATAAATAAGAATATTGTCTTTAGCACTTGAGAAATGACTTAAAATGTTTGAGATAACTAAAAAACTCAGAGCTTCCTTCTCTTCACTTTTTCATTTCTGCTGTCATTAAGCTCATGTTTTACAAAAAAAGTTTAAACATTACATATGCAATTTCTTCAAATTGATTTAACTTTCCTGTATGAATTCACTGATGTGAACAAACTTCTTCACCTCTATGTTACTTTTTCTTTGATGTATATGGTTATGTTAGTCATTGAGTACATGAATCTACAAATCACCCATTTTGGACATAGTAGACCGAGTACTTAGACAAAATATGTCTTCTCTCCAAGATACAAGTCGCCCATTAATTTCAAAATGTTGATACTTTTTAGACCACCTTGCTAAAAATTTAAGTTGTTGATATTTACTTCTTTGATTTGAATCATTGTTTCTCATAGCAGCAAACAAAGTGCAAACAGAAAGGGCACCCTAGGCTCTAAATTCTCAAATTTCTGTGCACATTTTTGCCAAAGATATCAACATCACAAAATTTAATCAATTTCAAATTCTCAAATTATAACAAATTTAAACTCCAATGATAAAAAATAAATAAATAAATAAATACCATAAACTACTAAAACTACAACTTTCAATATTACAAATTCAAAAAAAAAAAAAAAAAGAGAGAGAGAAGGAAATGTTCTCCGCTTGGATCCATACACTAAAACTTACAAGTAAAAGAAACAAATGGTTTGCATTTCAATCTAGAAAATCCCAGTTCATTTTTCAAAGTAATTAATTTAACAAAAACCAATCATGCATCAAGTCCAAATCCAAAATCCCAATTCATTTTTCGAATTAATTAATTTAATAATGAACAATCATGCTTCATACAGTTCAAATCCAAAATCCACCAAATTATGACAATGGCGTAACCCGCAAATCAGATGATTTTTTTTTATTTAAAAAAAAAATGATGAGGAAAACTAGAGACTTACTCATCAATGAGGAAAACATGAGCAGAGAACTGAAGAGTATAAGCAAGGAGAGAGCCACCGACACCCCCACCTATTATGACCACCTTTTTCTTTTCCCCTTCTGAATCCCCCAGACGGGCAATTGGATTCAATATGCACATCTTCAAAATGCAAAATTGCAAAGAAACCTTTTTATATGTAAACAATTAAAAATGATATAGAGAAACGGATGACAATGTGAAGAGCAACATTAATCCTTGATTTTTCTCTTCTTTTCTCGGGAAATATAAAACCAGGATATGGAGAACAAGAAGATCGGGCAATTTTCGTTTTGTTAGTTTTGTTTCTATTGTTGTGGTTGTTCATTGTCACGGGTGAAATTGCATGTCCTACTTATACGTACTTTTGCAGTGACATGTCATAAAAGATTCTAATTTTAATATTTTTTTTTTGGTAACTTTACAAATTGGTTCTCTTCAAGTAGAAAAAAAAAGGAAAGGAAATGGTAAAAAAAAAAAACACTTATCATATGTGAAATTTTTAAAAAAAACACACCGATCAAATTAACGATGAGTTTGATGTTTTTTCAGTTTTTAAATAAATAAAATCGTGATTATTTTTAATTTATATTCTCTTTAAATTTTTATGAAATAAGCTTTACATATTAAATTAAGAGTGATGAATCTTTCCAAAAATAAATAAATTAAATTTTCTTCATGATTCACCTATCATTTTTCTAACGTGTACCCACATATATGCACATGCTTACAAATTTCATTTTTTTAATTTTTGGATTATTAATTATTTTGTCTTTAGCACATAGTTTTTCAATTTTATTAAATGTCCAATAAATCAAGTAATTTTGTTCAAATTATTAAAAATTAAGCTATTTAAAAATTTACTTTTAATAGTATCATTTTTAAATAAAATTCACATCGAAACTTTATAAAAAAAAGGAACATATATTAGCTTGGACGGATTTAGAAGAAATTCTTAGACAAGTCACGTTTATTGTAATTTTATATAAAAAAAATTATTCTCTTGTGGTGAAAATAATCCAAAATTATTTCACTTGAATTTGCTTTTATCCTTTCAATTATCTTTAGACTAAAACTTGTTTTAACCAAACACATTAAAGCATTTTTTTCATTAAAAAGGACAATACTTTTTAGCTGTAAAAAAATTTATCAATGAGACCATTGTTATGCATGTTACCCATAAACTAAGCACATTAGTATACAACACGTGGATAATTAAAGTTTTTTAGGAGAATTATCTGAACTCAAATTTAACTCAATTTTAAATGAGCACAAATCGAGTTAAAATTTGAATTTTTATGCTCGATAATGCTTAATAGCTAAGTTCGACTTGTGTAATTATACCTAAACAGGATACTAATTAAACTCTAATGGTTTACTAAACTCACACTTAACACATAAAAAAATTAAGCTCAATGAACATATCACTTTATATGAGCTCTCTTTTAAGTCTTACCGGTAGACCAATAACGTAGTCTGTTTTAATAAAACCCATAATCCACTGACAATGTAAGCCAACTTTTATAGGAAAATTTCAACATTCTCTCAGGCAACATTAGTTGTGGTTAGTTTTAAAAAAACAAATTTATCATTTAAATGACTTTAGGGTCAAGATAACTATAAAACCTCACATTTTTTTAAAACAAATTGGTCTAGAGACTACTCAAATTGTCACTTCAGTCTAATAGAGCTTTTAACCTCGAATCATGACGATAACTGCATCATTTAGCGACATAAGACCTTCCATGGCTATATGAGCCAATCAATTCTATTGACATGGATTTAGTGTGGTAAGAAAATTAGCATCCTTATGTGATCTTAATATGTTAATTTTACTTGTTGGTCATTATTTTCTCTACCTTAAAATAGCATAAGCACACTTTGAGAAAATATGTATGGTTATAGTACCGAACATGTATGTCTCAATAATAATTCAATATATCGAGATAACTTTGATGTGTCAAGAGACATTCTTACAAGACTTTAACTTTAAAACAATGTCCCAAGCCTTTATGAATAAAAATTTAAACAAAATAATGTTAAAATGAGCAGATTCGAGTTCGATTTTAAAATTTGGGTTCAAGTTTGACTCTCAATAATAAATGAGCTTATTCGAATTCAAATTTTGGATTATTCATTCGAGCTCGAATCTAAATTTTATTTTTAATAAATATAAATATTAGCTTAAGCTCGACCGTCTCGAACTCGATAATACTTTATAGAATTGTTCGAGAACTTTTTAAACCAAATTTTAAGGTATTTGAACTCAACTCGATAAATTAATCGAGTCTTATTTCCAAACTCGAACTTAATTAAACTGAGTTTTGATCGAACTCGAATTCAAATAAACCGATAAAAACTTAATTCGAATCCACCTTTAAACATACTCTATAAAAAGGGAAAATAATGTATTATTATGACGAGACCATTTTACCCTCCAAATTGCCTAGTGTGATCGACTGATCGTGTATACACTTCACAAGTGTCACATATAATTCTTACCGATTAATGATAAGGTATTATGTGATGCGTGAGTTGCGTACATATATCAAATCGTATTTTAGCCTCATGTCATGTCATGTAATGTTAAAATGCATAAATATCTTAGATGGCAATGCTACGTCTTTGTTTCACTTTTCCTTTCGAATTGTTTCAATAAAAATGTTATTTTATATATTTTTTAAAAAAGTTTAAAAAATATTTAAATAATATGAATAATATATTATTTGAAATTTAAAAAATAACTGTTTTATTATAATATATATTTATAATTATAATTATAATTATATATAAAGTATGTAATTTAATAATATTAAAGTTTTAAATTGAATTTAATAAAAAAATTATAATTAATTTTAAAATAAAAATTTAAATAAAATTAATTTATATATTTTAAAGGTGATTTTTTTTTTTGTAATTTATATTTATAATTTTATATTTTTTTGAAATATATATAATTTCATACGAATGTCCTAAACTACCTAACCGAAACGTTTCAATTTAAGGATCATTACCCTGAGCTGATTTCCCACTTCTCAAATTATTCCGTCTTCGTGTCTCTCTGCATACTCAACTCCACTGATATCTATTTGGAGCAGAGCGAAGCCCATGGCAACACAAGCGGAGGGGTTCAATTTAGAGCAGATACACGGCAAATCGAGAGTGAGATTAACTAGGGTTTGGCGACCCAAAGATGGCCCACAATTCATGGTCGAGTGGAACGTCAGTATAAGCTTGCTCTCCAACTGTCTCGACGCCTACATCCGCGACGACAATTCTAATATCGTTGCCACAGATACCATAAAAAACATCGTAAGTTTCTCCATCCGATTCTATGCGTGCAATTTCTTGATTCCATGCTCTGTTTGGTGCCTGAGAAAATTTGTGGGGGGGACTGAAAGAAAATAAAACATAATTTGAATATTTTTTGCTCTATCATTTTCGATCCTGAAATGATGAGCAACGGTCAAGTGACAGTAAAACTTTAATTTTTTTTTTAAGTATTTATCCTCATGTCTTTCTCAGCTAGCAAATGGAGAAATAAATCAAAATCTTTGATTTTTGAAAAATATCGGTCAAATCAGGGTGTGTCCGTGGAGATTGAGGGTTTTCAATGCTTTGAATTGCATTGAGGATAAATATTTGAAGTAAAATATCAAATATCATTTTCTTTTGTATAAAGTGGGCAAAGTTTGTGACCAGGCTATAGTATTGGTGGTGTAGGATACCGTGCCTTAAGAATAGGGGTTTTCATTGAAGTAAAAGATGGGTACTAATCCTTATCAGGTGGTATTTCAAAAAATAAAAAGACTACTATTAGAAAATTTACTTTGTTCACCAAAATTTTATTATAAAAAAATCAAACATGTTTACACGATAAATATTTGAAAAGTAGAATGTAAAAACAATTGTTGATTTTGATTTTACTGTTTATCCTATCGTCTTAATTATTGTCAAATAGATTTGTTAATATTCATATTTCTTCAGAAGTGTAATTAAGTTGCAATATAGGTATATGTAAAAGCGAAGGAATGTACAGAACAACTTTCAGTGGAGGACTTTGCAATTCTACTTGGTAGACACTTCTCATCATTTTATCAACGGGTAAATACAACAGATTTGCTGCTATTCATATTTATTTTGAAGTGTAATTACTTTTATGTTATGTGTTCGTTAACTTGGTTTCTTAAATTCTCTTAAACGGAAAGTACGAATCAACTATATTCTAGAATTGAACATTATGTGTACATAAAGAGAAAGAGGTTCATTTTTCCTATTGTTAATGCTGTCATCAGACACTAAATGGTATGGGTGGTTTGCAAGCTGGGTTTAGTTTTGGATGTAGGGTATTCTATGTTTCAGCGGTTGCTGGAATAATAATGAAACAAAATTGCTAACACATTTTATAAAGCTAAACCTTCAATCTAGAAAGTCAACATAATGTGCACATATAAGAAAATAACCAGATTATTATTTCATTAATTCATGTTTTAACCCGCTACTATATTCTCTCACTTTAAGGACATATAAGGAAAATCCATACTATTATCTTACTGATTTTGATTGAAGACTAGATGATACTGGATGATATATGTTTTGAGGTGAGTCGGTACTTAAAAGGGAGGGTGGGAAGGAGGGAGGGTCATCTTATAAAAATTTCTTTTTTCTTTTTTCTTCTCTTTTCGAGAAAGGTAAAAGTTTGGATTTTATTAATGGTGTAACTTTGTGTATTTGATCCATAATATTTAGGATCTGAACTTCACAGAACATCTAAACAAGAGAGTTACGAATCTGGCAAGAGCTTTCTTAAATGTTTATAGAATTTAGTATGATAATTTTCGTATTTTAAGTAACAAATAGTGAAAGAGTGATGACATCTTTTCTTTTCTTTTTTTAATCTTGAGAAAGATAAGAAATTGTGTTCTATTAATTGTCTAACATTGTATATTTGATCCATAATATATAGAATCTGAACTTCACAGAATCTTAGAGCAGAGGAGTTATGAATCTTCTAAGAACATTGTTAGATGTATATAGAGTTTGGTATTGTAATATTCTTGAAAGAATAAAAAGACAAAGAGTGGAGGTGCTTGCCTGTATTGATGACACAACCATGGAAGCCAAAACGGGGTGTTTTTAGTATTATGCATTATTATAAGAATATATATATTTTTAATAATTTTCTATTGTTGGCGAAATTGGGAATATTTAGGTTAGCATGTTAGGTTTCTTGGAGTTCAAGTAGGGTTATTAGGGATTTAAAGCTGATTGTATAACAGTCATGTAAAGTTTCCTTTTATGTTTTGGGGTATTTGTGATCACATAGGAACCTGAATGCACTTGCTTTGATCCTATGGGTAAAATCTTCATCAATCCCACCATCTTTCTTGATGGCTGAACCAAGATATTGTAACTTTTTGTTTTACCTTGGTCTTCAATTTTTTTATGACCTCTTCACTAACACTGCTTTTGTTAAATTTGCATTCCATGAACTAAGTTGTAGACCTGCTTACTATTAAACTCTTTGATTTCTTTTATAATAAGTGTAAGAACTCTTTGATTCTAAACCTGCTAGGTCTAAACCAAACAAACTCACAAATAAAGAAATAAAATTCTTAAGGTAAAGTATCAACATGTTCCAAAAATGACTGTCCTTGAGATGATGATGTTACTTTGGATGGAGTAATTGTACAAGAAAAGATAGGATTAGAGATGAACCTTCGTTTTGTAATTCGTTGTTAAGAAAATAAGATAATCCAAAACTTGTAACAATCTAACCATACCAATCTAAATGAAAAAAAAATAAGAATATCGAATAAGTAACTTATTTTTGGGAAATATAATAATACTTTAGTTATCATGAGTTTAATTAAGCTAAGTTTGGGGTTGTTAAAGCTTGGTTCATCAAGCTTAAGATTCAATCGTGTTTGAATCCTTTAGTTAGAATGAGCCTCAATGAACTCGTAATGGGTCTGGATATAGGTGTTTATTAGTGTTGAAATAAGAGCTGAAAGAAATTCTCGGCATATTATTGATCGAATGAATAGAATACAATCGACCCAATATATATATATATATATATATATATATATATATAGACTCATGAATACTAAGTCTAACAGGACTATGACACAACAATTTAAATAAGATACATATAATCCAAGTCTACTAGGATTCTCAACAATCAGTTTTTAGATTCATTTTACAGCCATGAGCAATAATTGTAAAATATGCAAGTTACTCTCATGTTATTTTTTGTGTACCGTGTTTCGTATCAATAAAGATATTTATCATTATGTCGAACACCTTTGTCCTGTATTCTTCTAGGTTACTACTGCCATAGTAAAGATAGTAGAAAAGCCATGGGAGTGTGTATATATAGATGGACAACCACATGAACATGGTTAGTTTTTCAAATCTTCTAAAATAGCAACGTACTTCAAAAATATATTTGGGATTTTTACTATGTTATTCTTTATTTTTATTATTTTCTCATCAGTAACCTAGAAAAATTTGGCTCCTGTTGTGACGCTATGGTATTCTCACTAAGACTTTCGGAAAAAACTTAAAATGGATGAGTTATGTTTATATGAAATGATCAGAAGAAATCATAATACAGTAAAAGAAAGTGTTCATGACGTAACATTATTACTCTTTTGGTAGATAATTGCTCTAATAAAATGACTTAATATATGTAAGATGCAACCCATGGATGCTTTAATTACTCATTCATGCATACCCACATCATAAAGGTTGGATACTTGATGAGAAACACGAGGAAGATTAGAATTAGGGATTTTAATATAAGAATTGGGGGACACGGGAATAATTATGTAATTGAAAATATTAAGAATTATTATCTTAGTTAGCTTCCTTAATTAGGATTAGGTTTATCTCTCATTGTTATCAAATTTGTTGTTCTTATCATGTTTTTTTTTACTATAATTATCTGTAATTTTGTTCCTATAAAATAAAATGAAAAAGAGTAGAAAAAAGGAAAACAAGGAAAAAAAAAACTGAAAAAGAGAAGGAAAAAAATTAATTTTGTTTGAGGTATTTTAGTTTGATATCATGTCTTACTGTACTCGGATTCATATTCGAAATCTACAAGCTCAGTTATCAAACGCTTATTCTCGTTTGGATGTGTTGAAATCCAAAGCGATCAAGTATGGTTGGTGTTATCTTCCGCGACGTATGTATGAAGAATATAGAGAACTTCAATATTGGTTTATTGTGATGAGAGACGATTTGGAGAATTACAGCACCAATATGAGTATGAGTGTGAGTAGAGTTCTCGAGATATCCATGCTTTGAATGGTAATGGAGGTTATATTTATGATGATGAGGGAGTTGCGTATAAAAATTATTATTATGCTTCTAAAGCTGCTTGCCATGGTTGTGTTGAGTATGATTGTGCTTCCGAAAGTTATGATGGGTATCATGCTTATGACAAGCTTGTGATAGAAACAGAAGTCCAACCCATTAGCTTCCTCCCGGGTTCGAGAGGAGCTAATCCACCTACTGAAAGAATGTAAAGAAATAGTAAAATAATGTAAAGAATTGTGCAAACTCTTGAATATTGTAACAGTGAAAGATGATCCCGAACTTGATAACTCCAATCTCACTAATGGGGAAGACTCCGCAGAGCAACAAGAGAATATTGTGGAATATAAATCAGTTTCAACCCAAGATGAAGTCGACGAGACTGAAGATATTCCAGTGGAGGTTGCACTGGTTGAGTCAGTTTCTTGTGCAGTTGACTTTGCTGAGCACATTGGGGTGTTTGAAATGGTTTGAGAGGAAGATAAATTTGCTTGTAGATGTGAGGCTCTTGTGGATCTACCTGCCCTTGCTATTGAGTTTATCCTCTCTACCTGGTTTCAAGTACCTCGGCAACAAACGTTTCCAGTGAAATTTTTTTCACCTTCTAGTGCTTTCTCTTTCACAGACTTTCATGACCTTGCTTTGTTTCTCCACGCCTCGAAGATGTTTCTAGTAGCACATTTTTCAACTCGAGGCCGAGTTCTTTCTAAGTGGTGGAGAATGATGAGGAACACGAGGAAGGTTAGAATTAGGGATTTTAAAATAAGAATTGGGGGACATGGGAATAATTATGTAATTGAAAATATTAAGAATTATATCTTAGTTAGCTTCCTTGATTAGTATTAGGCTTATCTCTCATGGTTATCTGATTTGTTGGATTAGGATTAGGCTTATCTCTCATTGTTATCTGATTTGTTGTTTTTGTCTTCTTAAGATTTAGTCTTTATCTTTAGGTTAGGATTTTTCCTATATATATGGGATTCTCATTTTTTATTCGGCAGCTTATGAATGAATTCAGATTAAAATATTATTTATCATACTCTGTGATTGAGTGTTGAATTGTCCATGTGATTTGGACAACTGTTCTATGTGATTTGGTTCAGTGTTCCTATGTGATTTGGGAAGATCCATGTGATTTGGATCATCTATCTTTAATTTCCCTGTTTCTTTACTTGTGATTGTGAGGGATAATGTTTCTGTGTAATGTGCCTCCACAAATTACTTCTTCAGGCACTGAAACTTGCTGTCTTGATGGAAAGTAGAGTACTCAGTTGAGTGACATGCCTGTTTAAATGTGTTGAAAATTGCATTAACCTAAGCCCCACAATAGTTTTAGGGACATAGGCATCGCGCAAGACCTTTTAACATTTTCAACACTTTTTACAACAAGCTCTCTTATTAAAATTTTCTCTGTTTCTTTAAAAAATTTATCCACATTGACTGTTCTAGTTATGCTCTACCCACGGTTTGATATTAATAAATCGATCTTAAGGAAATGATTAGACCTTTTTTATTTGCCTTGTTTCTTCTTTTTCTTTGAAATTTAGCCTTCTTTCTTCTTGGAAACCAAATGAGGTCCCAGGCTGCTTGAGATATTTTTGGACATCAATCATGCCTCTGTTATTCTAATTGAATAGAAATGCTTCAGATTTTTGCATCATTGACGGTTCATAGCGAACTCTAATCAAATATCCTGTTATGATATTATCTTTATTATTCTCAAAGGTTTTCATTCTGCCTTTTCCTCACTTTTAGAAAGTTAGAAACTGCTAATTGTTTGGAAATGCTTAAAAGATGCTTATTCTTTGTCTACCCCGTCCATACGAGTTGTAACTCGGAGGTCTTCCGCACATTCCTTATGTTAGGATACCAATCATTCGATCACTTACCAAACCTTTGACATGAAGCAATTGTCAACAGGATGGCTGATTAATCTTTGGAGTCCAGAACTCCCTTTCTTTGGTAAACTTTTGTTTCAGAGTTTCCTCCAAAACTTTTGTTTAAGAATAACTGATGTTTCCTTTAGGGTCAAAAGTATATTTGTGTTTGAAACCATGTTGCAGGAAATGTGTTTGCACTAAAGCTACAAAAGCTTTTGATATCTTCTTCCAAGCAATTGTTTCCTTGTCTTGGTTCGCGTATATTCTTAATTTTAGTGCAGCAGAGAAAGTCAATCACATCATTATGTCATCACAACATTTTTTGTTTCATGTTTTAGCAAGGTGCTTGTGGCAGAAAATGCACAACTTGTAAAATTAACACAATCGGGATTTTCAATTTACATATCAGAATTCACATAACGAGTCATCAATTCCATAAGGCTGTATCCATTTTGAAACCCTCTACAAAAGTTTTGACAAGAGAAAAGCTAAGTTAATTAATCTAATCTAAGTTCAATACCCCCAACCTGCTGAACTATTAAAAAAGATTGTTGTTGATAACTTGTGAAACTGCCTAGAAGTCCTTCAGGTTATTGAAGTATTATCCATATCTATTCTTCGGTAGATTGGTTTATCCAGAAATGAATACATCGTAACTTTTATTTTATTTTTTAAATTATATCTTTCAATGAAGGTTTTAAACTTGGGTCTGAGAAGCATACCACAGAGGCAATAGTACAGAAATCTGGTGTGTTACAGCTAACTTCTGGTATTGAAGGATTGGCTTTGTTGAAGACGACCCAGGTAGACTTTCTTCTCTTTTGTCTTTTATATAACCTGAATCAGCTTTCAGATATTCTTCAAATTCCTAATCTGCTTGAAAAGGGTAAGAAATACCTCTGTTCAGGTAAAGCTATGTTCAGAACATTTATGCTTTCTCTGGCCCATCGTACTTATTCATGGATAGTTTGTTTATGCTGTTAAGGTCTTCTCTTTTCTATATTTTGGTATTTTTTAAGTAGGGGTTAAAATTCAGAACTTCAAACCCAACAGCCCTGTACCTGTTCATGGACATAACTAAAAGAATGAAGATAAAGAAACATTGAACAAGAATGAGTCTGGTTTGACATATGTTGCAAAGCAAATATAATTTTTGTCCCTGTTCTGCAGATGTAGTGTGCATTTGATCTGGTTCCTGTTTTGGTTGATCACTTTCACTTAATAGTTTATGTTAATGAGCAGTCAGGGTTTGAAGGGTTTATTAAAGACAAATACACAGTTATTCCTGAAACACGTGAGAGGATGCTGGCGACGGAAGTCACTGCATCCTGGAGGTATGATCTCTCAATTTTGTTTATGAATTGATGCAAGGGGTTAGAGAGTATGATGTTAGTATCTTTTGTTAGCCTCTTAGTTTCTTTTGCATGGGGTTTGGCATGAGTATGTTGATCCTTGTCTAAATTTTAAAGAAGTTCTAAGAATACAAAGGTATATGTGGTTGCAGATACTCATTTGAATCTATCTCTAGCATCCCTCAGAAGCCTCTTTACTTCACTGAGAGATACCTGGATGTGAAAAAAGTTATGATGGAGGATTTTTTTGGTCCTCCGAAAGAGGGAGTATACAGCGCATCTGTTGAGAGCACTCAATATCTCATGGCATAGGCTGTGCTAAGCAGGTTTTCCTTTCTTTCTCTATCATTCACAGACACTCTTTTAGACAATCACATAAGACTTTTGTGTCAGGCAATATCTTGAGGTTGCTTCTTTATTATTTTTGCTCTTCAGGTTTCTTGACATATCATCAGTCCAGCTACAAATGCCAAATCTTCACTTCTTACCAGTTAATTTATCAAGCAAGGACAATCCTACTATGGTGAAGGTAGGAATCTTGGTCTGATGATGTTTGCCAAGCCAAAGTTAGTCATGCATGAACATCCACATGTGGGGCACGCTCTTTTGTTCCTTTTACATTATAATATTCTCTTTAACAAGATGTGAATTTAATGTGGGGTGGGTTTAAGAGTCCAGGAAGTGAGAAGGAAGGAAGAGGGATGGAAGGAAAAAGGATAAATGGAGTCCACTTGTTTGGTATGAGTGAATTGATATGAACTATTAAGGTTTAGCTTCCTTCTATATCCATCAATACTCTTCCTTACAAACATCGATGGAAATGGGAGGGAAGAGAGGATCTACATATTTTTTAATTTCCACCACCAACTTTTCTCTCTCTTCTCTCCTATGTCTTTATTCTCAACCAAATGACTCCAAGGATACTTGGGGTTCCATTTCTTCCTTCATCTTTCTTTCTACCGTTTACTTTCTTTTGCTTTTTCCTTCTTGTCATACCAGACAGTGTTAAAGAAGGGGAAATGGAAGTTGGAAAGATGAAATCCAGCATAGCTTGTCCGGAATGGTGTAATTTGGCTAATTACTTATATTTTTTTTTGAAGATTTAACTTAAATCTTCATTTAAGTGATTTAACACCAATTTGAGTCATGCTTAACTAGAGGGAATAAGTTTTGTGGAGAAGGTGAAATCAAATATTTCAGTGTTTCATGTGAAATGTTAACTAAAGATGTGGCGGGTTGTTGAATTTTTCAATGTCCATTTTCTGTTAATTTTGACTTTGAGATGGGTGAATTAGGGAGCAAAACATTATCTGACCTGTGGTAAATATTATGATGTGTTTTGCAGTTTGAAAATGATGTATATTTACCAACAGACGAACCACATGGATTACTTGAAGCAAGCTTGAGCCGCTTCAGGTCAAAAATGTAAAAGCTGATGTACACACGGATTGCTGTGAAAATCTGGTGCATGCTCTACTGTGTGCGTGTTCATTCTCAGAATAATCAGTAAGATAAAAACCTGTAAGATGTTTGGTTGTATGCTTGTTTAATGTCATGGCGAAAATCTGGCACTCGGTTCCAACTTCTGTAATAAATGTAATGTTGAACCAAGGGGATTTTCATAGTGACAATGCAATGAAAAAAGGGGCTGAGTAATTCTGTCATGCATGATCCTTCATATGTTAGATTAGTTCTATTTTCTTGATGGGTTAGAACTCTAAAATAGTGTTTTGAAAGGCAGATCTAGGGCGAGCCCGGGGCGCGTCCAAGGGTGAAGCGGCTTAAAAACGTCTAAGGGCGTCAAAAGTTAGGCGTTCCTTCTACTGGGCGTATGCCCAAACCAAAGATGTGCGTTTTTTACGCCCAGGCATCTGAGGGTACGCCTCATGATTTTTTTTAAAATTCTTGACTGAAGAGTGTTGGTGACTGACGATTTGGTGCTAACCACTCGTTGCAGAGGCTGCTTGGTGGTCCATCTTAAAGTGTTGTTGTTGCACAGTGACTATGAGAGAAAGAAACAGGGAGATAAGATACAAAGAGGTGAAGATCGTATGGACTCGATGGCGCGGTGAGAGAGAAAAACTGAGATAAAGATAGAAGGGGACTTTAAGAAAGGAAGGTCTCTGACTCTCTATTGTAGAATCTCTTCAACAAGAAGGAAGAAGAGTGTTGAAGAAGACTTTTTTACTTTTGGACAATGTTAAAATGACTAGTGTCTTGTTTATTTAGCTCACACACTACTAAGATGTAGTTTGTCTTATTTGTAAGTTTTTATTGGTTTTTTATTATGTATTTTTGTCACTCACCCAATGTATGTTAAGCTAATTTACTTTTGTAAAATAATAAATTTACTATATTCATCGATTAGACAAAGGTTTTTTGAGCCACTCAATCTCCTAGTCACTTACAGTACTCAATCTCCTTTCCTTCCAGCATAGCATATATATAAATACTTATGTATGATGTATGCCACATTAATATGGATGATAGATACTATATGTATAATAAAAAAATTATATACATAAAAAAATCTATTATTTGTTTTAATTAATAATTATGTGATAAGATCTTTTTTTATAGCTCTAAGTTGTAAGACCATTGAAATAATATGATTACAATATAAATTAATAATATTATTTATTTTTAAAAATATTTTATCATTTAATTTATTTAATTAATATTATTTTATTCAGAACGTCTCAACATTTTAAAAAATTTACTCCCTCTCGTTTCAGGGCTTACGCCTCATCTTATTGAGACAAAACACCTTGCCCAATGCTTTCGCCTCTGAAAACATTGCTCTCAAACACCTCGCCTCTAGACATACTAAGTGGCTCCTAATTGGCAATGAGCCAGTTCTTTTATTACCGATGATTTGGCGTTTGGTAGTATGGAATTGAGGTATATGGAATCATATAATTTTTTTCAACATTAAAATTATTGAAAAATATACAATTTCACCTCAATTTCAATTCTAAACTTTAATTCCATACAACCAAACGTTATCAATTTACGTTTGTTTCAAGTAGAATTAATTTTTAAATAAGGTAACATAACATCTCATAAAAAAATATGTTATATAAAAAGAATGTAATAATAGAGGGTCAAAATTTGTTGAGAATATTTTTTATTTTATTTATTGAAATGATGTTATATACTAGTATTATAACAATTGATTTAAATATAATGTAATTCGTACTCATATTATTCATACAAAAATCCACAATACTGTCACAATCCACTTAAAGTGAAAAAAAAAAAAATCGAATCAAAACTTTTATAATCACATAACCTCATTCTGGACTATTAGGTCAAGATCTTATTGCCTGAGATTTCATCTTGCTATACAAAAAACCGAGTGCACATTCACAAAGTTCAAAGCATTAAGAGAAATAGACCTATATTAAACATAGTTAACGATTTAGTGGAGTATAATTTACCTCTATTATCAAAATTATATTTTTAAGTAAATAGAGCTTATAATATCATTTTAGTCAATCAATTTACGTTACGTCAATAAAATGAACACATTTAACCTTAACCTTAGATGAGAAATTAATACAAACCCTCACCCAATTAATTAGTTGGCGTGGCACGAGATAGTGTCACAAGGTCATTTATTAGCCTGACACCCAGCCTGTGCGGCGCCCCGCCCATTATGGGGCCAACCTTCAATCTATCGGTACTATTTCTCGAGACCGACTGGTTTCACCCTGCCTTGGGCTCATCATGAAAGCGGTTCCACCCCCGACCAGTTTGTGCAGGGTGGCCTACCCCCTCTCGCACTCTTGCAAGCTCCCACATTGCTAATCTCCTTCGCAAACACGATTCCTTGCACCCACTGTGCTCGGAAGTTGTTCCCTCCAGTCAATCCCAATTTTAGGGGCGTAAAAAACTTCATCCTGTTAAAATCTTGCACGCCCTCGTGCAAGCGTACCTTCGGCAACGTCTCTTCCCAAGACCCACACATCCAACTCCTTACTCCCTACCTGCTTGTTCTCCCCACAAATGCTTGGCGAGCGCGCGTATACCCTGCCCTCTTGGGCTCGGTCAAGTGCTTAGCGAATGCGCGCACGTAGTTGAAGATATGAGACTTGCTCTGATACCATCTGTCACAGGGTCATTTATCAGCATGACACCCAACTATGCGGCACCCCGCCCCTACGAGGCCAGACTTCAATCTGCCGGTACTATTTCTCGAGACCAACTGGTTTCGCCCTGCCTTGTACTTATCAGGGAAGCGGCTTCAGCCCCTGACCAGTTTGTGGAGGGTGGCCTACCCTCTCTCGCACTCCTGCGAGCTCCCGCATTGCTAATCTCATTTGCAACACAACTCCCTGCACCCACTGTACTCGGAAGCTGTTCCCTCTAGTCAATCCCAATTTTAGGGGTGTAACAAACTTCCCCCCGTTAAAATCTTGCACGCGCTCGTGCAAGCGTACCTTCGACAATGTCTCTTCCCAAGACCCACACATCTAACTCCTTACTCCATGCTTGCTTGTTCTCCCCACAAGTGTTTGACGAGCGCGCGTATACCTTGCGTACTTGAGCTCGTTCAAGTGCTTGGCGATTGCGCGCATGCAGTTGAAGATATAAGACTTGCTCTAATACCATCTGTCACATGGTCATTTATCAGCATGACACCCAGCCTGTGCGGCGCCACGCCTTTACGGGGCCAGCTTTCAATCTATCAGTACTATTTTTCGAGACCGAGTAGTTTCACCTTGCCTTGGGCTCATCAAGAAAGCGGCTCCAGCCCCCAACTAGTCTGTGCAGGGTGACCTACCCCCTCTCACACTCCTGCGAGCTCCCGCATTGCTAATCTCCTTCTATATAAGTGAAGAAAAATACGATATTGAATTATTGATGGTTTCAGAGCTATCTCTTGATGAGCTGGAGCTAGAAATTGCATATTCGATGATATTGATTCTTAAAAAGATTTTCTTTTTACTTTTTTCTTTTCAATTTTGACTTGTGATCTTATTTAGAGATGGATTTGTTATTTGTAGTGGATCAGAAGACAGTATTTTGGAACGACGAAATTATGTATTTTTTCTATATAAAAAAATAACAAACTTTAGCTACTTCATCTTTTGTTTAGCAAACGAAAAAAGCAAAAACGAAAGAAAAGTGGGTTTACAGTTTTACTTGTTGGGTTTGTCATTTGTGAGGATTCTGTGTCCTCCATCTGCGACTGGGCAGGGGTGCTTCTGATCCTCCCTCAGTTTCTGCTAAAAATTTTCGATTTCTGGTACTCGTTCTCTCTCTCCCTCTCTCTCTTTTGCTTGAGCTGTGGTTTCAGTTATTTATTAAGTTCTCTTGCTCATTCATTTTGCTTCATGTTTGGTTTCAGTTATTAAAAAGCTTAGCTTATTAGTAAATTTTCTTGCCCATCCATTTAGCAGTACCCGTCAAGCCATTATCATGGATTCCTATGAAAATCAACTGCAGCCCACTAACCCATCACATCCCAATCTAGCAAATCCCACGACCTCAAAATTGAAATCCTTTATATTCTATTCATCATCCATCTCAATTATCTTTCTAGCAATTTCATTCAGTTTCACCAAAACAAATTACTACAAAATCCAAAACATAAAATCAAGCCTCACTCCTCACCCCACCGTTTTTCAATCCCTTATAGGGTTTCTTCAACCAACCCAAAAGCCCCAACAAACTCTAACACCAAACCCCATTTCCAAGCCCCCTCCCTGTGTCCTATGGATGGCTCCCTTCCTTTCAGGTGGTGGGTATAGCTCAGAAGCTTGGTCTTATATCTTATCCCTCAATGGACAGATTAAAAACCCTAGATTCAGATTGGCTATTGAACAACATGGTGACCTAGAATCCTTAGAATTTTGGGAGGGATTGCCTCAGTATGTTAAGAACTTGGGAATTGAGCTTTACCAAACACAATGTAAAATGAATGAAACCATAGTAATTTGCCATAGTGAGCCTGGTGCTTGGTACCCCCCATTGTTTGAAACCTTGCCTTGTCCACCAACTGGGTATGAAGGTTTCATGACTGTGATAGGTAGGACAATGTTTGAGACTGATAGGGTGAATGTTGAACACGTAAAACGTTGTAATCGGATGGATTTTGTTTGGGTTCCTACTGAATTTCATGTGTCTACATTTATACAAAGTGGGGTTGATCCATCAAAGGTTGTGAAGCTTGTTCAACCTATTGATGTGCAATTCTTTGATCCCCTAAAGTATGAGCCATTAGATCTTTCTTCTAGAGGGAATTTGGTTTTAGGTGCCAAAAACCAGATTTTGGATTTGAAGAAGGGGTTTGTATTCTTGAGTGTCTTTAAGTGGGAGTATAGGAAAGGTTGGGATGTGTTGTTGAAAGCATACTTGAGAGAATTCTCTCAGGCGGATGAGGTGTCTTTGTATTTATTAACAAATCCATACCATTCTGGTAGTGATTTTGGGAATAAGATTGTGGAGTTTGTGGAGGATTCTAATATAGAAAAACCAGCTCATGGTTGGGCTCCTATATATGTGGTTGATACCCACATAGCTCAGATTGATTTGCCTCGACTGTACAGAGCAGCTGATGCATACGTGCTGCCATCAAGAGGGGAAGGGTGGGGGAGGCCTCTTGTGGAAGCCATGGCGATGTCTTTGCCAGTCATTGCTACAAATTGGTCTGGACCGACAGAATATATGACGGAGGAGAATAGCTATCCATTGCCCGTGGAAACTATGAGTGAAGTAATGGAAGGGCCTTTTAAGGGGCATTTTTGGGCTGAACCATCTGTGGATAAGCTCAGAGTCTTGATGAGGCATGTGATGAGTAATGCTGAAGAAGCTAAGGCCAAAGGAAAGCAAGCAAGGGAGAACATGATCAGAAGGTTTTCTCCTGAGATTGTTGCCGGTATTGTTACAGATCAAATACAAAATATACTTGACAAGATAATGCCGGAGTGAGCTTGGTTTGTTTAGCAATTGTTGTAAAAAGTCGGGGCTTAATGAGTTCATGTACTTGAGGATCTATCCCAAGCTGATAACAGATTTGGCTTGTTTGTATTTATTCGTTTATTTATTTATCATGATATAGTGTTCTCTGAGGTTCCATTTTTTGTTCCACATATTCGTGCAAAAGAAAGTCATTTGAAGCGATTTATTAACACAGTATTTGTTCTTATGAGTGCGTTATTGCTGAAGTTCTAATTACCAGCATATCATATAATACAGTTTAGCATTGAGTTTTGAAGAAAAGTAGAAAACTTTCCGATCAGGAACGAACCATAAAATTGTAGAACTTTGATTAAAACTACTCCAAATTGCCTATTTGCCTCTGCGAAATTAATATCAATGAACTTGCAACTTCTTTTCTGATAGTAATAGCTATTTCTCCGTTAATGTTTCTTTTTTTTTTTGCTATTGATTTTGACAGTAATTCCAAAATTTGGTGCTATACTGTTATCGAATGCGTTGGCATTAATTGATGTAGTAATCAAAAGGTTTAAACTTGTGGTAAATAGGTGATGATTATATATATATATATATATATATATATATATATATATATATATATTGCAGTATCAATTCATTCAACTCAGAAAGATGGAGGTGAAGTGCTTCTCTTGTTTAGTTTCTTTTCTTTTTTCTTTGGTAGTTCTCATTCAGTATGTTTTTATCTCAGTAGGCAGTAGCCTTGATTCCTTGAATTGAAGCCATCATGGTAGTAACTATTAATTTTGCATTTAACCATAACATTATCAGATTATTACAAGGATTGTCAATATCCAAGAAATATAAACCAAATTATCATGGTTTATCATCACATACAATAGTAATGAAAACATGATATCATTGAAGATGAGGAATGAAAACTGCTAAAACTTCCTTGTAAACAGGTTTCTTGAAATTTACGACCTGCAAAGAAATGATGAAAGAACAATGAATAAATAGCACCACCAAAATGTTAAGCTTCTTTGGAACTTATGCAGAATGGTAAATAAAAAATATATATAAAAAATAAAAATTCTACCCACCTGCTCAAATATTTGTTCAGGTGACATCCATGACCATCCGCCAAACTCAGGTTTCTCAGTCCCATCACCCAAAAGATTGATATCTTCTTTCCCACTGAATTTAAGGGGAAACCTGCATTTTTCATCTGTAAATTGATGAGATTTACCTGAATTCAGATTATACCAAAAAGAAGAAAAAAATGCAGGTTTTGTGAATAACTCAGCGCCGGCTCAAAAAGGAATGGATAAAAAGAAGAAAAAAAAGGTCCATATATTATATAATGTATCTAACTATATAGGGTGCTCCTCACCACTTCTGCGCTTGGCCTTTCCAGTCTGATCGCCCTTGATGCTTATGATCTTCCTGGACTTCTGGTGGGAAGTTATATGACAACCAGTAAGGCACCTGCATGAGAAAACTAAGTTATAAACACATTACAATGATGCACGGATGATGGGTACTTCCTGGCCAAACTGCAGTGTATCAAACATATACCGAAACAATGCTCAAGGACAACTGCAGAGCTTTCAAATTGACATTACTAATAGACAATAACCAGCGTAATGCTTGTGATATACTTGTGTACAAAAAATTATAAGTCACACATGGATACATAATGAAGAAAAAAGAACATGCCACTAATATTTTTGACACGACTCATATTTCATTTAACACATACAGCACAGAAAGAGATAGGGATGTATTTGGCTTAGGCATACAAAGGCTCATTGCTTCATGTAATGTTAAAAATTGAAGCCATTAGTGATTCTCTTAACTCTGGTGTACCAAACTTCTACTTCTCATCTAATTGAATCAATGTATCTTTGGAATTAGGAAGTTGAGTTTATGGTAGACAAAAGGATGCCTCTCAGATAAAGCCAACACAGACTCCATCTCTTAATTTTGTATCCTCCTAACAAACTTTGGACCAATGACAAACACTACTGACCAACATAGGTGACTAGCAACTGTAGCTTCTCCGCCATCGGCAGTGTTAAACTAATCTAGAAAGATAAGCATCGACCCCACACCAAACATCTTGCCAAAAGCGATTTCTAGCCCCTTTTCCCACAACATAGAAGATAGTCTGCCTAATGCTTTCTCACCCTGCACTTTTTGGGCCATCCATAATCTCACTTCATGAGACCTATCCATTGTGACACCGTTTGGGACTCACTTTAAATTCAACTTAAAGTAAAAAAAATTGTTGTAACATGATTTTTTTTTTTTTTTGTTTTAAGTTAGATTTAAAACAAGTCTCAAACCGTGCCTATATCTGTGCACCATCTGTCTTCCAACTCCATAGTTTTGCCTACTAAATCTACAGCAGAGCATCTTTTCTTGAAGAAAAAAAGAAAGATAATCACATCCACTTCTCAAGTAATTGTTGATTAAAAAGTGTTAATTTCTTCATCCCTAACCCTACCTGATATGGAGAAGAATAAGTTATATTCTAATCTGCCAAATGATACTTACACTCCATTTGGTATGAACTCAAGTATAGAATTCAGTTCATTTTCAAATGAAGCGAAACTAAAATTCATTTGTAAATGAATTTATATTTCATTTGCAAATGAACTCAAATGAATTTTCATGTTTTGTGTCTATAGAATTGAAATGAACTTTGTGTTGGGATCAACTAAGAATCTAATTCATTTTTTAAATTTTACTTAATACCCTTCATTACATCACGTTTTAATTAATTTAACATACAAATTTTAATTTTATTGATATTATTCAGCAAAATTAACATTATTTATTTTTTCAATTCACAAGATGAATTTATAATCTAAAAATGGAATATGATTTTTTTTGGTAGATGAAATCTGGAAATTAAATAATAATTTAACCCTTTTAAAAAAATGTTAGTTTTACTTTAGTGTACATCAATTTGAATATAAGTAACATATTCATTTTATTTTGATAACCTATTCTTTCATATTGTTTTATTTTATTCTAAAATAATAAAGGAATCAAAATTTTGGTATTCCTAACTAAATATAGATCTGTAGCTCGAGGTTTCAACCCAAGAGGGGGGGTGAATTGGGTTTTTAAAAACTTTTGCGGAATTTATACAAGTTTATAAAAACTGATAAGCAACAAATAATTGATACAAGTAGAAAGCTGTAAATAAAGAGTTTAAGGAAAGAGGATGCAAACACAGTTATAGTGGTTCGGCAATATCGGATTCGTTCCGACCCTACGTCCACTCTCTTCAAGGAACTCCTTGAAGTAATTCACTAAGAAAACTTAGTCGCACAACTTAGCCGGGTGTTGCACAAACCGTACACAAGCAATTTACAGGAATTGCTTAAACCGAAAAATCCCTTTCCTTTCGGAAGTTTCCCCTTCCTCTCGGAAGTAATCCCTTTACAAAGATGGTGTAAAGTAAAAGGTAGAGAGACAACAAATGAAAGCTTATTACAACAGAAATGTCTCTCTTTCAAAGTAAAGCTTGAAGAAATGGCTCAATAAGATTATTACAAAGCTTTTTGTGTCTCAAGAGTATAAAAACTTGATTATATGAGATCAACTCTTTTTGAATATGTGCTGCTACTCTTTGAATGCTTTGCTGAATGGGTTTATATAGCAATCAATTAATATGGCCGTTTTGGACTTTAATTTGAAAAAGATTTACTTTAAAACGTTCAGATTTGGAGTCCAACGGTCATATTTTTAAACAACCAGTCGACTGGGTCGAGATACCAGTCGACTGGGTTCACTTAAAAATATACGTTTTCAGATCTTCTGGGTATCCAGTCGACTGGTATATATCATCCAGTCGACTGGGGACTTTCTGTCCATTTTACCAGTTGACTGGGTTGTTTCATCCAGTCGACTGGAGACTTACTGGACAAAGTACCAGTCGACTGGGTTGTTTGATCCAGTCGACTGGATACTTACTGGTCAAAGTATCAGTCGACTGGGTTGTTTAATCCAGTCGACTGGGTTACTTCCAACCCAGTTTTTCTTCTGTTTTTCATTAAAAAACATTTTAAAATTAATGGTTTTAGAAAAACCTTTTGTGTTTGAGCCATTGAACAAGCTAATACAATGTATGAGTGAGACTTACATTGGTTCTAAACCTTAAGACCTATACTAGATCTTCAGTCTTCACTTGATACTTGATTTGGTTCGAGTTTTTGCACTTTGATCCTTGGTTGAATGTGTTTGATCCTTAACACAACTTAATTTAAACATGTTAGTTAAATAACAGTTGTGTTTTGCCTTCATTAAAATACGGGCGGGGGTCAACAATCTCCCCCTTTTTGATGATGACAAAACTAATAATGTAAAAACAATTTTAAAAACTAAGTGTTAAGATTTTACGGAAATTTGGACAGAGTCTCCTCTGTTTTTCGAGTAAAACCACCCTGTAAACAAGCAAACACAGTTTATATTTCTTTCAACCAATCCAGAATTAAACTCAACCAATCAATAAACATTTTTACAAGGATATGGAGCAATGCTCCCCCTAAATCTATGCATTGGTTGCGTTTTTACTTAGATTTTCTAAATCTATGCATTGGTTGCGTTTTTACTTAGATTTTCTCGTTTTTCTCATTTTTCTCCCCCGTTTTGACAACAGCAACCAAAGGGGGCATAACATAAAAAAAATAAGCTATGAGACAAACAGATATTTAAAACAGTTCTAACATATCACAAATAGCATAAATAAATGCAAGAAATATGGCTAATAGTATTACATCTTCATAGAGAAAAAGTCAATACAAGTAGGGTCTTATAGAGCCATAACTAAGAAAAACAAACATGAGATGTCCGTGCGATTTGACAAATACTGGAAAAGTGCTAAGAACTGATAAACGAAAGAGACTCATGGTGCGGGAGAGTCCGAGCTGTCACGAAGAAGTTCCCTAATCTCAGCTAGGGAACCCTCGGTGTGCTCTCGATGTAACTCGAAGTCATCCCGTAGGTGGTCTATGGAGGAGCTCAGCCTCTGATAATCGGACTGCATGGACTGAAAATCGGACTCCATCGTCATCTGAAGACTCGTGATAGCTCGTAGGATGTCACCATATCCAGTCTGACCAGTACTCGAGTCATCAATGGGAGGTGCTCGGGTATCTGTCTCCATCTCAGTAGCCATATCAGCATCCTCACCACTGACACTAGCATCCTCTCGAATCCTTAGGCGCTTTCCAGCCTTTGGATAGAGAAACTTGAAGTTTTTGGAAAAAGGAAATTTTGAAAAAAAATGAGAGATTTTAACCGTAGAAAGTTAAAAATCTCTTTAGGAATGAGTAGATCGGTGTGTTTAGAAGGGATTTGGATGGTTTTTAGATCAAAAAGATGAATTTTTCTAGAGAGAGAAAGCTTGGGCTCTTTGAAAATGGCGTAAAAAGGGCGAAAATGAACAGTCTCTTTTATAGAATCGCGATACCAGTCGACTGGGTAAACTTACCAGTCGACTGGGCCCCTTTGAAAAGATGAACAGTTCTCTTACCAGTCGACTGGGTAATCGTACCAGTCGACTGGATCAACTGACAGTGAGATACCAGTCTACTGGGCTATCGTTACCAGTCGACTGAAGGTTCATAAAAATGAAAAAAAATTTGGCTCCAAGCAGGATTTGATCTTATAGACGACTGGAGAAGACTTAACAGTCGTCTGGAAGTTTTGACAGAGAGTTACCAGTCGACTGGATCAAAATCACCAGTCGACTGGAAAAACAGGCAGAGACTTACCAGTCGACTGGGTTATATGTACCAGTCGACTGGACTCTTAGCAAAATTTCCAGTCTGGTATTTTAAGCACGAATTTGTTTTATCTATGACATTTTTGAGTGAGGGAAATAATTAAACAATGATTAATACTCTTTCACTCAATGTCAAACTTGCAAATGATGAAATGAGATGCAATCAACCATTCAATTTATCAAAATCAAGCAATCCCATCAACTTTCTTATTTTGCAAAAACTAGCTTCACTTAAGGGTTTTGTAAGAATATCAGCTATTTGATCTTCTGAAGGTATAAATTCTAATCTTATATCACCTTTTTGAGCATGGTCTCTTAAGAAATGATGTCTAATCTCTATATGCTTGGTTCTAGAGTGCTGAATAGGATTTTTGGTTAGGTTGATGGCACTAGTATTATCACAAAATATAGGAATATTTTTGAGACTCATGCCATAGTCTTCTAGTTGTTGTTTCATCCATAGTACTTGGGCACAACAACTGCCAGCTGCTACATATTCCGCCTCAGCGGTTGATAGTGCAACTGAATTCTGTTTCTTGGAGAACCAAGAAGTTAACATAGCACCTAAGAATTGACATGTTCCACTTGTGCTTTTTCTATCTAACCTACATCCAGCAAAATCAGCATCCGAATATCCTACTAGCTCAAAAGATGATTCTCTAGAATACCATAATCCTATGGTCTGAGTCCCTTGTAGATATCTAAGGACTCTTTTTACTGCAACTACATGTGATTCCTTAGGATTAGATTGAAATCTAGCACACATACATACACTGAACATTATATCAGGTCTACTTGCAGTCAAGTACAGTAAAGCACCTATCATGCTTCTATAATATTTAGAATCTACAGTTTTACCTCCTTCATCAAGATCAAGTTTGGTGGTTGTGCTCATAGGCGTTCCAATTGGCTTTGAGCTTTCCATCCCGAACCTCTTTAGTAGATCTTTGATGTACTTTTGTTGATTGATGAAGATACCTCCTTTTAATTGCTTGATTTGCAGTCCAAGGAAGTAGGTAAGTTCTCCCATCATGCTCATTTCAAATTCACCTTGCATGCACTTTGCAAACTCTTGACACATAGATTCATTAGTAGCACCAAATATAATATCATCAACATATATTTGAACTATCAAAGTGTCATTTTTGTGAGTTTTTGTGAAGAGAGTTGTATCTATTCTTCCTCTTACAAAATCATTATCAATAAAAAATTTGCTTAGTCTTTCGTACCATGCCCTTGGTGCTTGCTTCAGCCCATATAAAGCCTTAGAAAGCTTGTAGACATGATTTGGAAGACTAGGGTTTTCAAAACCAAGAGGTTGTTCAACATAAACCTCTTCTTCTATAAAGCCATTTAAAAAGGCACTTTTCACATCCATTTGAAATAGCTTGAATTTATTAAAGCATGCAAAGGCTAATAACATTCGAATAGCTTCTAATCTAGCTACGGGAGCATAGGTTTCATCAAAATCTATTCCTTCCTCTTGATTATATCCCTTAGCAACTAGCCTAGCCTTATTTCTAGTTACTATACCATTTTCATCCATTTTATTTCTATATACCCATTTAGTTCCAATAATTGAATGATCTTTAGGTCTTGGAACTAGTTCCCAAACATTGTTTCTCTCAAATTGATTTATCTCTTCCTGCATTGCAATTATCCAATCATTATCTTTTTCAGCTTCTATAAATGTCTTAGGTTCTACTTGAGACAAATAAGCTGCAAAATTGCAAGTATTTCTAATGGAAGAGCGAGTTCTTACCCCTTGTGAAGGATTACCAATTACTTGATCAATTGGATGATGATTTACATACCTCCAATCCTTGGGTAGATTTTCCTCTTGTTGACTTGAGGATGGTTGGTCTAAATTTGGAGTTGCCATCCCTTTATTTGTTTGAGAAGAACTCACTTTTGGGTCAACAATGGGAGTAGAAGTTTCCATTCTTGGAATAAAATCTGCATCATCTTTAAAGGAAACTTCTCCACTACTCATTGGGTTAGATTCATCAATAGTTACATGCACAGATTCTTCTACTACTAGAGTTCTTTTATTGAAAACTCTATAAGCCTTACTAGTAGTAGAATATCCTAAAAATATCCCTTCATCAGTCTTGGAATCAAATTTACCCAAGTTAGTTTTATTGTTATTTAAGATGAAGCACTTACTACCAAAGGCACGAAAATAGGAAATATTGGGCTTTCTCCCTTTCCATAGTTCATAAGGAGTTTTATCAAGCAGGGGCCTTATCAAAATTCTATTTAAAATATAGCAAGAACTATTCACGGCTTCAGCCCAAAAATATTTTGGTAAATTATTTTCACAAAGCGTTGTTCTTGAAAATTCTTCTAGAACTCTATTTTTCCTCTCAACAACTCCATTTTGTTGAGGAGTTCTAGGAGCTGAAAAGTTGTGATTAATTCCATTTTCATCACAAAATTTTGAAAAGCTTTGATTTTCAAATTCTTTGCCATGATCACTTCTTATGCTTGAAATACAAATTCCTTTTTCATTTTGTACCTTTTTGCAAAACTTTTCAAATCCTTTGAAAGCTTCATCCTTATAAGCAATAAAAATAACAAAGGTATATCTTGAATAGTCATCAACAATAACAAGAGCATATTGATGGCCACCTAGACTAATGGTACTAATTGGACCAAATAAGTCCATATGCAAAAGTTCCAAAGGTCTAGTAGTTGAGACAACATTTTTTGCTTTGAAAGATATCCTAGTTTGTTTTCCCATTTGACAAGCATTGCAAATTTTGTTTTTCTCAAAATTGATTTTAGGAAGACCAATAACTAAATCTTTTCTTGAAACAATTTTTAGCAAGTTCATGTTTACATGACCAAGCCTTCTATGCCATAGCCATTGATTTTCACTAAAAGCAGGAAAACATTTTTCATTATTGGAATGTAAGGATTTCAAATCAACTATATAGACATTTTCATGTCTATGGCCAATGAATTTGATCTTGTTGCTCTTGATGTCTATAACTAGACAATGAGAGGTTTCAAATGTGACTTTATATCCTTTGTCACATAATTGACTAATGCTAAGTAAATTTGGCTTTAAGCCTTGTACTAGCAATACATTATCTAAAGTTGAGAAATCATTACCGACTTTTCCATGCCCAATGATCTTTATTTTAGTATTGTCTCCAATGGTCACAAGTCCACCATCTCTTAGAGTTAGCTCCTTGAATACGCTTTTATCACCGGTCATATGCTTCGAGCAACCGCTATCAAGGTACCAACAGTTACCTTTCTCCTTGGTATGAAGGCAAATCTACATCACACAAGGATATACGATAGCATTTTTAGGTACCCAAAATTTCTTGGGTCCTTTGGGGTTAGTCCTTGAAAATACGGTTCCTTTTGGGACCCATACTTTCTTAACAATATATGGTGCTCTATGAACATGTTGATGATGCACAGACCTAGCATTATAGTCACAGAAATTTCTAGGAAATTTTACATGTGCATTCCTATAATCCTTAGGATGATAGTTCCTAGGATACATGATTCTATGGTAAGGGGTATGAAAATGCATGTCATTTCCAGAAAATGAACGATGATGCATTCTAGGATACATGCTAGCATATGTATGCAAGTTATTTCTAAAATAGCTATGATGGTGATTTCTAGGTTGAGTATGAGCAGAATGCATTCTTTGATTATACACATTGTTCCTAGAATGAGCATGATGATTATTTCTAGGATGTGTATGAGCATTTCTAGAATGAGCATACAAATAAGCATGAGTATTTTTAGGATGCTTCAATTTAGTATGATCATTTAGGTTTCTAGAGTTCCTTGGATTTATTAAGGGAGTGCTTTTAACAAGGTTAGGAGCTTTCGAAGTAGAAGCTCCATCTGCACAAGAGGCTTTCATGAATAAGCTCTCTTTTGTTTTTTGTTTTCCCAATGGAGAATATCCTACACCAGATTTTCCTCCACTTAATCTTTGGGAAGAAAGCACTTCATCAAGTTTTTCTTTACCAAGCATAAGTCTAGATACAGTGCTGTTTAATTCAGAAATTTTATTTTTCAAATTCTCATTTTCATCTTTAAGAAAATCTTGAGACGAATTATACAGTAAAGATGATAATTTTTCTTTTTCTTCTCTAAGAACTATCATTTCTTTAGAAAGAGATGATACTTCTTTCTTAAGAACAGAATTTCTAGAATCAAATTTCTTTAATTCTTCATGCATTTCATTTATGACTTCTAGTAATTCTTCACTACTAGTAACAATATTATTTTTTGAAGAGGGAGAAGATGTTACCTCACTTTCATCATCGATTGCCATTAAACAAAGGTTGGCAATCTCTTCGTATCCAATTTCTTTGTCTGATGACTCATTTTCTTCGTCATCGCTCCAGGTAGTTGCTACCATAGCTTTCTTCTTGAAGCCCTTGTATGGTTTGCTTGAAACCGGACAGTCAGCTTTTATATGTCCTGGCTTCTTGCAGCCATAGCACATAAGTGGTTCCCTTTTTGAGGTGGGATCCTTTGAGTAAGGTTTCTTGCTTTTCTTCAAGAACCTATGGAATCGTCTGGTGATTAAAGCCATTTCACCATCCTCTTCACTGCTCTCTGCTTCTTGTTCTAATTCCTTTTCTTTGTTGCTCGTAGAAGCTTTGAGAGCAATTTGCTTCTTCTTCTTCTCATCATCATTGACGATGGGAGTCATTTCTTCCATCTCGTATGTCAATAATGACCCAAGCAGCGTCTCAACATCAAGCTTGTCAAGATTTTTGGCCTCTTGAATGGCTGTCCTCTTTGGTTTCCATTCTGGAGGTAGAGATCTTAAGATTTTTCTGGTTAGTTCAACTTCCTCAATATTCTTGCCAAGCAATTTTAAACTATTTATAATAGTAGTAAATCGTGAGTGCATTTCAGAAATGGTTTCATTAGGAGACATCTTAAAAGATTCATATTCAGAAATTAGCATGTAAATTTTAGACTTTTTTACTTCACTTGTTCCTTCATATGTGACTTGCAATTTGTCCCATATTTCTTTAGCAGAAACGCATGCAGATATTTTGTTATATTCAGAAATATCTAAAGCACAATGTAGCATGCTTGTTGCTCTGCTATTGAGAGACATTGTTCTACAATCCTCGTCAGTAAACTCAGTTTTGAGTTTAGGCATTGTATGAAGAGTCTCTCCAATAACTATTTCTTTTGAGGGAATTTTAGGTCCCTCTTCTATAATTCTCCATAGATTGTAATCTTGTCCTTCGACGAAGATTTTCATTCTATTTTTCCAGTAGTTATAATTTGATCCATTGAACAATGGTGGTCTAGTATAAGAGTGTCCCTCAGAGTAGCTATTTGCTGCCATTGGATCAACTCTAGGAATTTAAGCCTTATAAAGAGAACGAGGCTCTGATACCAATTGTAGCTCGAGGTTTCAACCCAAGAGGGGGGGTGAATTGGGTTTTTAAAAACTTTTGCGGAATTTATACAAGTTTATAAAAACTGATAAGCAACAAATAATTGATACAAGTAGAAAGCTGTAAATAAAGAGTTTAAGGAAAGAGGATGCAAACACAGTTATAGTGGTTCGGCAATATCGGATTCGTTCCGACCCTACGTCCACTCTCTTCAAGGAACTCCTTGAAGTAATCCACTAAGAAAACTTAGTCGCACAACTTAGCCGGGTGTTGCACAAACCGTACACAAACAATTTACAGGAATTGCTTAAACCGAAAAATCCCCTTCCTTTCGGAAGTTTCCCCTTCCTCTCGGAAGTAATCCCTTTACAAAGATGGTGTAAAGTAAAAGGTAGAGAGACAACAAATGAAAGCTTATTACAACAGAAATGTCTCTCTTTCAAAGTAAAGCTTGAAGAAATGGCTCAATAAGATTATTACAAAGCTTTTTGTGTCTCAAGAGTATAAAAACTTGATTATATGAGATCAACTCTTTTTGAATATGTGCTGCTACTCTTTGAATGCTTTGCTGAATGGGTTTATATAGCAATCAATTAATATGGCCGTTTTGGACTTTAATTTGAAAAAGATTTACTTTAAAACGTTCAGATTTGGAGTCCAACGGTCATATTTTTAAACAACCAGTCGACTGGAGACTTTCTGTCCATTTTACCAGTCGACTGGGTTGTTTCATCCAGTCGACTGGAGACTTACTGGACAAAGTACCAGTCGACTGGGTTGTTTGATCCAGTCGACTGGATACTTACTGGTCAAAGTATCAGTCGACTGGGTTGTTTAATCCAGTCGACTGGGTTACTTCCAACCCAGTTTTTCTTCTGTTTTTCATTAAAAAACATTTTGAAATTAATGGTTTTAGAAAAACCTTTTGTGTTTGAGCCATTGAACAAGCTAATACAATGTATGAGTGAGACTTACATTGGTTCTAAACCTTAAGACCTATACTAGATCTTCAGTCTTCACTTGATACTTGATTTGGTTCGAGTTTTTGCACTTTGATCCTTGGTTGAATGTGTTTGATCCTTAACACAACTTAATTTAAACATGTTAGTTAAATAACAGTTGTGTTTTGCCATCATTAAAATACGGGCGGGGGTCAACAAGATCAAACAACCATGAAAGACAGATAAAAGATGAAGATAAATAGAAGGGAGAGAGGAGGAAGAGAGAGAAAAGTAGAGAAGTTAAGGGTAATTTTATCCTTCTAATTTTATAAAAACTCATGTCTAGAGTTCATTTGTAAATTTTATCAATTTTAATAGAATTTGTCCATAACTAATTCAATTCCACTAGAATTCATTTGAAAACGAATTCCACATTTTTATTAACGAACCAAACATATGATCAATTTATTTGTAAATGAATTTCACACTCTATTAACAAGCCAAACATGTGATCAATTCATTTGTAAATGAATTTCACACTTTATTAACAAATCAAACTCAATAACTTATAGAATTCAAATAAATTCCACAAAAATTATAAAATTTATTTAAACCAAACAGTTAAAATCCTTTAACAAAAAGGCCTCATAGGACATCTCTTTAAAGCTTCTTTTCACCACAGACACCGGAAGGGTAAATACTAACATGGAATATGTAGGAACTAGGAAGACTAGATATCAGGCCTTTTACTGACAACCATTTATGATCCCTAAAAGCTGTTTTTTTTCCAACAAAATCAACAAGTCCCAGTTTGTTTTGTCATAATTAAATTATGGTGGAATAAAATTAGAATCGATTAAAATCAAATTGGATCGGAATTGAATTATAATTTCAATTTTTATGATTGGTTGTACAACGGGAGAAGTTGATGGAATTGAATGATATAATAATGATAAAATACCGATAACGCCATATGCTTATTTTGGTAGAAATTAATATGTTCCATCATCAAATTTTGTGTTTCAATCGTTTCTGTGTGCAAGGATAAAGGATTGGTAATAAATGACTTCATACTCTTAATTTTTTGGTTTAATAGGCTCTTCATTTTTTTATGAAGAGGAGCATATGGAGTTAATTAGTTTTTGTCATGTAAATGATTTTGTAATTGATTGTGCACTCTCATGATGCGCTTAGTGAATACTTTTTTATTTATAAAATGACAATAAAGCATTGATTTTTATGAAGTTTTCCAACAACAAATAAAGAAAGCATTAATTTATCCATTTACGATTTACTATAGTACATGCTAAGGGTGTGTTTGGTAAAGCTTTTGACCACAGAAAAAGAGTTGCTGAAAATAGATTTGGTAGCTTTTCCTAATAATAGTGTTTGATAAAATTTAGTCACAACAACTTTTTCCCAAAAGAGCTATTAGGGACAGTTAAAAATTCTCATTTTGGAAAAGCAGAGTAGAAGAGCCTTTAAAAATTGCTTGATTGGGTAGCTCTTTCAATTTTAATGAATCACATTGTAAACCCGAAAATACCCTTACCTCATTTCACCAATTTCCACCTAACTCCCTATATAACCACTTTGAATTATAATATAATACCGCAATTTCAAATATTAATACTGTAATAATGTTAAAATAACAGTTAATCTATTTGTTTTTTTAACTGTTATTTTAACACTATTCATTAAAATTAGTGAAATGTTGGAACTGCAATTTTAACATTATCACAGTTCCAAATATTACTATCGCAAAATGTCAATTATAATATAATTCACACATACTTTGAATTAGTTCATTGAAAATGTTCATGTAACTATTTGGCTTTATGACTTTCTTGTTGGGGTTGTGTAAACTATAGTGACAAGATAGTGATTCGTTATATTCCAGCCGGGATTGATTTTTATTTATTTTTTTCATTTAGATGGGAAAGAGAAAGATGTTGATGGTGTAGGTGACACTCAGAATTGAGCAGAAAAAGCATAATGGCCTAGACACCTTGTAGATGTTTTCTGTGATTTGTGTATCAAACAAATAGATTCAGGAAATCGTACAACTAATGTTTTCACTCCAACAGCCTAGAAGATTATTATCGAAGGATTTTCGAAGGTAATTGGTTATTAATATAATTTCAAGCAACTAAGAAACAAATGGGATGGTATGAAGTCGAATTATAAGACCTGTAAAGACTTGAAAATGTATCTCTCTGCATCATATCTATTTTGGTAATTTTACATTTTCATAATCTATTTAAAATTATAATTACCAAACACTATTGTTGATCACAACACTTCCACAGTGCTTTTACAAGATAGTTTTCCAAATGCAACGCTATCTTTTTGCCACAGCACTTCCTACAAATTTTTTGGTGTCAGCACCCTCACAACACTTTTGGTACCAGTACAGCTACAGCTACAGTTTCAGCACTCCCAAACGAACCCTCAATAGAGAAGAGAAAAAAGAGCCAATTAGGATTGAAAAGTAGAGGAGCAATTTCGGATAATCACAATTAAGTTAGTGGTATATTGGTCCAACCATGTTTTCAAGCTAATTCCATTATTATTTGGAATACACAAATTCTAAGGTTGAGGTGAGGAATTGGGTATTTTATTGACTGTTAACTGAACCATTCGGTTGAAAACCAAACTAGAGAGGATCCATAGCCAATTTTTTTGTGTGTTTGTTTCCATTTTCTGAATAAACTGAGACAAATTATTGAAAACAATAACATAAACAAACAAGCCTTATAACATGAATGAGCACTATCATGCCAAAGCTTTCATATCAGCAACCTTAAGTGGTAGGTTATAAGGTTCAATTCGCAATGTTGATGGAGGAACTTATAAAAAAAATTTCTTGAAAGGATTGCCTCATTGATGAAATCATACTGTAGGCATGAGTTGCCATTGTGCCATATTTACTTAGACCAAAACTAATCGCGCCACCTTAATGAAATAAGGGTACATTAGTATTTTCACTCTTAATCCATTTAACATTCCCATGGTTATGAGCAAAATCCAATGAAAAAGAACACACTCTACCCCTTCTAATTAACAAACAATTTCTGATGTTCATCTCATAAGTCAATAGAGAGCCAAGAAGTGTGTCGACATCAAGGTGGTCAAGGTCTTTGGCTCCCTCAATGGCCATCATCTTTGATTCCCAAGCCAGTGGTAAAGCTCCAAGAATCTTCCTTACCAAATCACAATTTGCATAATTCTTATTAAAAAGTTTTAAACCATTAATAATGTTACTGAATAGAGAGTACATTTCATAAATGGTTTTAGTAGTGGACATTTTAAAAGCTTCAGATACTAATATGTAAATTTTAGACTTCCTTATTTGATTAGTACCCTCGTATGTAATCTGAAGTTTGTCTCAATTTTCTTTTGCATAATTACAAGCAGAAATTTTATTGTACTCATTTATTTCTAAAGCAAAATGAAGCATGCTAGTAGCTCTAATATTTAAGGAAATCATTCTACAGTCATCATCATCAAATTCTTGTTTAGTTTTAGGAACTAGAACTTATTCTTTGCCATTGTTAACCATTTTTCATTAGAATTCTAGGTCCTTCTTCAATTATTCTCCACAAGTTATAGTCTTGGCCTTCTACAAAAAATTTCATTCTATTTTTCAATAGTTATAGTTTGTTCCATTAAACAAAGAGGACTAGTATAAGAGTGACCTTCATTATACATACTAGATGCTATAGGACTTACTCAAGGATTTTAAGCTTATTAACGAGAACAAAGTTCTGATACCAATTATTAACTAAAAAGCAACCCAAGTGTGGGGATGAATTAGGTTTCAAAGCTTTTTGCACACAACAAGTAAGTTCATACAAATATGAAATCAAGCAAGAACAACAAGGATTGAATTGCTGGAAATTAAAAGAGCAAGGGATAATAAAGTGCAAACTCGGTTTATAGTGGTTCGACAATATCAAAATCTCGTCGACCTTGCGTCCACTCTCTTTAAGGAGTTTCCTTGAAGGTTTTAATACAACAACCAAGCAACTTCGAAGGTGTTGCCCAAAACTTTACACAGTTCTCTTCCAAGGAAGTTTACATTCATGTGTTTAACACCTAAACACTTATAAGAGTTATACCATCTCTTTCTCTTATAAAGATTGAATATGAGAAGATGTTTTAGTACAAGAGAGAGTACAATAATACTTAAAACTTAAAGAAATTCTCTCTCACAAGATCAAAGCTTAAAGGTAGCTCAAGAAAAGATTTTAGAAAGCTTTGAAGAGTAATGAATGAACACTTGAAGAAATTGAATGCTCTTGCTTGTTAGAAATGCTCATTTATGATGGATATTTATAGTTCTAACTCAATATGGCCGTTAGACGCAAGTAATGGTTGTTTAGTGCATTAAATGCTCTATCTCGTGCCTCAATTTTTGAAATGTAGCCATTATGCTAGACAAGACAGTCGATTGTGAAAAGAGGACAGTTGATTGTCTTCTAGAAAAATGAGGGTTTTAACTGGGACGAGAGGAGACAGTCAACTGTCTTGATAGGTAGTTGACTGTGGAAGGCTTCTATCCCTTTCATAGTCGACTATCCATTTGGTACCTGATGCTTTGAGTTAGGTAGTCGACTGTCTAAAATACACAATTGATTGAACCCTTAAAAACTTAGAAAAATTACTTTACTTTTAAAAAAAATTAAGAATTTAAATTATAAATCATTTTCTCAAAAAGATTTGAGAGCCAAAATGAAGCTAAAACATTAAGAGAGAGATTATAAAGAATTTTAGTTACCTTAATCTAAGCTTGAATGTCTTCTTCTTTGAATTTGCCTTTAAGGGTAGGTGTAAGGCAATGATCAAGCGAGCACACCTTCAAACGTTCAATCAAGAGACTTAACAACTTACAAAGCTAAGACAAAAAGTAGTTAAATTAAATTAATCTTGTTTTGTCATAATCAAAATTGATGTGGGGTCAACAAATAGAAACTAAAATATGAAGGCTAGCATAAAAAATAAAATTTTCACTTTATATTATCTCTTTGGGGCAAATCTCACTACTCTATTTACCCTAAAATCATCTAACCACCAACACACACATACACCAAACATCACAAAACACCTGGTTTCTCTCTCTCTCATTCTCTCTCACAACCTCACAAGTCACATACCATATAAAAAAACAAAAATCGTATAGAAAAAGAAAAGGAAAATCATTATCAGCCATACACCCAAAAAAACATTGTTTCTCATCTTTCCTCTCCTTTTCTTGATCTCTACTCTTTGAAACTTCTCACAGCCACCACCATATGTAGTCACTACCTCCCTCACCTTTTCACTCACTGTTCATCCCCTCTCCGATCACACAGCCACTGTCATCCCTTTCTCCACTATCCTTAACAGTTACAAACAAGAAAAGAGGAAGACAATTCTGAGACAGAGAGAAACAAAAAAAGTTGAGATTTGAGTTGAAATGAGTTGATGAGTTGTAGGTTGGGCCAAAACCATATACTAGATTAGGCTTATTAATCGTAAAAAGAGAATTTATTGTTTTTTTTCTCCTCATTAACAATTGTAAATGCGATATTACCAACACGAATTACTTGTGCATCTGAAACGTTAACACGTACGAATTTTTCCGTTCATGGACCAATTATAAAGTATCATACGTGGATCCCACAAAGTGGGGTCCACACGGAGCTAATTTTAATCAACTGTACTGGAAGGAATTGGAGGAGCAACCAAATCTCTATTTTTTTTTCCTCTCTCCACTCAGTCACTACATGCAATTGGCGGTTACGACTCCAACTATTATATATGCAACCTCTCTCTCACTCTGGTTTCTTCACAGCAGCAGAAGCGGAGTACAAAAAAAAAATCTTTCACTCTCTCCTCTCCATGGGGACAAATACGAAGGCAAACTTCTCTCCAAACCTAGAGGATGGAGAGCAGTGGATTCCCTCGGATATTTTTGACGACATCGCCTCCCCAAACATAAGCCCCAAAAAATTCATCAACGGTAACAACAACCTTCACTATGCTTCCTCTCTTCTGCATTCATTTGCAGAGCCCCAAGCTGTAGCTGTTAGTGTCAGTACTAAATCCTTGCTCGATGTTGTGCCTAGCTATAAGGTAGTATATTTTCTCATCTTTTTCTTTTCTTATTCTTGTCTTTTTTCTTAATCTAAGCTTGATCTCTTAAGTAAACATGATATGTGTGATTGTTTATGGTTTTTCCTTTCTGTTGGGCCTTTTATAATTTGATTACGAGGTAATAATGATTTTAGAGCAATTTTCATGTGAACTTCCTTTTCATTGTAGTTTATCTTTGTTTGTTTTATTATGACTTGATGATCTGATCAATATCCATGTGTTGCAAATAAACTGCAGCCTAGCAACGGTTTCATTGGTGCTAAGCCAACGGGCCCGACAACTTGGTACAATCCAATCACACCGACTCAAAATCTGGTAAAGAATTTTGATTCTAGTTTTGGGAATTGTTTTTTTTTTTAATTACTTGCCACTTAAGGCATTTACTTACTTTGTAAGGAACCGATAAATTTTTCAATACTTAGAGAGTATTGTTCTTTTCTCAATATTTATGTGGGATCTATTTAAAATATCAAAAAATTTCTTGTAAAGAATCTTATTTACTAGTGGTTTGTGATTTAATTTAGGGTTTTCAAAACAACGGAGCTATCAATTCTCTTCAGAAGTCGCAAGGGACAGGGTTCTTTCTTCCTCGATCTGTCAAATATCTTAAGGGATGTGAAGATGCCAGTGGAACTAGGTTTTATTTTAATCCGAATGGTGTTATTGGTCCGAAAAAGAAAACGAGTAAGTTACCCCATACTCAAAAAAGGTTGATGAGATTGAGATGTGAATTTTGTTGTTTCATCTTGAGTAAATATTACTTATGCCATCACCACTTGGTTTACTGGATTTGTGTCAGTCAAGAATTTCTTTTTAAACGGCCTGTTCATTAATCAATTTTAGTCAAATAAGGTTTTTATACGCTAAGGCTTACATTTATTGTAAATGTCACCTTTTTTTCCAAATATATTTTAGCCTTAAATTACCTCTTCTTTGTTGTCATATATTTTGTCGGTGAGATCTCACGATTATTGTGAGTGGCGATTTAGTTTTATATTACCGAGGAGAGAGATAGAACCCGAATTTTCTAAGCTGAGGGCTTAAAGGTATCCACTAGACCAAGTAAATTGCAGTCAACTATTTTTTTCCTTTTAATACAACGATGTTGGCTCGGGGATTCAAACTCGATCCGGACCTACACTTTTAACATTAGACCATATAGTGATTAGACCAATTATTATTATGTTTCATGGAAATTTTTATTTTAATTTACTCGATTGATTGAAAGATGGAGAGAAATACTAAATGTGAAAAATTCTTGTCTAATGGAGAATATTTAAATTCAAATTTGTCACATGACACTCAATCTCACCATGATCTCCATTTAAATTCTCAAATGGAGATGATCGTGGTCTGAAATTGTGTATATTTTATAAACAAAACTTAAACCAAATATTTTTTTTAAAATGGTTTATGAAAAAAATTAAAAGATAAAAATAGTTTCCAAAAATTAAATTTGCGTCAAAAAACCGTTTTTACTATTGTTTTATCATACACTAATCAGCTTTTAACTCCACCCTTATTTTGCCAAAAACTATTTCAAAAACCATTTTGTAAACTTGAACCGAAATTACTCTTAGGCCAAAAGTAAGTTTTATTCTGGTTACATGAGTATGTGTGTTGAATGCATGTGTATTTCATTTCTTTGCAATCCAGTTTAAATATTTTTTATTAATTTTCGCAGGTGGGAAGGATGATCAGGGATATGGAAAGAAGTTTGTCATTGAAGAGGTAACTCTGGGAAAGGAGGAGTCCTCTCAGATGAATGCTGTGCTGAGTTTGCCCAAGGACTGGACTTACTGATCCTTTTTATTACTCCCTTGTCTTGCAAATAAAGTCTCCATTTAGAGAAAAAAATGAATAAAAAACAATGAAATAAAATGGATAATAAAGTCTCAATTTTTGCCCAAAAATACCTTAATTACTTAGCTTTTTTCCATATGGCCCAGCCTCTTTGTTTTTTTACAACCCAATCAAATACAAAGGGGGAGAAAAATACAGAGGGTCCTCTCCATTGGAACATTTCTCCAATTTCCTTAGTGCACTCTATGTTGAGTTACACGTGCAAAGCATATTATGATACTTGAGATTATCTTATATTCTTTTGGATTTTAAAACTCGTAACCTTACCTTTAAGCTTGCCGGTCAACTTACCTTATATTTTACAAGTCTCACACTCTCTCTTCATCCCAACCAATCAAATTTCTTGCTGTCTGAATCATACTTTCTAAACAAAGTGAAAACCACTTTAATGCAATCTCAAGTGAAGGGGTTACTATTTTGTTGAGCAGCTCGTTGGTTGAAACAATCTTAAGTCAATTTAATTTTTTATTTTTTGTTCTTCTATTTTCTCAATTTGTTTAACCAATAATAGGCATAAGAAATTGGTTGCAATATTCATCCCAATAAATCAAAAGTAGTTTTATATGAAATTTGTCGATTTTATTTTTCTTTTTTTAATTAAGAAATCTATTGATTTGTTCCATTTTGATCTACATTGAAAACTATATTCAGATTTGCTTCGCTCTCTCATATTTGGTTTGGTCATATATGGTAAAAACCTTAGATCTGTGCATTGGGATTGTGCTTGGTATAAATATGTGAAGAACCAATGATGATATATTTTAGTGGGTGTTTCATAAAAAAAATTGTAACAAGGGAAATTGGATAGAAACTCCATTATAGAGGTCATATATTTCGGTCCACCTTAAAATAAATTTATGGCTTCGCTTCTGGTATGAGTGTCTCCACACACCCCACGTGAGCCAGATACAAGTGTAGGTCCATGCCAGATCACCAGGCAAGACTTGCCTCATCCCACCAAAGCGAGAGGGTTTGAACCCAAGCACCTTTGGAGAGGAGAGTGAACATCAATCACCCCACTAAAGCTTTTGTGGGAAAATATAGTATTTCAAATTCACAAGTTTAAGTTGGTTAAACATCATAAATAGACCAAACGATTTGTTATGCACCAAGTTTTATTGGTTTTTTTAGGCCTACGGGTTGCACAATGGGAGGTAGCGAACTCAACAATCCGTTATTTATTTTATCCTTGGTGTGAGTGAGATTTAATCCCTAATCTTTTGTGAGATGACGAGTGAATATACCACTAGATCTGAATCCTCTCTATTTGAGAAATGAAATTGAGCCAAGTTTATAGTGAGATTAAATATCATATCATCAAATGGAAGTGATCCAAATCCAGGCTCGTCATAGTGGCATTCAATCTTACCATGAACTTAACCTTTATTACAGTTCTTAAATGTAAACGATCCAAATCTATACCAACTAAGCTATTTAACACAGATTTAACTCATCTTCGTTTGGCCTTATTTCCATTTGGGTCCATTTCATAGTGAGATGGGTGTCCAAATCATTGAAATTTATATCAAAGCGTGGGATGTGATAACCTCAGACTTAAAGACTCTGGCTACTCAATTTCAAGATTTTTCTTTTTGTTTTATACATAGAAAGCTAAATGGTGTTGCCCATTTGTTATCACGTAGAGTTATTTTGCCTTAATAATTGTTTGAGCTGGATTGGGTCTCCACCCCAATTCCTTGAAACTCAACTTGTTCTGGATGCTCCGGGTCTTTCCCCGGGTTAAATGAAGTTTCTCATTATTTCTTTAAAAAAAAGAGTGATTAAAGCTTTGTTGCAAAATACGTTAATTATCGGTGAAGCTCTGAGTTTCTAGTGGACCTCCATGAATTATCAATAGAGTTTCATGAGTTAGTAGTAGAGCTCCATACATTACCCATAAGCCTTTTGAGTTATTAGTGTATCTTCATCAGTTACCAATGACACTTTTAATGTTACCAGTACAGAACAACTGCATCATAATTATTGGCCTCTTACTTTCAAAATGTCATATTTAATTGGGAATACCTTTTGAGTTTTTATTTATGGCCTTATGTTCATAAAAGTGCGCTTCATCCTGGTTTTTGAGAATGTCCTAATCATTTAACATTGTTCTAGGTTGAGAAAATTGAGATTTGAGGTTAAGTCTTGTTTTGCCTAAATGAATGCTTGAGTAAGTAATGAAATTAAAATTCTCTTTCAATGAATTGTGTTGTTGATTGTTGAGATATAAATTTATTGAGTTGAGATTTTGAGGCGGATATGAGCTTTGGTTTGTATTGGTTGTATTTTTGAGATTGGAAGATGGGCTTAAAACAAATCGGGATAAATATGCTTTTGGTTTACAAGTTAATGAAACAAATTAGGAAATGATCGAAATCTGCCGAAATTTTTGAAAAAATTATACATATTCTATGGTATGTTAAAAAGAAAAAGGGAATGTTATTTAGTTACTTTAACCTTATACAGATATAAATATATTTGTTAGTAATACTTAGCATATCCCTAATTCCTATTTCTTCGGTGACTTCATGATGCGTGTAAACGATTATCTCAGTGACTTGTTGAGCTTACCCTCTCCCCTTAGCATTCGGATCATTGTAGGTCGTGAGCTGTTTCGTCATATTAGTTCACAAGTTGCGATACTAGGTGGGGTTTAGGGTTGGAACGTTTGCTCGACAAACCTTTTTTTTTAGACTAATCTCGTTTGTTGATATTTTTTTATTATAGATTTTTCCATTGAGTTTTAAGTTTCCATTGCTTTACGCAGTTTTCTGTGCTATATAGAAGGCTCATTTACTTCAAGATGTCGCTCAACTTTGATTGATGCAGTTATCCTTCTTTTAGGAATGTAACCTTGTAAATTTCGTGTACAATGATACAAAGTAATGTTTCATGTACTGAATTACACTTGCTTAGTTATATAATAACATAAATAATATCATAATAGAAATGAAATTATTATAGTACATAAATGTTCAAATATAAATAAACAAATTTAAAAATTACAAGATTCATAAAACTAACTTAATACTCCTCCATTCCAAAATAGTTATCCTCTTTACATAGGTGCAAATATTAAGAAAATACATTAATTTTATTAAACAACTCAAGATGGGAATTAAAATATCATTTTTACCATTTAAAGATTAAAAAAAAGCATTAATTGCATACAAACCACTTAGGACCATGAAGCATAAGGGGATTTTACTCGTTGGTGTCAATTAGGCAGTTGTGGACTTTTGTTGCTCTCCACGGCGCTTTCGTACTAATAGGTTTCATGTTACGTCAATTTGAACTTGCTTGATCTGTTCAATTGTAATTAGAGTAATGGTGAAGGGTATTATTGAAAGTTGGAACATTAATGATACTAAAAGTTATTTATTTTTTATTAAGGACAATTATTTTGAGACATCCCGAAATAAAAATGAGGACAATTATTATGGGATGGAGGAAGTAATTAAGAGTGGTGATACCACAGAACCAAAATTTTTTACTAGTAATCACGGAAAAACTAGTATAAAATTTGAAAATAATGTCCCAATTATTTAATATAAAACTTAAATCTGATTAATAAACTAATCCCCAAAAGTTATTTTCAAGCTTTTTCCTTTTCCAATGTCAAAGGGTATGCTCTCAACCATGAATGCACTTTATGTCTAATTAAAGAATTAATCCCCAAAATTTAAAAAATTAATCCCCAAAATTTATTTTTAAGCTTTTTCCTTTTCCAATGTCGAAGGGTAGGCTCTCAAGCAGGAATGCACTTTATGTTGAAAGTTTTGTTAGAAAAACAAGATTCAGTCGACTAGATGATTGATTCAGTCTATTGAATGAAGGACAGAGAGTTGCTGTCTATTTTTATAGTCGACTGAATATCTAACACCTGATACTTTTCAGTTTTAAATGTAAATTCAGTCGACTGAACGTTCGAAAATTTTGATTTTGAATTCCAACAGCTATAATTTTTCAGAAAGTCACATCTTCTCTTTTGAAAAGCTACGTTTTTAAATAATTACTCTTCATTTTTAGACTGTTGAAAATTCGAATTAAATCTATAAATACTTCTAAAAGTTCCAAAATAAACTACTTTTTACTTTCATTTCTTATTTTCAGAAATAATTCTTATATTTTCTTCTTCTTCTATTTTCTCTCTGGAAAAATACCGTCGTTATTCTTCATTGTTTCAAAGGAGAACTCAAAGAAGAATCTATAATTTTGCTGTTAAATATTTTTAGAGACTTTGAGTATCCTAGAGGAATATTTGTTAGAACCCAGAGCAATCTAGTGGGAACAAATAAAAACTTAAAGATAACGTTCATACACGTCTCAAAGTCACCATAATTCTTTACTTCTAAATGCTCTGTATCCACAAATTTTCAAATAATTTTAAGGCTTTATCACCTACTGAAAAGATGGGTTCAGAGTATATCAGAGTGATGAATCAAGATATGGTGAAACTTGATAAATTCGACGGCAACAATTTTGCTCGCTGGCTAGACAAGATGATCTTCCTGCTTATTGCACTAAAGATTTATTACGTGTTGAACCCAGACTTATCTCCTGTACCAGACAATCCAAAACCAAGTGCTGATGGAACTCCACCTAATGCAGAAGATGTTGAAAAGGCTCGTTTGGAGAGGAAAAAGCGCGAGGAAGATGAATTGTTGTGCCAAGGAAATATTTTGAACACCTTATCAGATCGGGTTTACGACTTGTTTACTGAAGTCAAGTCTGCAAAATACATATGGAATCAACTAGAATTCAAGTACAAGGCTGAGGAAGAAGGTACAAATAAATACTTAATTTTTGAGTACTTTGAATTTTTGATGGTCGATAACAAACCTGTGCTTGAGCAAGTTCATGCACTGCAAATACTGGTTAATAAACTTCATTCCCTAAAGATAGTTATTCCAGAAGTTTTTCAAGTGGATGCAATTATTGCTAAATTGTCTCCCTCTTGGAAAGGCTATGGTAAGAAACTATTGCAAAAAAGCTGAGGACTTTACATTAGAACAAATTCAAAAGCATCTTCGTATAGAAGATGAGTCACATTTACGTGATAACAAGAATTTGGTTCCTTTTGAGTCTAAAGCACATTATGTGGATGGGAACTAATCTAAGAACCAGTATTTGTAAACCAAGAAAAAAAACCAATACTTTAAGAAGAAGAAATCCCAAAATCAAAAGAAGAAGAAGTTGATAATAATTTCATGCCTTAGGTTTAATCAGGGACATTGCATGATGGAAAGATTGAAATATGTGGTGACTGACAACGAAAAAGTTCACATTAACTTATATTGTGAGGGTAGTCATGACATATTGCTAGGTATCAATCATGACTTGTAGAAACCCTTAAGAATTAATTATAATTAATTTTTAATCAAAGGGAGAATTAAAAAGAGTTTTAATTTGAATTAAAATTAAAACGAGTTTTAATTAGTTAGATGATATCCAATTGTTACATAAAAATTATGACCTACTACTAGCGTGATATTGAATCTAACAGGTCACACGCAATTGGAAAATTACAAGAATAAGGAAAACTAATGGGCTAATAGAGAGATTTCTAGGAATTAATTAAATCCAGGGATTTAATTACAATTCTAGAAATCCTAGAGTTTTAGGAGTAAATGCTTTATATAAAGGTTCTATTTGATAGAAATCCTAATGTTGAAATTGTTTCTCTCTCTCTCTAAAAGGCTGAAAACTCTAAGAGCTAGAACTTCGAATTTTCGGTTAGCTCTAGTCCTCTTCCTCGCGTAGTGTTCGACATCTCGAACAAGGAGATCCTCATCCTTGGTTGCTCGTGTGGATACACTTAGAGACACTTGAACGGCTTGTGGGCTCCTCTCCAAAAGATCAACCTGAATCTTCCTTGAGGTATAAATCCTAACCTTGTTTGTAGATTTGATTTATCATTGTAATGTATTCGTAGAGAATTCTTGGTGAAAGTTTATTGGCATAGTTAAGAAAATTGTAAAATTCCATTGCATTATCTATGTCTGTAAACTACAATTCAGATATTCTTCTTTGAGTTCTCTTGGAAACAATAAATAGCAATGACGGTAGATTTTGGAGAGAATTTAGAGAAGAAGAAGAAAAAAAAAGAAGCTGTAGAGATTGAAATTAAATTGAAAATAAAGTTATTTTAGATATTTATATTCGTTTTTCAACTTCCCAATAATCATATTTTGTAAAGACATAAGTGAAAGATGATGACTTTTTTTTGAAAATATAGCTGTTGGAAACTCAAATTTTGAAAATTAACGAATTGACAATCGAATGTCTACTAACTACAATTGATTGTCTTTCGTAATTTAGGCAAGTTGGAGTCAAGTATCGGGATGACAGTTAATTGTCCTTTACCACCATTGGCTATAAAAAAGTTTGTCTAAATATTTGATAGTTGACTGTCCGAATTTTCTGCTCATCCTGTTCTCAAACAAAACTCCAGCATGCAATCTTTAATTGTGGATGCATTTGCGCAATCGTTCAACCTAGGCGCTGGGCACATAAAGAGATAGAGAAAGGCAATGGTGGGTTTAATGCGGTCATATGATGTGGTCTCGGCTGTCAACTTCTTCAAACCATCAAAACAACTACCCATTCTATGATATGACCATTAACAAGAGAAGATGAACAATTAAGGTTAGTGAGAGATTACTTGTGCTACAGGACTGAGTTTTAAGTTTACCAAACTAATGTTTTATTTTTTAATTAGGATAAAAATTAAGGACGAAAATGTAATTTATCCTTGAATTTAAAAGTGATTTAGTTTTAAAAAGGAAAGAGAGAAGAAATAGAATAAAAAAAATAATAAAAGGTTAATAACTATAAAGGCAAAGGGTATCTTGGGCTTATTTCAAAGTTATTGTTGATGTGTCCATTTGACCAGATTTAACACTTTTGATTAACGAAAACTTAACCGTAGGGAGGTAAATGTCATGTAAAATGAAACAATGAGTAGGCCAAAGTTTTGAAATTGCATATCTTTATCTATATATTTCACTAAATTATAGAAGAAAAAGTAATCTTTCCCATTATATTTAAAACATTTGAAAAAGTTACTCCAAAAGCACCAGAGTCCGGATCATATTACTATTTGTTTTAATTAACGCTAAATAAATTTTTTTGGACAAAAATATGCTAAATAACTATTTATTGATTCTCTTTTAGAATTTGAAAATGTAATATTATATTTTTAAAAATCTTTACAATAATATGATTTATTTATAAATAAAAAAGCAAACTTTACAATAAGAGGAGAACACACATCACATTTTAAGGGAAAATGGTCATTGCACCAATTAGGGGTAAAATGGTAAAGCCCGCTTAAAAGTAAAAGGATAAAAAATCATACTAAACCTATGATGCGATCTCGGTTTTCCATTGATTCTCCATCCAACGATCCAGATCGTTCATCATAAATACTTTTCACTTGTCTTTTCCTTATAAAAAGAGAATTACAATATTGTATTCAGGTTTGAATATATATATATATATTGCGAATATTTTAAATTAATTTGACTTTTTTGAAATTTTAATTTTAAAAATATTTAACTTTTATAAGTAATAAATTATCCTTATTTGTTATTATATATACTATAATATTTTTAATTCTAATTATTCATGCGGTTCGATCATTTGACTAACTAGTTATATCATTAATTCAATCGATGTATGATTCGAATATGATTTATGGAATTTTATTTGCTAAAAATGTATAGAATATGAAATACCGAAAAGTATTTTAGTATAACGACCCATCCCGGGTTGGCCACCCCCGAGACGGTGTCATTACATTTTGAAAATCCAAGCACGACACATATATGCAACAATGAAAATAAATAACACCAAAAAAAAATTTTTATATAAATCATCAACCTTCAACAGGGGAGTTACATCAATATGATCTTTAAACATTATGTACAACGTAAAATGCATGAATATTTACAATTAAATTTTTATTTTATTTTCTCATTAGTCTGAGGATGTTGACACGTACGGCTTACAGAAATGATTTCGTCTTACTCTCAACCCACCAGACTACTTGTCTTGTCTGCTATCTGAAATCATTGTACAACGAGGGGTGAGCTTCACAAGCTCAGTGAATTAAATTTACTAGGAGTAATCAATCTGTATAAATAGTCTTTCAATATTAAATCAATTATATATTACATAACTTGATAATAGCATTCTACTATCAATCTCTTCTTCTTATTTATTGGTTCACCTCAAGACCATCAATTATCTCATAATTACCTCGCAATGAGGTTCAAATCATAAAATCTACCATTTAGATGATTCTTATCACCATAACTGTCTCTCTGTGAGACTCATCTGTCTATAAATAAATTCACAATAACACACCACAAATCAGCATTTCAATAATGCAAGCAATAATTAAAACAGATGCAATGCATGAATTATTATTATAGAACGTCTTCTCACATGTCGACATACTTTTTTTATCTTAGACCGGCTGTCAACCCGGTTCTTTTCTTTACGGCTTGTCCCGGCTGCCACGGTGTCCCTTTTATTTCCAACACATACTGGCTATCACGGTTTTTCAATTAGACCGGTGGCCTTTCTGGTTCTTTTCTTTTCATTTAATGCATATGCGTATAAACAATGATATGAAATATGCATATGAACAATAACATAAAAGAACAAACTTGAATTCAAATATTTAAATTGACCATCATGATTTTTCTCAAATTATATAAAAATTTCTACTAAATTCCTCTCATCATAAATCACATCAAATCATCCATCAAAGCTTGTCAAGATCTATCCAATTTTCATCTCTTTATAATTCTTATCAAAACATCAACCATAACTCATCAAGAATTTCACTTATTGCTTTTATTATTAAATCAACTTATTATTCCAAAAATATTATTTCTCACCTAATAATTTTCTACATGTCCAAAATTCATATCATATCTATCAACCAAATCTTTATCTATTACCAAAACATAAGCTAATAATTTATTTTAATATTATCACTAGATTTTTTATTTTTATTTAGATTACTTAAAGTAAATCCAACTCATCACCTAGCACTTAAAGCTACCCGTGGATCACCTCTTCGCCTTTCCCGTTCCTCATAGAAATTTCTCTTAGTTGCAGATCGTCAACACTTGACATAATATTTGTATTAAATTTCTAATTATTTCTTCAGTTCTTCATAAACCAAACCCTTTGAATATTCTCACTTTGACTTTCGAGAATTTCATAAATGCTAAAAATTTAAAAATAAACATTATGTTATTACCTTCTATTTTTTTTGATAGCTTCTCGTGATTCTCTATGAAATTTCGTAATAAATTCCTTCAAAATTTTGCTTTTTCGACATTTCTTTTGGTCCTCAAGTGTTTAAAGAAATTGCATAATGATAAGAAAACAAAACGAATTCGGTACGCGCAAATATATTCTATATATAGAAGTAAACTTTGAGAAAATTTTTGGCAGTTTCAAACTTATGACTCACTAGCATCACTTCCCCAAGTTCCATGTTTTTTTTGCACTTGTATTACAGGCACAACTTCATGCTTAAATTGGCAGCAGGTGGCAACACCTATTGCCATGTTTTTTTTTGTTTGATTTTTTTAAAAATAATTTTTTTTCTTTTCTTCTTTTTCTTTTCTAGACGTCATTGGATGTCCGTTTTTTCCTTTTTCTTTTACTTTTACTGTTAATGATTTTTTTTTTCAAGAGAATTATTTTATTCAATACTAAATCCTTTGCTAAATATATTATTTTAATTTCATGTCATATTTATTAAATTTCCTCTTTGTCTTTACTTTACGATTACGGGTATTACAAATCTACCACCTTTCGTCCCCGAAATTTCCTTACCTAACTCCAGAAACAATTGTGAATAATATTTCTTCGTAATTGTCTCACGCTTTCACGTAATCTCTTCAGCATCCTTATTCCGCCACATAACTTAAACAATACAATTATTTTATTACACAAGACTTGTTCTTTTTGTCTAAAATTCTCACTTGTACTTGTATATAAGCCTAATATTTTTGAATTTCCATAGCTTTGCTCGAGACAGTATAATACTCATCATGTAAACACTTTCTTAAAAGTGAAACATGAAATATATTTTATAAATATTTTAATTTTAAAGGCAAATCCAAACGGTATGCTACTGGTTCAATTCTCTCGATCACCTCAAATGGCTCCACAAATCTCGGGCTCAACTTTCCCTTCTAACCTTAACACGTCCTTTCATGGAGATATCTTCAAAAATACCCAATCACCAACTTGGAACTCGAGAGATCGCCTACATTTATCAGCATAGCTATTCGGTCTACTTTGTGCTGCTTTACAAGTCTCTCTAACCAATTTGATTCTCTCAGTTGTTAGCTCAAAAATGAATGGACCAGATATATTTCTCTCTCCCATTTCTTCCTAACATATAGGAGTTTTACACATCCTACCATACAATGTTTCAATCGGTGCCATCCAAATACTAGTTTAATACTGATTATTATAGGCAACTTCAATCGATGGCATGTAAGCATCCCAACTTACTGAGAACTCATCACATTTGCCCTTAATGTTTATTCTAGTACTCTAAAAATCATTTCTGTCTAAGCATGAAAAATTATATTAAATTGTAACTGTGTACCCGTGCTTTCTAAAAGCCTCCTAAAACCAAGATGTAAATCTAACATCTTTATTTGACACAATGCTTAATAGTACTCCATACAACCTCACAATCTCAGTTGCATCATTCTTCAATCCTAACCACCAGAAATTCTATCTTAATCCTCTATACATCTTATTATTACTTGGTTACATCGAATCTACATCATCACTTGACCTTATCATTATCTCCTTTCTCAACTCCGCATTATTGGGAACACAACTCCTATGTTCCAATACCAAAAATACCCTCATTTCAAATTTTTGAACTCAAAATGTTTTCTAGTAAGCACTCAATGCTTAATCTTTTTATCTTTTTATCTCTACCTTGCATCTCTAAAACATTTTTCTAGGGATGATTGTACAACCATATTCATTAACTATGATCCTCTATCATTAACATTTAACTTCATTCTTATCTTTTTTAAATCTATCATCAATTTCACATCAGGACTCCCAATAGCAGTTAAACTTCTTGTAAACTTTCTACTCAATGCATCAGTTATCACCTTCGCATTTTCTAGATGATAATGAATTGTATAATCATCATTACTAATTAACTTCATCTACCTTCTTTGCCTCAAATTCAACTCTCTCTGGGTAGGTAAGTATGTCAAACTCTTATAACCCATGAATATTTTACAAGTGGCTCCATACAGATGATGTCTCCAATCTTTACAGTAAACACTATAGCAGCCAACTCTAAGTCATGAGTAGGAAAATTTCTATCACGAATCTTTAATTGCCTAGAAGTATGGGCCACAGCTTTCCTATGTTACACATATCCCAATCATTGATGTGACACATCACTATACCCCACAAATCCTTCATCACCATAAGGAAACACCAATACTAGAGCTGTAGTCAATTTCCCTTTTAGTAATTGTAAAATTTTTCTCACACTTTCCTCACCACACAAATCTCACCTCTTTCCCGGTCAGTCTATTCAACAGTATTACAATAATAGAAAATTTTGAAAGAATCTTCTATAATAACCAGCTAATCCTAAGAAGATTCTCAGTCACACTAGTTGGTCTCTCCCAACTTAACATTGTCTCTACCTTTTGTGGATCAACTACTATCCCCTCTCTTGACACAACATGCCCTAAGCAAGATATTTCACTTAACCAAAACTCACACTTAGAGAACTTTGCATAAAATTTCTCTCTTCTCAGAATCTCCAGCACACTATCTACTGTTTCACATGTTGTTCTTCCTTCCTAGAATATATCAAAATGTCATTACTAAACACAACCATAAGATTATCAAGAAATGGTTCAAACATTTTACCCATTAAGTCCATGAATGTTTATGGAACATTAGTTAATCCAAATGACATCATAAAAAGCATATGACTATAACGTGTCCTAAAAGCAGTCTTAGGCATGTCTCCCTTTTCTATCCTCAATTGGTGATAACTTGATCTCAAGTTTATCTTAAAAAACACTCTCACTCCTTGTAACTGCTCAAATAATCCATTTATCCTGAGTAAAAGATATTTGTTCTTATTCAACTATTTGTAGTCTATACACAATCTCATCGTTCCATCTTCCTCCTTCACGAACAACACATGGGCTCCCCAAATACATTAGGTCCAATAAATTGTTTATCTACAAATTCTTGAACTTTCAATTCTCTTAACTCAATGGTTGCCACTCTGTAGGGTGCTATTAAATATATGTGATGATCTTGGTATCACATCAATAGAGAATTTAATCCCTCAGCTGGGAGACAACTAGGCAACTCCTCAAGAATTACATTAGAATAATCTTTCACCACTAAGATTTATTCTAACTTCCTACTTTCCTTTTTAGAATCCATTATGTATGTCCAATACTCCTCAAAACCCTTCTTCAACCATCTTCTAGTGGTCAGAGCAAAAAAAGGTACTTCGAGAGTATCGTATATTCTCCCTGAAAGTTAAACTCCTCATGTCCATATCTTGAACACTACCTTCTTTCTGGAACAATAAACCCAAGCATAATACGTCAACAACCAATTCATTCTCAAAATTAAATGAAATTTTATTATAGTCAAAGATAATAAATCAACTTCAGGTTCTCTATCACTGATACGAATCACCCCACACTTGTAAACATTTATGATTATCACTCTATCTCTAGTGGGAACTTCAACAAAAATATTATGCATCAAAGGATTAATACATACTTCAATAGACTTCATATGAATACTGGATGCAAAAGAATAGGTTGCACAAAGATTAACCAACATTAATATGTCCACCTTCTCCATATATAAAGCACTTCAAATTTTGATAATTTTGGGATAAATATCTTATCTAATTACATCTATAACAAACTTTTGTCTCTCAATTATACATCAGATTACCACTTCCCCTTGGTGGTATATTTACTTCCTCTGCCATGACTACTAGTTCTCATAACCGGACTCCCAAATCTAAGGGTCCCACCAATAGTATTCGAAGCTATAGAAGTAACATATCCTGCTTGCCTTTGATTCTGTACTTCAGTTCCTTATGACAATGAATGCCTTATCTGGGTGGTCTCTCACCCTGCACACTCCTACTGAAACTACCTCTGGGTTCCTCAAATCTAGATCTCTTCAACTAATTTCTCCTACCTCTAATTTCCATCATATCCTTCTTAATTTGAAGTGTTATATCCACCAATCTGACATAATTCATATGTCTCATGCAGATAGTTTTGATCAAATCTTAAAACATGGTTCATCTTTGAACCTCTTACACTTCTTTTCTTCTAGGTCTACCATTTTCGGTACAACCATTGACGAAACCACGAATTTGCTATCATACTGAGCCATAGTCAACCCATTTGCCTCAAATAAATAATTTTTTTTTATCTTGTTGGGCTCTAAAGGTCTAAGGAAAGTATTTATCAAGGAAAAGCTGCTTAAACCTATTCCAGGTTAAGGGTCTAACAACATCTGCACTTACTTTGGGAAGATATCCTTTCATCATTCTAAAACTTCTTATTCTAACTCAAACGAAGCAAAGGCAACCATCTGCCTCTCAGTTACTGGTAAAATACCAAATAATCTTTCTACATATTTTTCCCAAAACTCAGGCTTAAAAGAGTTTATAAATCCTTTAAAGAACTAAGCATTCAACTTAACAATCTCACTACATCTCATGCATAAACTCACTTTCCCCCATTTTTAAACGTCTATTATTACTAGATTAACAACCTCAGGCACTACTCTAGCTTGTTCATCAAGTCTATGCTATAAGCTATCAACTCTATCATCTGTTACATTCATTTTCTAAAGAGCATGTGTAAGAGCATATTTTAGCTCATCTCTTTCAACTTCAGATTCTCTCATAACTTTACTACTATCAATTATACTGTCAACCCGTTCTCTTCTAGGAACCAAAAATTCAGACTCAACCTCGACTTGTCAAAATATTGGAGGCTTACCACGCCCTCTCAAATCAACTAGTCTAACTCAAGTTCTAGCACGTCCACGTGTCATCCTTAGACTATTTAAAATATAATTTATTTTAATCTTCCACTTTCTTACTGTTTATGCAGTCTACAGAATCATAAAACCTAATGCTCTGATACCAAAATTGTAACAACCCATCCTGGGTTGGCTATCCCCGAGACAGTGTCATCACATTTTGAAAATCCCAGTACGACACATATATTTAACAATGAAAATAAATAATACTAAAAGAAATTTTTACATAAATCCTCAACCCTCAACAGGGGAGTTACATCAATCTGATCTTTAAATATTATACACAACGTAAAATGCATGAATAATTACAATTAAATTTTTATTTTATTTTCTCATTAGTCTGAGAATGTTGACACGTACAGCTTAAATAAATGATTTCATCTAACTCTCAACCCACCAGACTATTTGTCCTGTCTACTACCTGAAATCGTTGTACAATAAGGGGTGAGCTTCACAAACTCAGTGAATTAAATTTACTATGAGTAATCAATCTGTATAAATAGTCTTTCAATATTAAATCAACTATATTTTACATAACTTGATAATAATATTCTACTATCAATCCCTTCTTCTTATTTATTGGTTTATCTCAAGACCATCAATTATCTCATAATTACCTCGCAATGAGGTTCACATCATAAAGTCTACCATTTAGATGGTTCTTATCACCATAACTGTCTCTTTGTGAGACTCATCCATCTATAAATAAATTCACAATAACACACCACACATCAACATTTCAATAATGCAAGCAATAATTAAAACATATGCAATGTATGAATTATTATTATGGGAATGTCTTCCTATATGTCGATATATTTTTTTTTAATCTTATACTGCCTGCTTTCCCGGTTCTTTCATTCTCATTTAGACCGATTGCCTTCCCGGTTATTTTCTTTACAGCTTGTCCCGGCTGCCACGGTATTCATTTCCAGCATATACGGTGTCTCTTTTATTTTCAGCACATACTGGCTGTCACAATTTTTCAATTAGACCGGCTGCCTTCCTGGTTCTTTTCTTTTCATTTAATGCATATGCATATGAACAATGATATGAAATATGCATCTGAACAATTACATAAAAGAACAAACTTGAATTTAAATTGACTATCATGATTTTTCTCAAATTATATAAAAATTTTCACTAAATTCCTCTTATCATAAATCACATCAAATCATCCACAAAGCTTGTCAAAATCCACTAAATTTCATCCCAAATCACATCAAATCATCCATCAAAGCTTATCAAGATCAACTAATTTTCATCTCCTCATAATTCGTATCAAAACATCAGCCATAGCTCATCAAGAATTTCACTTATCGTTTTTATTATTAAATCAACTTATTATTCCAAAAGTATTATTTCTCCTCTAATAATTTTCTATATGTCCAAAATTCATATCATATCTATCAACCAAATCTTTATCTATCACCAAAACATAAGCTAATAATTTATTTTAATATTATCACTAAATCTTTCATGTAAATATATTATTTTAATTTCATATCATATTTATTAAATTACTTTTTTACTTTTACTTTACGATTACATGTTTTACATTTAGTGACAAAAAATTAGATCTAAATTGCAAAATACAAAGAAGATGATACTCCAATATTTATTATTAAAAACGATATTTTAGTTACAAAATTAATTTGGTTACAAAAAATAATGTTATACTGTAAAATATTAAATATAAATTACAAAATAAGTTACTTGACTGACATCATATTTTCTTCGCTTAATCATCAAGCAATGGTAATAAAATAAAAAAAATCAAGCAATGGGTTTTTTAAAAAAAGATATTCAAGTAATGAGCAAAATTCATTGCGCATGTCATCTAGCAATGGTAATAAAATAAAAAAAATCAAGCAATGAGGTTATTAAAAAAATATTATGAAGTAATGAGCAAAATTCATTGCGCATGTGTTGCGCGTGAAGAAGGGCTGCTAGCAGTTACATTCACATCTCTCACATTTGAGTAAATGTCGGTTCTAATAGATTTGATTAATTTATAAAAAAAACAAAAAAAGACAAAAAATTAGAGAGGAAAAAAAATGAAAGAAGAGAAGAAAACCTGTCGAACACCTATGTTTACATCCTGTAAAAGGATATATGTGTCTGCGCAAAGAAATGTCAAACTGGCATCATTGCCCATTTCAACCTCCCCAAATTATTTATTTTACATTTTTTTTAAAAATAAAACAATAATTCACACCCTCTCTTTCATTGTTTCTTCGATTACTCTCTGCAGAGGAGACTAGAGAAAGAAACAAGAGAGAAAGAGAGAAGATGGGAGTAGCGTTGGTGGGCATGGAATCGCTGAGCGAGAAAGCAGCAATGATGAGAGAGTCGCTTCAAAAGAGCCAAACCATCACAGACAACGTCGTCTCCGTTCTTGGCTCCTTTGACAGTCGCCTATCTGCTCTTGAAACCGCCATGCGTCCCACTCAGGTACTCTTCTATTCTCTGCTTCAATGTTCTTTTTCTGTTTGATTTCTCAGAAAAGTTAGGTGAAAGAATAGGAAGGAATCTGGATTCTGAACTCCATAGTTCCCATTGCTTACGAAGACCCAGAACAGGTAAATGACCGTCTGGCCTTGTTATGGTTTGACTTTCCCGTTTTGCTATCGGAGACGGAATGGCAAGTGCAATAACGTGAAAGAAAGTGCAAGGACATGAAAGGAAATCATGTTTTTGATTCTTCAATTTTACACAATTGAAGATCCCAGAAGACGAGAATGAGTATCTGGATTAGTTTCGTTGACTTTTTGACTCTGTTTTAAGCAACAGAAATAGCTGAAAACATTGTATTCAATCTTATTCTTTATTATATTTTCTTTCATTTTCTCCGCGGATTGGGGTTTCTATTATTAGCTCAGTTTGTCTGTTCAGCTAATCAGATCAGACCCATATCACTGATTGATTTTAAGAAGCTTTGGCTTACGTTTTTCAGATCGCATCGACATGTTCTTGTTCTTCTATGCTGTTATTGATTTGCAGATTAGGACACACGCTGTAAGGAAAGCTCATGAGAATATAGATAGGACTTTGAAGTCTGCAGAGGTTGTACTGGCTCAGTTTGATCTTTTGCATCAGGTTGGCTTCAAACATCAGTGTGATTTAACACACTTGTTTATTAGTTCAATGTGTTACTAATTGGATCTCATGCAATATCTTTTTCTCCCAATTTTATTTGAGGAGATGATAGATTTTAGTTAAATTTGTTTAGGCAGTAACAATGTCTTAAGTTTAGCTTCATCAAGTAGTTCTTGACTCTTCATTGAGGCTTCTCCAAAGTTTAATATAATTTTTTGAAACAGGGCTTAATTTTAGGTGGTATATTTATATTTGCATCTTGGTAAATATGATTATCGTTAGAGCCCAAGTTTTGCATTGTTATTAGGGTTATCATTTCTGCAACATGGTTCTCATATATCTTACAGATTAGATCTCTCTGGAGATAGGTTACTAGAGATCCATGCTTGTCAGTTTACAACAGTTATTGTGGCAAAAAAGTTTTGAAATTTATTCCATCCCTAAAATTTCAGTTTAGTTCTCCTACATCTTCACGATAGATGAATATTCCCGTCCCCCCTATGTTTCTGTGCATCTTTCAAATGGGGCTGAAAGGTTTATACAATTTCCCATAATTTGAATTGTATGCGATATTACTATACTATTGAGCCATTTTGAAAGAAAAAAGGTGCAATTATTAATATTGGAAAAAATTGGGAGAAGCTCAACCTTCCCTTGCAAATTAAACAGATTTTGGAATTTGTTTTGCGTTCTAAATATGGTGCCAAAATTTTAGGTTGCTAATCAAGAACAATACATAGTATGTTGCGGTCCAATATTATTCTGAGGTTAGTGAAAACCTTCAAGGTAATGTTGGTTTTCATGAAAGGTACATACTATAATTTGGTCCAGAATTATTATGAGGTTGTTAAAAAACCTTTAAGGCAATTTTGGCTTCCATGGAAGGACAAGTATAATCTTGCATCTAATGGTCAGCAGCCTTCACATTGTTGATGTACAGAACATGTTACAACTTTCAGCATGGTTCATGTAAACATTTCATATGATGCAGTAATACGTAACAATTTTCTCAATAGTGGCAACCCAATGCACATGAACTCAGCTGTACCTTATTTCAGGGGTTGGGTGTTTGATCCCTCCTACCATCTTTTTCCTCTCTTTCCCTATCTCTTGTCTTTCTTCTCAAACTAAAGTCCTAGCTAATCATCAGTCCCAAGCAAATATTCTGATTTCTGACAAACTTTTCCATGACCGTTTATTTGGTCTTCCCCTTATTTGGGTCATGCTTTGACATTTCAACAAAAAACATAACATTTCTTCTATCCTAGTTATTGATCTTTGTTGCACACAGGAGACTGGCTGGATTCCTTCTTTATCTTTCCCTTGGATGGTTCCATCTTTGACTTCTGACTAATTATTTCAAGTTCTATCCATTTTTGTTTATCCATTTATGCATTCTAAGCCTATAGTAATATTTTCATTCTCTGTTCTCTGGCATATCCGTTAGTTCATTTTATTTTTAGCTGCTCCCCCATTCTGGTCTTAAAGTATGGCCAGTTCAGAGCCATATCATTAAATTTCCATTTCATTAATTATGTCATCAAGACGCTTGATTACACAACATAATGTTCTATTTTCCTCTCTTTTTTTCCAAATTAACTTTTCATGTTTGGTCATTCTTCCCTTATATTTTAGATTTTTTTTTTTTCAGTACTTGAGTTCATAAAAAGACTTGATCCTGGAGAAAATATTGATATTATATAAAATTCTTATCCTAACAAGGTGGACCTAATAATAAAAAACATCTTTAGGGTCCAACCAAGAATTTCATGATATCTGGTCATAGTTAAACGGGCAATGGCTAGTTGATTATACTTAAATTATATCATTTCTTTATTTTTCACCTTCTATGATATAATATCTTTTACTTCATTTGTTCAGTATGTCGTATTATTTGCAAGTTTCTTGAAAGTCTGTGCTGATATTGTTACCATTTCAATTCATAGGCAGAGGCTAAAATACTAAAGGGGCCACATGAGGCCCTTGAAAGTTATTTAGAAGCGATCAATCAGCTGAGGAAAAATATTCATTTTTTTAGCAGCAACAAAGGCTTTAAGAACAGTGATGGGGTGCTCAACCATGTGAATAACTTACTCGCTAAAGCTATATCGAAGCTAGAAGAGGAGTTTAAGCAGCTATTAGCTTCTTACAGGTTTGTACTAACATGCTTAACAACGCTCCCTAGCCGGATGATGGTTCTTGTTTATTTTACATAAAAGAAATTTGTCAGTTCTGTGATTAACATTTACTTCCATAAGTCTCTTTACTCCTATTTTTAGGATGAAGCTGAGCCCCATGGCACAGTTGCATGTTCCAGCTTATTCTTCTTGCACCTGGCATAAGTGAAATCTTCTTTGTTATATGTCTGTACCAAATAAGTTTTGTAAATATATTTTGGGTTTTTCTACGTCCTTTCTCTTGAATGTATGTATGGAAAAATACATTTACCCCCTAAGGTTTGGTGAAATCTACAGTTAACACGTATTTTCAGAAATTACACCAACATCCTTTGACTTACTTTGTTTAGATGGTTTCTGTTAACTTCTATCCGACTTAATGAAAAGGCTATAATACCCCTTCTTATATAACAAAATTTAAAAAAATTCACTCTCAGTTTATCTTTTTGACAAAAACTCAAAATTTTGATTATTATTTTATTCTCAAAATTCAATTTCATTTTGTCAAGAAATCTAGAAATCTTTTACCTTAATTAATTCAAATTAAGGTTGATGAGGAGCTCTTGCAGCTCATTGAGTTGGAGGTTCGTGAGTTGCTTTCTTCTTATGAGTTCCCTGGTGATGATGTCCCTGTTATTTCTGGGCCTGCCTTCTTAGCTTTGGAGGCTTTGATGCCTAAACCTAACATCAACAGGGGAGAAAATCAATGGGTTATCGGTTGACAAAATATATGAACTTATGGATGCTGTTGATATTATTGGGTTTAGGAATACAACTGATACTAGGGTCAAAATGTTTCAGAAGATTCTTAACAATGCTATGGCTGGGGATAACCTGGTTGTTCCTTAAGGGTATTCAAAGAGAGGGATGGTTTTGGCGAAGCCCGAAATTATTACCCTGCACACTAAGTTTGCTGCAATTGTGTTTGTGTTAAAGTAGGAGGGGGGTGGAAGCCAATGCATCGGCCCTGTAGATCCGGCCAGATCTGGCCAGATCAACTACTATACCTGTCAAGGTCTGAGCATGTCATGGAGTACACAAAAAAGAACGGATTTAGGGCTTTTATTTTAGGTATTATGAGTTATTTTGATTATTGAGGCAATTATATAATTATGAAAGTAGTATGGGTATTTAGAATTTTAGGAATTAATATATTTAAGTTTAGTAGTTAGTTTCCTTATTTAAATTTAGTGGTTAATTTCCTTATTTAAAGTATTCTTTATTGGAGTAGGACCAAGGTTTCTAAGATATCTATATAAGAGACATACATATGTTACTTTTACTTAGCTATTGATGAATAAAAAAACTATTATTGTTATTTGCTTGTATCCATGTGATTGGGTTTTGCTTCTTTGCACCCGTGATCAGGTTGTTGCTTTCCTTGGGAAAATTCATGTGATTTGGATTGATTATCATTATTTTTTGTTATTGATTTTTCCCTTGCTGTTTTACATCAAGTGTCATCAGAGCCGAATCGATCTACCATTCTCACTAATAACAAATTTTCATCAACCAAATAACTAGCTGATTGGAAAAAGAGTTGAGTTATTGCACAGATCTGGTATTTTGGTTGAGGTTTAGAGTCTCTTTCAGCTGCTCCACCGCGAGCGGCCACACACGCCCTCACCATCTAATGCCTCTGCCACCCTGACACCTTGCCGCCGGAAGAGGGGTGCAGCATTGGACCAAAAACTCCGATCTGATCATTCCTGCCTTTCATGCGCCCATTCGTGGCTGGAAAACACTTCCCGGAAAGATTGTCCCACACAGTCAACATTCAATATATATCTATCGTTTTTGGTGACTTGTCGAAGGCCACCACCACTATTCCGTTCGGAATTCACTAATCTACTCATCCCTGCCGTCCTCGCCTTGTGATTCTGCCGGATTCCTCCATGTTGAAGCCACAATATTCTTCTAGATCCGCTGCTTCAACAGAAACCAACTGCAGAGCTGCCGACACGTGCCTGTGAGCCGAGCTGTTGGTTTGACCTGAGCTGCTTTATCAAGCCGTTTCTTTGGTCGATCCTGAGCTGGAATTTATAGGATCCCAGCCAATCTGAGCCTGATTTAAGCTGTTTTCCCAGAAAAAAAAAAATCAGTTTTTTTTTAATTGCTCCATTATTTAATTTTGTATTTTCTATACAAAAAAAAACAAAAAAAAGTTTATGTTGGAGTAGCTTTAAATTTTAGTTTGTTACCACGTCCATCCTTACTTCGGAACAAATTCAAAGCATAAAAGCTCAACTATCCTTTGACTCTACGCGTTTGAGTTAATTTCTCTAAGGGTAAGGTATGGTTCTTGTTGTAGTTTAGGTTTAGGGTTTATATAGTGAAGGAAAAGAAGGAGAATAGAGATAGAGAGTATAGAGAGAAGGGGTGGCAATGTATTATGGAGGCAGAAAAGGATACTAATTGTGTCATGGAGGCAGAAAAGGATACTAAGTTAGTAGTAGTTTATATATAAGACATAATATTGAGAGACTACAATAATAACCTTACTCAATCCTACGCTCCTAACACTCAAGTTGGAGCATACTCCAACATGTTACAAATAGACCCATATCATAACAAACCAACCTATCCGATCTGAAACAAATAAACCAAAGCCTAAAAAGTTACAATAACCCATAAGAACATGTCGGGACAACACGCCCACGGACAAACAATTAGGCCACCATGTCAGCACCACCTAACATCAATGGATCAACACGATCCAAAGACAAGATCCAGAGACATTGGATCAGCAAGACTGACTTTTTGTGTTGACTGGGTTGCAATCAATGGGTCAGATTCACTGAATGGGTTAGATCAGGTCGACTTCATCAAAACAGGGTTAAATCCGGGTCGAAACTGGGTCGGGTTAGCAGAGGGCAAACATGTCTGAGTTGGGTCATTGGATCCTGATCAGGAATAGATTTGGTTCGAATAAATAGATTCAGGTAAGAAAATGGGTTGCGAGCTAGCAAAACGGGTTGCCGGGGATTGGATGACTCCCTTGGCCGTAATTAAGTGTTGGAGATTGGGTTTTGGTCGCTGGCATGTCGTGAACCTAGCAGTGGTCTCCTATCAGCGAGGGGGAGGATGAAGCTCATCCCGAGGATCAGACAAATCTTGTCGAAAATGAACCAGAGCTCGCTGGAGAAGAAGACACACCAAACAAATGACGACAGAAATTGTCGAAGAAGAGGAGAAACTGGACATAACTCACCTGAGAAAACAGAACATGTTGGAGAAGACAGAAACACGCTGGAGAGGATAGAACTTGCTGGAAAGAGGCAACACTTGTTAGAGACGCTTTGATATCATGTTGTTTAGGTTTAGAGTTTATATAGTGATAGAAGAGAGGGAGAACAGGGACAAAGAGTAGAGAGAGAGAGGGTGGCTGTGTGTTATGAAGGTAGAAAAGGATACTAACCCTAAGGTTAGTAGTAGTTTACAAGGTTCTAGTTCAGGTTGATGTTGATGGGTTCTCTAATAGCTTTAATTCTGAGGTCTTGGGTTGCAGCATCGAGTGCAACAGGGGTGGTGATCTCAGTTTGGCCCTAGTGGAGAGTGGCGATCCAGTGGAGATGTGGGAGGGTGTGGATGTTAGGGATGAATAGGAAAGCTTCGATTTGGGTTTTGAATTGGGTTAAAAAGCTCCACAAATTGGTGGGGGTTTCGATGGTAGGAATTGAAGAGCAAGCTATTAGTTTGTTAGAGGAAATTGAGCGTCTAAGGGTTGAAGAGTGTAAAACCCGGTACCGTGGTCAATCTAGAGGTAAGAAACTTGCTAAAGGGAGTAGTAGAGAACTGAAAAGGTTGGAATTTGTTGTCAACTACGATAAGTTAAACGGGGACACAATTAGACTAACGGAAGAAGTGTTAGAGGAGTCAAGAGGTCCACCTTCGATATAATGTTGTGGAAAATTATTTCGTGGAATGTTAGAGGAGCTAATGACGTGGCAAAGAGGGCTACTATCAAACACTTTCTTGGGGAATGGAAAGGTTCAATGGTTTGTCTCCAAGAGACAAAGACGGAGCTTATTGATGCTTCTATTGTCCGAAGCTTATGGGGTTTAAGATCTTGTGGATGGAAAGTTTTGCCGTCGATGGTGCTTCAGGAGTTATCATTTGTGGGACATGTGGGTGATGGATTTGCTCGATTGTCAGATTGGTTCGTTCTCTGTTTCTTGTGTCTTCAAATGTCTCTTGAAGGGTGGGGAGTGGATTATGACTGGCGTTTATGGTCCTGACGAGAGTGACAGTAGAAGTCTTTTTTGGGATGAGCTGGTGGCTATTAGATGACGGTGGTAGCATCCTTGGGTCTTAAGGGGTGATTTCAATGTAGTTCTCTATCCTCATGAGAGATCATAGAGAATTTGTGAATCTAGGCCCATGAGGGACTTCTTGGAGTTTGTGAGGGGTAATGATCTTATTGATCTGCCTTTATCTGGTGGAGCCTTTGCGTGGTCGAATTCCAGAGCTTCTCTTTCGTTTTCGAGAATTGATCAATTTCTTGTGTTTGATAGTTGGGAACTCCAGTGCCCTAATTTGATCCAAAAGCTTCTCCATAGACCAACTTTCGATCATTTCCCCATTGTTCTCGAAGTAGGGGGTATGATGTGGGGTTCGACGCCGTTCCGGTTTGAGAATATGTGGCTGAGAGTTGAAGGGTTTCGTGATCTTGTAAAGGGTTGGTGGGAGGGCGCGGTCTTCCATGGTGCTGCTAGCTTTATAGTGGCAAAGAAGCTGAAAAGAGTAAAAAAAAGAAGTGCACATTTGGAATATAGTCTTTTGGCAATATCAATTCTACTATCAATGCTCTAGTGGGTTAAATTAATGAGTTTGATGAAAAAGAAGTTAGAGAGGGTTTGCGGAGGAGTGATTTGGATAGAAGGCTGATTGCAAAAAAGGAGTTGGCTAATCTCCTCACCTTGGAGGGAATTTCGTGGAGGCAGAAATCTAGGGAGTTATGACTTCGAGAGGGTGATAAAAATGATAAAAATACCAAGTATTTCTATTGAATGGCATATGCTCATAGAAGGTTAAACTTTATTACTGCCGTCGAGGTGGACGGTATGACGTTCGATGAGGAAGGGGACATTAAAGGGGTGGTTTTTATGAGAACCAAGTTAACGAGACTTGTGGGAACATGTCGATCTTGGATGGCTTGGAGTTTTCCAGAATAGATGAGTTTGATGCTAGGTGGCTCGATAGACCTTTTACTGAGGATGAAATTCTTGCAGCTCTGAAGGAATGTGATAGAGATAAAGCCCTGGGTCCTGATGGCTTTACGATGTCTTTATTAGCCCATAGCTGGGAGGTGATTAAAGGGGATGTTATCAAACCTTTTGAGGAGTTTCATGCTTCGGGAGAGTTTGTGATTAGTCTAAATACCACTTTTGTCACGTTGATACCGAAGAAGAAAGGGGCGTCTAACATTAGAGACTTCAGACCCACTAGTCTAGTGGGTTGCATCTATAATTTTATTTCAAAGGTAGTAACCTTTAGATTGATAAGAGTGATGAATAAGATGGTGAGCCTTATGCAAAATGTGTTCATACAGGGAAGGCAAATTTTGGATGTGGTTTTGATAACCAACGAAGTGGTGGATACTCAGTTGAAGATTGGAGGGGGAGGGGTAATTTGCAAACTTGATATGGAAAAAATGTATGACCATGTTTGCTGGAACTTTGTCATCTATTTATTAAATCGCATGGGATTCGGGGAGAGATGGTGCCAGTGGATTTTTAAGTGTACGTCCTCTACTTATTTCTCTATATTGGTTAATAGGTGTCCTTTCGGTTTCTTTCGAGCTTCTAGAGGACTAAGGTAAGGAGACCCTCTATCTCCGTTCTTATTCTCGTTGGTTATGGTAAGGAGACCCATTAGTCTAGTGGGTTGCATCTATAATTTTATTTCAAAGGTAGTAACCTTTAGATTAATAAGAGTGATGAATAAGATGGTGAGCCTTATGCAAAATGCGTTTATACAGGGAAGGCAAATTTTGGATGTGGTTTTGATAGCCAACGAAGTGATGAATACTCAGTTGAAGATTGGAGGGGGAGGGGTAATTTGCAAACTTGATATGGAAAAAACGTATGACCATGTTTGCTGGAACTTTGTCATCTATTTATTAAATCGCATGGGATTTTGGGAGAGATGGTGCCAGTGGATTTTTAAGTGTATGTCCTCTACTTCTTTCTCTATATTGGTTAATAGGTGTCCTTTCGGTTTCTTTCGAGCTTCTAGAGGACTAAGGTAAGGAGACCCTCTATCTCCGTTCTTATTCTCGTTGGTTATGGAAGCTTTAAGCAAAATGCCGGTGAAAGGGGTTGAAATGGGTTTACTGACTGATCAAAGTAGGAGATGTTGATGTATACGGCATCCAGTCGATTGCTACTACAAGACAATGTTTGGAGCCAAAATTTGAAATTTTGGTGGCCTACCCAGTCGACTGGTATGGTACATCCAATCGACTGGTGTATCTTTGCCAGTTTACCCAGTCGACTGGTATGTCGAAAAATCCTTAATATTGTAGGTAGTCAGTCGATTGGTATTGCGATTCTATAAATAGTCTATTTAGATTTTTTAGTTTTCACGCAATTTTTGAAAACCCTAAGCTTTCTCTCTCTAGAAAAACTTTGATTTCAGTCCAAATCTCTAAAAAAACAATCAAATTTTATCGGTGCTCAATAAGACTCTTCTTGGTAAATGGCTATGGAGGTTCATTGTTGAGAAAGATCATTTGTGGAGGAAAGTGGTGGCGGCGGCAAAATTCGGGATGGATCTTGGTGGTTGGATGTTTAAGGTGCCTTAGGGTCCTTATAGAGTAGGAGTGTGGAAGTTTATTAGAAAAGGTTGGGAGGATTTCTGGTTTTATCTTGAGATTTCGGTGGGCAATGGAGCAAAAATTGGGCTGTGGTTTGACACTTGGTGTGGGAATACCCATTCAAAGGTTAGATTTCCATGTATTTTTAATTTGGTGAGAGATAAAGAAGCTCGTTTCATGTATTTTTAATTTGGTGAGAGATAAAGAAGCTCGGAATAACTCTTGTTTTTCATTGACCAACCATGGAGTCACTTGAGATGTACCTTTTGTTCGCAATGTTCAAGATTGGGAAGCTGAGGAGGTAGTGGCGTTTTTGGAAGCCCTTTATTCTTCCAAGATTGTGGTGGGTAGGGAGGATGAGATGAGATGGAAACCAAGGCCAAATAAACAGTTCTCGGTAAAAAGATTTCTACATTATTCTTTTTGATAAAAGCCTCAGTAGTGAGACTCCTTATTTTCCTTGGGACGCTATTTGGTGAGTTCGGGCGCCCTCAAAAATTCGTTTTTTTTTTTGTTTGGGAGGCTTCTTGGGACAGAATTGTTACTATAGACAATCTTCAAAGGAGGGGAAAGATTATGGTCAATAGATGCTATATGTGCAAAGAGAAGGCTGAATCTGGTTTTTGGTGAAATGCACTTTTGCTAGAAGCTTGTGAGAAATGACTTATAGAATTGTGGGAGTCTCTTGGGTGATGACGGGGTCAGTGAGAGATGAACTAGAGGCTTGGAGTGGCATTAGAGCTTCCAAGGAGGTCAAGAAGGCCTTAGGTTTAATTCCTCACTCGATTTAGTGGATTGTGTGGGCCTTTGAAGGTTTTGAAAATTCACTTGTAAATTTAAGAGATAGGTGGTTTAATACTCTTAATTTTTGGCTTAGAGGAAATTATTGGCTTTTCGGTGCACTTTCTTGGTGCATTTTAATAAAGTTTTGCTTATAAAAAAAGGACTCACGAAACCGCGTGGGTAAATTTATTTTTCCCATGTATGTGCTTTATGATAACCATTTTTTTTATTATCTAATATAAATCAGTGAATGAAAACGAAGTTGAGTTTCAAGTCTAGTTTCCAGATTGAAGCTGCTAATTACTGATTTTCTTGGATCCTATTGCGTTGTATCCTTTTCTCTGAGCTATTCTCTGCTCTTTAAGTGCCAAAACTGTGCCGAGTCCATGTTTCGTATTTTGGTGGAGTGCTCATTGGCTAGAAGTTTGTGGGAGGTGGCGTATAGGATCTTGGGTGTTTCTTGAGTGATTTCTGGCTCTGTGGAAGATTAAGTATGGGCTTGGAGTGGTTTGAAGGGTTCAAAGAAAATCAAGAAGGCTTACATTTTGATTTCAGTCTCTATTTGAGGCTTTTGATGGCATAGAAAGGCCTATTGAAGTTATTAGAGATAGATGGTTCAACACTTGATTTTTGGTTTAAAGGAATTTTTTTGTAAATGTTTTGGACATTAGATTTTGTGGACTCCCTCTCTTGTAATTAGCCTTGGCTTTGAGCAGAACTGTCTTGGAGCTTCTTAATAAAATTTTACTTATAAAAAAAGAACTGTGAACCTTTAAAAAATTTCTTGCTGTTTTGCACACACTGGGAAAATAGTAAGATTTTCTTGGTCAGTTTTCTAATCTGAAGATCATTAGTATTTCTTGTGGGAATTCAAAAACTGTTTCTTTTTAGCAATTCTATATGCGTGATGCACGTTTAATGCTAGACTCCCAATTTCCTTGAGAAAGGATATTTAAATTGTCTAATGCACTGTTGGTTGCAGTTTATTTAACATTGCATGTTGCAATTAAGCTCCATTGATATTATTCATTAACTTATCTTTTTTGTTTCTCTTTCTTTTATTTTGGTGGGCGGGGGGGATTTTTCAGCAAACCTGTGGAGCCTGATCGTCTTTTCGAGTGCCTTCCGAACTCAATGAGACCATCTTCAGACCCAGGTGATTCTAGTGGGAAGAATCCTTATTCAAACAACCACTCTGAGCACCAAGACAATGACTTAGAGACTGCTGCTTATACACTTCCCGTTCTTATACCCCCACGGATTCTGCCACTACTGCATGATTTAGCTAAGCAAATGTTTGAAGCTCGCCACCAGCAACAGTTGCTCAAAATTTACAGGTAAAAGTTCCATCTTGGCCCTCAGTTATTTATTGTTACATGTTGATATTCACAGTTTAGTAATCAAGCCATCTTCTGAGAATAATAGTTGTCTAATTGTACGATTCGCTTCTAGTCTTTACGGCAGCTGTATGATGCGCAGTGTATAGGTTTTTCGAAAACAACCAGAATTGCAAATGAATCGTCTATTTTGTGGTGCGAATCATAGAATCTCACCGAATCGTCGATTATCTTCGATTCGAAAACCCGGAAAATATGGGTTGACCCACCAATATAGAAAACCTTTATTAATTCACTTTTCTTCATTTTTTTTTTGGAAAAAAATACCTGTGGAAGTTGATAGGTTTTTCTGTGCAAAACCCATGTCTACCATTGAAGAAACTGGTCTTCTCTTTTATCTCTCATTTGATAGGGTTTTCTCTAGAAAACTCATAACATTTGACAACTATGGGGCAAATCGTTTCATAATTTGCTATGATGCTAAGGTTGCATAAATTGATAGAGAGCTTCTGGTTATTTGCTTATGTTAAACTGCTTTTTACGATCTTTCAATGCTGTGCAATGCATAATTCCTATCATTCAATGATATATCAAAATTGTTTGCTATGTTTTCTTTTGACAATTAAAAGTATTGTATTACAAGGCATTAAGGGGGCGCCACCAATGTAAAATATCAACTATCTACAAATAGTGTTTTTATGATTCTATAAGTTGGAAGCTCATTTACCAAAAAATCCCCTTAAAAAATAAGTGCAGTAAATTAGCACTTCTTAGGAGAAGCAATCAACCTTTCAATCCAAACCAACAACCCAATTGAGAGTGGGATCAAGGCTATGATCTTCATTCTTTATTTAGAAGCTTGAATGCCACTCCAAGCCCAAACCTTCTCTTTAATTTCTATATTGTGAATGCAATTAACTTATTTGTTAGAGACTCGGTGCTTATGGGTTCGCTACCACAATTTTAAAAATTTCAACTTCACATTATGATTCCACTGTCAAAAATAGCAAAGGAGTTGAGTATGAATCTGAATGTTCTTAACTTGCTTTTGAGTATGTTGAAAATAAGAATGAAAGAAATTCTATTTTTTTGATTGAATGAAAAGAATACAATTGACCCAATATATAGACTTATGAATACTAAGTCTAATAGGACTAGGACACAATAATTAGATTAGATAAATATGATCCAAGCCTACTAGGACACTCATTAAGAATCCTTTTAGGATTTTCAGCACTCTCCCTCAAGTTGGAGCATAGATATCATATGCACCCAACTTGTTACAAATAAATCGAACTCGAGAACCATCCAATGGTTTGTCTGTCGACTTTACATGTCTGCTACTAATCACATTTTGTAGAAGCTTTTCTTGAACAACATGACAATCAACTTCAATATGTTTAGTTCTCTCATGAAACACTGGATTGTTCGCAATATAAATAGTTGCTTGATTGTGACACCAAGCTCATAGAACTTGACGAGTTAACCCAAGTTCCGCTAACAATTGCTCTAGCCAAACCATCTCACACGTAGTATACGCCATTGCTTATATTCGGATTCAACACTCAATCTAGCCACCATAGTTTGCTTCTTACTTTTCCATGATACTAAATTGCCTTCAACAAATACACGATATCCAGTAGTAAACCTTCTATCAGATGGAGAGCTGGCCCAATCTGCATTAGTATAACCTTTAATTTGAGCATGATCATGATTTTGATAAAGTAAACCACGACCAGGAGTACTCTTAAGGTATCTCAAAATTCGAATAACAGCATCCCAATGACTAGTTTGCGAAGCATCGAGAAATCGACTAACCACACTTATTGCAAATGAAACATCAAGCCTAGTAACAGTTAAATAATTCAATTTTCTAACCAAATGCCTATATTGCCTTGGATCATATAATAATTCACCTTGATTAACCTCAAGTTTTGTGTTGGGATCCATAAGAATATCTATAGGCTTACACCCTAACATTCTAGTATCAATCAACAAATCAAGAACATATTTACGGTGAGATAAAGAAACACCATGACGAGATCTAGCAACTTCGATACCTAAGAAGTATCTCAATTGTCCTAAGTCCTTTGTCTGAAATTTAGTACTCAAGAATTGTTTCAGTACTAGAATTCTTTCTTTGTCATCTTCTGTTATCACAATATTATCCACATATACAATCAATAATATTCTACATGGCTTATCGTGTTTATAAAAAACAACCACATCTGCTCAGGCCAAAATTAACCACTACACTGAATCGACCAAACCACGCTTGAGGAGATTGTTTCAATCCATATAGAGATTTCTTTAATAGACATACTAACCTAGACTCCTCCTGAGCAACAAGTCCGGGTGGTTGCTCCACGTATACTTCTTCCTGCAAATCACCATTTAGAAATTCATTTTTCACATCCAACTGATGTAGAGGTCATTGAAAAGTAGCTGTTAGAGAGATAAACACACAAACACATGTAATCTTAGCCACTGGAGAGAATATCTCACCACAGTCAATACCATATACTTGTGTATACCTTTTGCTACTAGGTGAGCTTTTAATCTGTCAATAGTACCATTAGGATGAATCTTTACAGTATAAACCTAGCGACAAACAACAACAAATTTTCCAAATGGAAGAGGAACCAAGTCCCATGTATCATTAGTACTTAAGGTATGAATGTCTTCATCCATAGCTGCTTTCCACCAGAATGAGATAAAGCTTCTGTAATGGACTTAGAAATAGAGACAGAAGAGATCGAAGCAACAAACAAATCATAAGAAGGAGATAAATGATCATAAGACACAAAATTAGCAATCAAATTAGCTATACATAAACATTTACCTTTTCGAAGAGCAATAGGACGATCATCCTCATACGATTACATGGGAATAGGTAATGATCCACTCATGGAGGAGGATCTGATTGTGTAAGGAGCATGGGAATAGATAATGGACAAGGAAATGAATCAGCCAGATCTGAGATAGAATGAAACTCGGAGAAATACCGAGTAGTTTCAAAGAATGTAACATCAGCACAAACAAAGTACCTTTGTAGTGAGGGACTATAACATCGATAACCTTTGTGTACGAGAATAGCCAAAGAAAATACACTTAGTAGAGCGGGATCAAGTTTGTCAACTCTTGGACGGAGCTGATGAACAAAACAAACAGATCCAAAGACATGAAGAGGTAAGTGGAAGGTAACACCTCTTGGAAATAACTTGGAGTGAGAGGGATTGAATAGAAGATGGCATACGGTTGATTAAGTAACATGCAGTCATAACGGTCTCATTCCAAAACAATTTGGGGACATGCATATGAAATAAGAGAGTACGAGCAGTCATCCCAACATTTTTTTGCTTCACAATCCCATTCTGTTGGGATGTATGAGAGCAAGATAACTAATGAATAATGTCAGACTTGGTCATAAAAGTTGTAAAAGGCTTAGAAAAATACTCACGAGCATTGTCATTACGGAGAATCTTAACAGATAAGTCAAATTGGGGTTTTATCTCAGCACAAAAGGCACAAAAAATTAAAAACAACTCAGAACGATATTTCATTAAATAAAACCAGGTAAGCCTGAAATAATAATCCACAAAGGTAATGAAATACCGAAATCTAAGTTTGGAAGTCACACGACTTGGACCCCAAATATCATAACGTACTAACATAAAAGGACTAGACACACAAGTATTAATTCAGGAAGGAAAAGACCTACGATGATGTTTACCCAATTGACACAACTCATATTTTAAAGACAAAACCTGACTTCAAGTAGGAACTAACTTTTTTAGCTTCTCTAAGGACGGATGACCAAAACGACAATTTACCTGTCAATCGAGCAAGCAATGGGTGATGGGATAGGATCAAAGTAATACAGGCCGTCTGATTCATGCCCTCCACCAATTGTCTTCCTTGTTTTAAAATCCTTGATAAGAACTTATCCAGAATCAGGAAGAAAGGTAACAACACAGTTAAGACGTTTTGTAAGCTGATTAAGAGATATCAAATTATACTAAGAGAAGGAAGCATACAGGACAGATGATAAAGATAGAGAAGAACTAGGGTGCACAGTGCCAGTGCCAATGCCACTTGTAGTGGTTTTAGATCCATCAGTAACATTAGGCAAAGATGAAGAGTGATAAAAACTAGAGAAAATAGTAGTGGTACTTGACAAATGATTACTAGCTGCAGAGTCAAGGACCCAAAGTCTAAATGAAGAGTTACTAGATAATAGGCAAGCTTTTGGTGTGACTTTTTGGGTGGAAAGTGCAGTTGAGGAGGATGTCCCACTGGTTGCCTTATATTGTAAGAACTCATCATACTCATCTTTGGAAACCATCAAGAGAAGTTATAGGCACGAAATTTGAGGTAAGTCCATACTTAATAGAATCAGAAGTCATAACATTAGCAAATATGGGACGATCAACTAACTTCCAACACGTATCTCGAGTATGCTCGGAACGATGGCAGTACGTACATTGATGAAGTAACTTCCAACACATCTCCCGAGTATGCGCGGGATGATAGTAGTACATACATTGACGAAGTGAACCTCAACCAACAAAATTATCACTACGACCGAATGAAGTGCTACTATGAGGACTTGAAGGGGGAGACATACCATAGAGAGGAAAGATAGAGTTACGAGGAAAGAGAGGGGAACATACTGTTTTTTTTTTTTTTAAATTGCTGCCCCTTTTTTTTTTTTTTTGACGGCCTTTTTTTTAAACTTTTTTTCGTATGAATCTATCAAACTTTCTCTGCTACCCAAGAGAGATCTTGCTCTGATATCATGCTGAAAATAAGAATGAAAGAAATTTTGTGTCTTATTGATTGAATGAAAAGAATACAATTGACTCAATATATAGACTTATGAATACTAAGTCTAATAAGACTAGGACACAACAATTAGGTAAGATAAATATGATCCAAACCTACTAGGACACTCATTAAGAATCCTATTAGGATTATTAACAGAGTATAAATTTCTTTTGGTCCATGACAGTCAAGTGTGAAGATCAATTTAAAGTTTTTGGATGGGAATGGCGGGCAGAAGTCATTTGCAACTCTTTTGCAGCTTGGCTGCAGGTTAGTCTTGCACCTGAAAAATAAGTACTTTAAAAAGTTCTGGGATCTTTTTCTGTAAACGGACTAAAAAAGAAAAAAGAAGCAAGTAGCGACATGGGGTGCTAGTTTTTTTTAATTGAAAAAAGGCATGTAATACCTCATAGTAATATTAAAGGTTAGCCTAGATGAACTTTGAATTTCAAACTCCTTTGATCGATTCAAGTCAGTGCCTAGTTACTACATATTATATTAATGTCTGTCTTGTACTCTGACATATGAGAACAAGATGAAGTCCCTTGGATGTACTATCCATCTAACTTCATATCCCTGTAGCAGGAGAGAGACGAGTTGCCTTGGCATGGGATTACAACTGTGTGTTTGTCCCTGCTCAGGTTCGCACTGAGAAACAGATTCATGAAAAATTATAGTTTTCTGGATCCTGATTGGATTCAAACTTGTCTTCTGCTACCAGAAGCTTGTCATACTCTACATTGCTCGGACTCAGCCAAAAATGGCAGCACTCCAGAGTTGACACGACATGATACTGGACTCTTCCACAACACTTTGGTCACGCCTAATTCTAAAAAAAAAAAAAGATACAAGAGGAGAACACAACCATTGCTGACCATGAGAGAGAAATACGTCCCTGGTGATGAGAGTGAAAGTCATCACTAGCCAGGAGAGGGAAACTTATCTCTGGATGATGAGAGAGTCTGTCGCTGATTGAGGAAAGAGAAAGTCTGTTTCTGGCAAGGAGAGAGGCTGCTGCTGCCTCGCTGGCGAGGAGAGAGGCTGCTGCTGCCTCGCTGGCGAGGAGAGAGAGAGAGGCTGACTGGGGGGAGAGAGAAAGGCAGTCGCTAGTCGCTGGGATGAGAACTGAAGAGAAGAGAGAAAGGGAAAGCCATGAAAGAAAAAGAGTAAAAACAAAAAACTTTCAAAAATTCGTTATCTTGCTAGCTGGTGTGAGAGAAATAAATAAATAGGTACTCGTGTGTGGTGGAACTTGGATTTAAACTTGATATGGGCTTACGGATTTTATATGGATTTAAACTTGATATTGGGCTTATGGACTATTATAGTAGGGCCAGTAGGTTCTGTTTTAATGAAATAATATACGGGCTTTAGTTTAATACATCTACAACAGCCCATTAGTCCGTTACTCTTCTCCTCTTTTGTTTATTTTCAATTTTCTTCTACCCAAACGATCACTGTTATAAAGTTCCATTGTTTTCTTTGCTTATTAGAACATCTTAAAACTAATAATATCTAACGAGTCCCCGTACCCTTATCCACTGTTTTGACTCTTTTTAAACCGTATCCCCGAGTTTCAAATTTGGGAAATTGGTTAGTCAGATACTTAGATACATACCCACTTCCGAAACCCGCACCCGAATCCGAGCAATATAGGTCATGCTGTATTTGACCTCTAAAATTATGGTTTTCTGTCATTCAGCTGAATTACCTTCTGTTTATCCATACCAATAGGCAGGACTAGAATGTCTAATAATGCAGAAATCATAAAATCCATCAGAAGGATGATGGTTTCTGCTTCTGGATCTGATTTACACATAAACATCAGCTTAGGAATTCCAACAGATTGGGCTTGGGGCGGGGAATTACCACCTCTGACTCGGGGATGAACCATATTCTCCATCCCCGCCTCTTATTACACTTGAATTCGCCATACTGCACTATCCTTGCCTCCATAACTGATGGCATTTGAGCTAAAATTATCAATCTGTAGAAAAAACTAACAATAATTTGTAGATCCAGTATAGAGTAGTTACATTCAGCCACTCAACATACAAACCTCTAAAAGTTGCTTTTTGTTTGGTTACATTTGAACATAAACAGTCCCAAACTGCTTCAAAATTTTGAAATTTAGGGAAAATTAAAAAAATAAATAATAGGAATAGAAGAGGATGAGTCAAATATTAAAAGGGTTTCAGAGATTACGCAAAGGAAAAATCTACTTTTGAGCAAAGATGTGATTGAGGCGGGTGGCGATAAACTCAATGGCAAACATCACGATCGATGGCAAACATCACGACTCTTGGCCCTCTTGTTCTCCCTGTTTTTAGCAAGTCAAAAAGGTCAAAAGGAAGGAGAGAGAGACTGAGAAGAATATTTTGTGCTGCAATTTCATTTTTTAATTTCTGGGTACTTATTGGACTGTAGCTAAATCTGAGCAATCAGCTTTTGAATCCACTTCTACATCATTGCTTTGATTCATTTTGATAATTTAAGATAAGCGATGGATACAATAGAAGAGATTTTGTGCACTGATATTTCATCTCCCCTTTATTATAAGTAAAAATGTATGTAAAAGAAAGCACCAAGGCGGTGCAAGCCATGTAAAAAACTATCTTCACAATACTAATTCTACAAATCTATAATATCTTATTCATTAAAAAAAATCCCCTTAAACTAAAAACTAAGGGGGATGAACTAATTATCTCTAATAAGTTGTAATAAGGCCTTTTTTCACCATCAAAAGCTCTTCCATTCCTCTTATTCCAAACAAGCGAAAAAATAGAGAGGGGAATAAAAAAGTAAGCCTTCTTTAACTCCTTAGAAGCACATATACCACTCCAAGCTTCTTTCACGGTTCCGACAACCACCCAAAAACACCCAAAACACTATAAGCCATTTTCCACAAACTTCTAGCCAACGAGCACTATCCTCTTTAATCTACAGAAATAGAACATAAAGGTACACACACACACACATAATGTCTCTAACTGACTTAAATTTTTTCCTTCTTTTCAGGGATACACGTTCTTCAGTTTTGGAAGAAAGCCTCCACAAATTGGGAGTCGAAAAACTTAGCAGAGATGATGTGCAGAGGTTGCCATGGGAGGTTTTGGAGGCCAAGATTGGGAATTGGATCCATTTCATGCGAATTGCTGTAAGGACTCTGGAATATGTGCAAACTTTTGTTCACATGTTATCCCAACTAACAGCATATGTTTGAACAGGTGAAATTGTTGTTTTCTGGGGAGCGTACAGTTTGTGATCAAATATTTGAAGGCTTTGATTCTCTCAGTGATCAGTGTTTTGCCAATGTTACTGCAAGTAGTGTTTCAGTTCTGCTTAGTTTTGGGGAGGCAATTGCCAGAAGCAAGCGATCTCCTGAAAAGTTATTTGTACTTTTAGACATGTTTGAGATAATGCAAGAGCTTCACTCAGAGGTATGCTTAATGTTATATTTCCATTTATGTGAGTTGCCCTTGATTTCCAACTTTTTGAGAAAATGGGACCACGGGAGATGGAAAAAGTAGGCATGTCTATTTTTTGAAGCTCCATATTATTTTTCATGCGGGTCCTAAACTTGTAAGGATTTTCCTGGGTGAAATAGAGCCACTATGTTTTGCTTAAATTACTAATAGTATGTGGGTTCAATTGAAAAATTGTATAATAAATCATATGGTCTTGGAAAAAACTAGCTAGAAATTAGGAGACACATTAAATGTTTTACGAACATTGAATATTTTAATAAATTAGACAAATTTGTACTTCAAAATGAAGGTTTTTTTTTTATATAAATTTTCTGGCAGTTTTTCCTTTTCATCCATTGCCATCAATTTCATATATGATTAAGATTTAACACGTCTTTTTCTTGTCTTTTGTGGTGCATGTGTTACTTCTCTGCTAGATCTATGCTTTCATTGCTTGTATTAGATCACTTGTATCTAGTATTGATATATACAAAAATAAGACAAAAATTGATTCGCTTTAGGGTTGAAGAAGATAGATGTGGATAATTAAAGTTTTGGATTTATATGTTCATTCTTTATGATGGATGCATTACAGATCAATTTTCGATTTCAATCGATCTTTGCATTGCATCTTTCAGATGCAGCCCTTCTCCAGTTTTTTGTCGTTTTGAGCCTTATATATCCTCTTCTCTTCTCCTCATTGATGCATCTATTTATTAGTAAAAATTGCATATTACATTTTCTTCTATTTTCTTTTCTAAAGAAAAAACTATGGAACAGGGGAAAGTCATGTGTTCACTGTTGCTATGTTTATGATGATGTCTGATTAAGATTTTATTTTTAAGTAAAATTGTATTAAAAGGCATCAAGAGGATGCAATTCAAAGCCAATGCTAATTACAAGGAAGGAGATCCACAAAATGTAAGAGATCAAAATCATTTACAAAGAAAACTTACTTTAAATAAAAAAAATTAAGAATATTGAACCATCTATCTCTAATAACTTCAATAGGCCTCTCTATGCCATCAAAAGCCCCACGGTTCCTCTCATTCCATACTATCCAAAAAATAGAGTGGAATTAATGTGTAGGCCTTTTTGGTCTCCTTAGAAGCCCTCAAACCACTCCAAGCTCACATTTCATCTTTCACGGAGTCGGAAACCCCCCAAGATCCTATAAACCCATCTCTCACAAGCTTTTAGCCAATGAACACTCCACCAAAAAATGAAACACGGACTCAGCCCAACATTTACAAATGTAATATCTATTAACAATCACCTTTCTCTTTTTTTGTAAGCTGTCAATAGTAAGAATTTTCTTCTAAGAGGCCTCCCACACAAAAAAAACTTACTTTCTTGGGGGTACAAGGGCACTGTTGGAAATCACCCTGACAAGTTGCCCAGGTGGTGATCTTCCAAACACCCAAGTCTAGAATGACTTGTAAAGATTTGGAATCGAAAACAGGAACAGAAAATCAAAGAAAGAAAGTAGACAAGCAATTTGTTATTGAGGTTCGGCAATGTGCCTACGTTACCGTGAGTTTCTTCGAACTCTCTGCACTAAATCAATGGTTCTTTACAAATACAGCAACCCTCTTCAAGAAGCTCAAGTTCTTGAAGAAACCAAGAAGAGAAGAAAGGAAGAAGATAAGAACTAACAATGCTCTCTATCTAATCTAGACTTCTCTCTCTTTACAACCAGCCTCACTACAAAGAGTCCCTCTTGTGTTTGTGTCTTTGTACTCTCACACGATTCTCTCATTCACACACGTCTCACAAGTTACATGATATCTTGTGTCACAACCTTGTTGAGATTGAACCTAGGTGACCCTTTATATAGTGCACCCACTTGTTGTCCATTCTTGAGATTCAATCCTCACCCTTTGATCCTGATTATCACTTAATCATGGCCCTCCATCACTCCTAAGTGGTGCTGTGCGTTTCAACCTTGCAGCCGCACACCTAAGAGAGGGTTAAAACAGGCTGTCCATGTGTGCTTGACTTTGCCTAGCGCCTAGGTGCTCACCAGGGCGCGGTGCTGGGCAGAGTCCCTTTGCACACTCTCTGGGTGGTGCGCCGCTGGTGGGGAGCGGTGCGGTGCTGGCCATCACCTGTAATGCGCACACACCTTCAGCTTGTGTGCAGAAGTGCACACACTAGTGCGCCTACCCTTACCTTGCTCCAAAGTGATGCACACACATGTGTGCAGACCTTTAACTTGCTGAACTTTAATCCTCCAACCTTGGTTTAGACTTTAACCATCTTTGAACCATGTTTGGACATGTTTAAACCTTAACCATGTTTAAATCATGTTTAAACCTTAGACAAATACCAACAATCTCTACCTTTGTCTAAGCGTTTAAACCCGAACCATTTTTGCAGAGAGCTTCGGGATCCAAACTCATCTTGAGTCAACAATTAACCAACTCCAATCCTAAGTAGTCCAAGATAATGATTGAACTTACTTAGAGGTAGAACTTTAGTACCTAAATTTGCAGGACTTTCCTTCCTGGTCTTCTTGTCAACATGAATACATCATTTTGTATCATTTTCCAGAATGTAATGATACCGAACATCCATATGCTTCGTCTCCTCATGGAACACCAGATTCCTCTACAAGTGCCACGCATTTTGGCTATCCAAAGATACCACCACTTTCTTTTAGGACCTCCCACTCGTCCAACAACCCTTTGCACTCCGTAGCCTCTTTTATGGCTTCCGTAGCCGCTATGCGTTCTGCCCCGGTTGTTATGAGTGCTACCACCGGCTGCCACTGAGCCTTCAAATACCTCAGCAACCACTTCATCCCAAGCCAATGCTTTTTTTCGGGATTACTCACAAATCTGGTGAGAACACCCATTGCCCAAGAAACCCTTAATCAGTTTCTCTCTTTTTCTTGGATTCTACACATCCCAAGGATCTTTTGTGTAAGGCTGAGATCCTTCCTCTCAAACTCCTCACTGAGTTGAGATGTAAACCTTTCCATCCCATCCCTACTGTTCTGAACCAACAACACATCATCGACATAGATGAGGATACTCACCATCTTCTCCACCTTGTGTCCAGGTGAGAAAGTTTCTGCGAAATCTATGTCTTCTCTTCTTGTGAACCCATTTGCCACCAGCCTAGCCTTGTTCCGGACTTCATCTCCTGGAAGGTACCCTTCTTTGACCTTGTAAATCCACTTACAATCCACAACTTTCTGATTTCCCGGAATGTGCACCAATTCCCAGAAGTTGTTCATCCTCAAAGAATCCATTTCTTCCTCTATAGCCAGCTGCCACTTTGACGAATCCTTACACTCCATGACATCCGTGTAAGTCTCTTTTCACTCATTTCTCATTCTATCCAAGGAGCTGCTGTATCCGCAACATCCGCAAACCCATATCTTGAAGGTGGTCCGACCAGCCTTCCTTCCGGGTCTCTTGTGAGCTGGTAGTTGACTTGCTGCATCAATCTCTTCTTGTTCAGCCTTTTCTTGAGTTTCTTGAGCTTGGTATTCATCAATGGGCTCTACTTGGTCCGAACCCTCTTGCCTCCTTTGCTTTACCTGAACTAAATCTTCCTTGATGCTATGCTCCACAAGAACCAAACTGGTTTGCTCACTAGTCCCTGCAGGGTTAGTTTTCTCCAAGTAGGGAAATATCAATTCATTAAAAATAACATCCCTACTTATAATTAGTTTCATGCCCTTCTTTTCTAAGGACCACAACCTATATCCCTTAACCCCATCACCATATCTTAGAAATACACATTTTCTATATCTAGGGCTAAGTTTATCATCATTTTGTTGTGCATATGCAGCACATCCAAAAGTCCTAAGGTTGTCCAACTCAAGGGGTTTTCCACTCCACATCTCAATGGGAGTCTTGAGCTCTAAAGCTCTAGAGGGTGATCTATTTACCAAGTATGCAGCTGTAGCCACAACTTCTCCCCAAAAACATTTGGGTAATCCGGAACCATTTAACATGCACCTAACCTTTTCCATAAGGGTCATATTCATCCACTCAGCAACTCCACTTTGCTGAGGGGTTTCCACAACTGTCTTATGTCTTAGAATCCCATTTAACCTACAGAATTGATCAAGTTCTTGGTTAAAAATTTCTAAGTCATTATCGGTTCTTATCCCCTTAACTACTCTACCCATTTGAGTCTCAATCAGCCCTCTCCACACCACTAATTTATTCAAAGCATCTGATTTATTTTTAACCAAATAAACCCATACTCTTCTTGAATAATCATTAATTAAAGACAGAAAGTAAAAGTTACCTCTCTGTGTTGGTGTTCTTGCTGGTCCCCAAAGGTCCGAATAAATGTAGTCAAGAATCCCCTTAGACTTGTGCACTTCGGTGTTGAAGCTGACCCGGTGTTGCTTCTTAAGAACACAACACTCGCAGAAATCAAGTTCATCTATTTTGTCACTACCAAGTAGGCCATCCTTGCTGAGAACTTGCAGGCCCTCTTCGCTCATATGTCTCAAGCGAGTGTGCCAAAGGGCTGCCCTATCCATCTCAGCAATCAAGCTTGCTGCTTGATCATTGATTTCTGTCTCTCCGATCATCTCATAGAGTCTATCGTTTCTTGCTGTCTTGATCACTACCAAAGATCCCTTGGCTACCTTGATCTTTCCTCCCTCTACTTTGCATGTATATCCCATGAAATTCAGCTGTCCCAATGAGATCAAATTCCTCCTCAAATCTGGAACATACCTCACATTTTCCAGCAGCCTTGTCATTCCATCAAACATCCTCAATTGGATGTCTCCAATCTCTCTCACTTGGCAAGAATTGTCATTCCCCAAGAAGACCTTTCCATCATTGATCTCCTTGAAATTCTTGAACCATTCCTTGTGAGAGCACGTGATAAGTGCACCCGGAATCAAGAATCCACTTTCCGCTGCCTTCTTGTCCCTTGCTCATATCCGAGCATACAACAAGAACATCATCACCTTACTGTTCTCCCATGGCAACCGAAGCCTCTCCATTGTTGGTATGGCTTCTCCTCTCATCCCACATCCTCTTCTTGCAATCTTTCTTGAAATGGCCCTCCTTGTTGCAGTAGAAGCATCTCCTTTCTCCAACCCTTAGTTTAGAGTGTGCTCTCCCATGACTTTCTACTCTACCTTTGTCCCGATAGTAGCCATTGTTGCTGCCATTCCGAGTTGCTGGTCTTCCTCTGCACTTGATGTCTCCTTCATCTTGGCTTTGAAATCATGTGCCCTTATGGTATTGATCATAATCTCCTTTGTTAAAGTGTCCCTTCCATACTCAATGGCATTAGTCAAGTTATCAAAGCAATCAGGAAGAGAATTTAACAAGATAACAGCCAATTGTTTATCCGGAAAAATAATGCTACAGCTATTCAAATCTTGAACTAGCTTATTAAAGACATCAAGATTATCTTGGAACTCTTTACTAGGGTCCATTTTAAAAGCAAAGATTCTTTTAGGAAGAAAAATCTTGTAAGGGAGAGTTTTGGTAAGAAACAACTCATCTAGTTTCTTCCATATGACAGCCGGATCTTCCGAGTCTCCGCACTCCCTTGTGACACTATTCGACATGTGCAAGAAAATGGTGCTGTAAGCCATCTTCTTCATCTCAGTCCGCTGGTCCTCCGTGACACTTGTTGGAAAAGTATCATTTTCTCCAATAGCCAAGTCTACTTTCTGTTGCATTAGAACAGCCTTGATCTTCCGCTTCCAAAGGGCTAAGTGTCCCTTTCCATCAAACTTCTCAACATAGAAATTTGAAGCCATCTTTTGCTGACAAGATCTCTGATTTATGCACTACCCGTAAATGCTTCTTTAACCTCAAGAACACAGATCGAAGATGGATCTTAACACCGTTCTTGAATCTACCTCAAGGACACGATCAGATCTTGATTTTTACACCGTTCTTGAATCACCCTCAAGAACACGATCAAATATTGATCTTAACTCCGTCCTTGATTCACCTCAAGAACACGATCAGATATAGATCTTAACTCCGTTCTTGAATCACCCAAGAAGTTGATCTTTGATTCTTGGAGTCTTGGCTCTGTCACCTTCTTGTTCTTGCTCCGATACCCAGCTGTGCAGCTCTGATATTACTGTCCAAAGCTCTGATACCACTAACCAAAGCCCTGATACCACTGTTGGAAATCACCTTGACAAGATGCCTTGGTGGTGATCTTCCAAACACCTAAGTCTAGAATGACTTGTAAAGATTTGGAATCGAAAACAGGAACAGAAAATCAAAGAAAGAAAGAAGACAAGCAATTTGTTATCGAGGTTCGGCAATGTGCCTACGTCCCCGTGAGTCCCTCCGAACTCTCTGCACTAAATCAATGGTTCTTTACAAATACAGCAACCCTCTTCAAGAAGCTCAAGTTTTTGAAGAAACCAAGAAGAGAAGAAAGGAAGAAGATAAGAACTAACAATGCTCTCTATCTAATTTAGACTTCTCTCTCTTTACAACCAGCCTCACTATAAAGAGTCCCTCTTGTGTTTGTGTCTTTGCACTCTCACACAATTCTCTCATTCACACACATGTCTCACAAGTTACATTACATCTTGTGTCACAACTTTGTTGAGATTGAACCTAAGTGACCCTTTATATAGTGCACCCACTTCTTGTCCATTCTTGAGATTCAATCCTCACCCTTTGATCATGATTACCACTTAATCATGGCCCTCCATCACTCCTAAGTGGTGCTGTGCATTTCAACCTTGCACCCACACACCTAAGAGAGGGTTAAAACAGGCTGTCCATGTGTGCTTGACTTTGCCTAGTGCCTAGGTGCTCAACAGGGCGCGGTGCGGTGCTGGGGTGCTTCAAGAGGCATGCATTCTGAACGGTGCGGTGCTGGGCTGTGCGCGGTGCGGTGCTGGCCATCAGTTGTAGTGCGCACACACCTTCAGCTTGTGTGCAGAAGTGCACACACTAGTGCGCCTACCCTTACCTTGCTCCAAAGTGATGCACACACATGTGTGCAGACCTTTAGCTTGCTGAACTTTAATCCTCCAACCTTGGTTTAGACTTTAACCATCTTTGAACCATGTTTGGACATGTTTAAACCTTAACTATGTTTAAACTATGTTTAAACCTTAGACAAATACCAACAAGCACCAAATGATTTTCCAAGGAAAATTAGTAGAACCTTCCGAGGGAGTCTCATCAAGAAGAAACTTATAAAAAGATTTCACCGTAAAACATTTATCTAGGCTAGGCCTCCATCTAGCCACATCCTCTCTATTCGCATCCAACCTAGCACTATATAAAGTTTCCAAGAAACTTTGAACCATCTCTACCTCCCAATCATGGACATTACAAATAAATGGCACATTCCAAGCAAGTCCATCATTAGTCAAGGATACACATGAACTAATGAGTGCATCTTTGTATTTCATAGTATCATAGATATCCGAAAATTGGTCTTTTAAAGGGGTATTCCCAAACCATGTGCTATGCCAAAGTCGAGTTCTTCCCCAATTTCCAATCAACACTGAAACACAAGGGAGGAAATCCTCCCACCCTTGCCTAATCCATTTCCACACCCCCACACCATAACCCCTCCTAGGCTTCTTAAACTTCCATCC